>JALIGW010000006.1:57202550-57497550 GCA_023053685.1 Diadophis punctatus similis | reverse complement strand
TCACACGAGGGTGAGTCAGAAAGTAATGCCATTTTCTTTAGGACAGGTATAATTGCCAACACAGGAACATTTAGCATACATCAAAATGAAGCTGGTCCTCTGTGGATCACATCCCTACTTCTCAACATAGTCACCGTTTCTCTCAATAGCAATGTTCCACCTTCGAATGAGAGCATGTATCCCTGCCTCGTAAAATTTTGTTGACTGTTCTTTGAGCCACTTCTTCACTGCAGTTTTCACTTCCTCACCTTTTCATCATTCAGACGACGGACCCACCTGCATACATTGCTATAATATAAAGTATTGTCCTCAAACACATTTTGTAATCGTCTGTGAATGTTCACATGGGTTTCCCCCTCAGCAACAAGGAATTCAATCACTGCTCTTTGTTTTTGATGCAACTCTAAGGGGGCAGCCATTTTGAATTTTCCTTGCGAGTCTAAAAACCTGAAAAGTAAGAAACAAATATTTCAGAATGTAAATGATATAATCATTTATAACTGGGAAAAATTTCAGGTATTTTTATCAAAAACCTCACCTGAAATAAAGAAAAGGGCATTACTTTGTGACTCACCCACGTACATGGACAAGTTAAATTACATATCAGCTAAAAATATTTTAGATCAAGCCAAATCCAAAAAATGACTGGGAATGTCTGGAAAACCTGGCTTTCAGACAAATCAATATACATAAATCCAATTTACATACTATTTAAAAGATACAATCAAAAGCTAGGAAGGAAACGAACAGCCCAGAACACATTCTCTCTAGCAGACAGCCATCAGCTAAGTGAAAGCAGCATCGGATGAACAATCAGAGAAGAAGAAAAAAAATACCTTAATCAAGGAAGCATCAAAGATGAAGCTTGGCAGGGCAAACTACTATATATAAACAGCCATCAAACTCCACTTTCTCTTGCACTCTCTCACACTATCCTAGCCATTTATCATCACAAGAAAACAACTAAAATCGCAGAGCTCTAAGAACCCAACAGTCCAATCCTAAACCACATTATTCTCTTTTACAGTTAAATATATCATTCCCCCCTCCTTTCTCATTCCTTTTATTATTTTCATTAAACTAGATTTCGTAGATCATTTACATTTTCATCTATCCAAGTAATGTCATTGGCAGTGCATGTTATTGATGTTTGTTCCTTCAATTTAAAAATGATGATTATCTTCTTCTAATCCAGTCTTCCTCATATATTCCTATATAACTTCCCCCGGAGATCCGGGCTATCACCACCCTGCTGGCCTTCTGTAAAGCTGTTAAAACATGGCTCTTCCTGCAGGCGGGGTGAAATAGAGATCAATCCCCCATGTACGAATGATGGTTTGTTTTAATTTTTGTACTCATTTTAACTGTTATTATTGTTTTTATAAGTTGTTCTTTCCTTGTGTTGTACGCCGCCCTGAGTCCCGCGGGAGTTGGGCGGCCTATAAGAACGCATAAATAAATAAATAAATAAATAAATAAATAAATAAATAAATAAATAAATAAATAAATAAATAAATAAATAAATAAATAAATGAATAAATGAATAAATGAATGAATGAATGAATGAATGAATGAATGAATAAACAAACAAATAAATAAATAAATAAATAAATAAATAAATAAATAAATAAATAAATAAATAAATAAATAAATAAATAAATAGTTTGAATAAACCAAGGGATAATATGCAGCCTTGTCTTACTCCTTTACTTTTCTAAACTAACCTGAAACCAGGCTGTCTTGCCATTTTCCATCAGAACTATGGCTTCCTATCCTGAGTATAGATTTCACAGCATATTCAATATTCAGTGGCTAAATAAACCAAGGTATAGAGTATGAATACATCTAGGAGTAAAGACAGATGAAATGGAATTGATACATTGATCCGTATTAAAGATACCTTCTGATCAAGGCAACTTAACGTCATACAATGAAGTGCATTTTTCAAGAACACTGGGACCTATCCAACAAAATGTAATTCAATGGTGAAAAAAGCAAGGTTTTTCATTTAGGCAAGAAAAATCAAATGCACAGGTATAGAATAGGTCTGTGATGGTGAACCTTTTGGCACGCATGTTGCCTCAGCCCAGTTCCACCGCGCACGTGTGCGCGCCTCCCGCCAGTCAGCAAGGTCTTCGGGTCTCTGCCACACATGCATGAAGGGTGGGGCACATGCGTGGGGGGTGCGCGCATGCACAGGGGGTGGGGCACATGCGTGGGGGCACTCACATTGCATTTTGGGGGTTTGCGCACATGCGCCTCCCCTGCACCCCGTTTTGGGCCTGGAATGCCTCCTGCACCAACCTGGAAGCCAAAAATGGGCGAGGGGGGGGCGCACATGCATGTGTGTGGGTGCTCGCATTGCATTTTGGGATTGTGCACGTGCGCTTTGGGCACTCAGCACCAAAAAGGTTAGCCATCACTGCAATAGGTGGTCCTTGGCTCAACAGCAGTAACTACAAGAAGGATCTTGGAGTCCTAGTGGACAACCATTTAAGTATGAGCCACAAGTGTGCTGCAGCTGCCCAAAAAGCCAACGCAGTCCTGGGTTACACCAACAGAGAGACAGTACCGATATCCCGTAAAGTGTTAGTACCTCTTGCCCTGGCTTACCCTGTCAGCATTGATGGCCACCAATAGATAAAAATAATAGAATAGAAGAGCCATTAATAAATGAAAATAAGAGCAAACCACATTCCCTTCTAGCACCGATGATATTACAGGTGGTTGTCGACATACAGCAGTTCATTTAGTGACCGTTCAAAGTTACAACGGCACTTGAAAAAAGTGACTTATGACCATTTTTCATACAACCGTTGTCACATTCCCATGAGCACATGATCAAAATTCAGACACCTGGCAACAGACTCATATTTATGAGAGTTGCAGTGTCCTGTGATCATGTGATTACTTTTGGCAACCTTTTGACAAGCAAAATCAATGGGAAAGTGAAATTCACTTAGCAACCCTGTTACTATCTTAACAACTGCAGTGATTCACTTAACAACTCTGGCAGCAAAGGTCATAACATTGGCCAAAACTCACTTAACAACTGTCTCACTTAGCAGCTGAAATGTTGAGCTTAGATTTGGTTGTAAGTCGAGGACTTACCTATATTTAGTTTGGTAATGAAATATCTGCAAGAAAACCACTAAGCTCAGAGAACACCAAGGACCTCACAGCCTTGTACATCACCACTGCCTACCCTATGAACTGTTGTAGCCTATAAATTCTGCACTGATAATTCATTTTAGGCCTCCATCAGAGGTGGGTTCCTGACGGAGCTGTTCAGTGCGTAGCTCCAGAAGAGAGCGGCCGATTGCGCAATTTGCATGCGACCATTCCGGAGCCCTCTCCGCTGGTCCATCACGTGAATCACCATCTTTTTCTGAGAATTTTTGGGCAATTTTGCTTCTGCACATGCGCAGAAGCAAAATCGTGCCGAAATCGCGTGTGTGTGCTCATCCCCTTGCGAGTTTTTGGTGCCCTTTTGCTTCTGCGCATGCGCGGAAGCAAAATTGTGTGAGGGGGCGCGTGTAGCGAGCGCATGCACACCCAAAATGTGTAGATGCTCGTGCAGCGCACCGGCATAGGTAAGCGAGCAACCTGCCCATGGCCTCCATCATTATGGGCAAACTAATATAAGAGCATATAAAACATTTTCTTTAAGCAGGTGTTAGTCTACATACTGATGTTTTATTTAAAGTACAAGCAAATCAGTTTTTAGTTTCTTTGAAAAGTACAATGAAAGTTACTAAGCAACAAAAAGCTAGTAGCATTTCTATGTTGTATGCTGTTTCCTCAAAACATAGTGAGTTAGCTTTGTTGTTTACACTTTGTGTAAACCACTGCATTTTAAATGTATTTGCTCTCAGACTTCTGAATATCTCCTTTAAAAGACTGCAAAGTTCATCTAACATTGCCAAGAAATAAAAGATACTAATGCTCAGTTTTGAAGGAAGGAATATATGTCCCTACGTTAATGAAACTGAAGGGAGAAAACATGTCCTTAGATTTCATCAAATTCTTTCACTAACTTCCCCTCTGCAGTCACACTTGGTTTCTGAATTTAGGAAGGTGATGCCTAGAGGCATAGGTTGTTTAGTTTAGTTTTCAAACATAGTGGGCTTTGGGAAGACTTGATGATGGCAATGACCTTTTTATTGGATCACAACTTCCGGCCCATTACATAAACTGATTGTATTTGAAGATATGTATTGATTTTTCTCTCTGTTTTATTGTCCTGTTTCTTCTTTCAGTGGAATGGCTGTGAGATTTATTTGGTATTTGGTATTGTTTTTAAGATTGTGGTAAGCTGCGCTGACAGGTTTGATAAACTGAAACGGGCAACAGAAAAGCTCTTTTAAATAAATACTCTGCACATCCATTTGTTTGAGGGTGAGCCAAGAGCAACGATTAACATATCTTTCAGTGACTCCAACACTTTGTCTTCCTCTTGCACAAAATTGTTGTTCTTAGTTGACAAAGAAGTTATGGACATTAAAAGGAAAGTCAAAATAATCAAAGGGGAAGGATAACATTTCATTTCCCCTCAGACTTTAAGATGAATTAGACTTTAACCTAAATCATAAAAGTGGGATTTAAACTGGATCGTCTATTCAGTTGATAGTCAACAATTAAATATATATTGAAAATTATCTAGACTCAGTCTAAGATGCTAATTCTGAGAGTTACATAGAAGCTTAAGAACATATATAGAAGCTTATAACTAGCAAGAGGAATCATTTTATAAGAAATTTTATTAGACTGGAGGAAGTCCAGAAATGGATCATGTAATCTATCCCTCATACAGAAATGAACTGGAAGTATAAAATAATATTTATTCCTCATGTTGTCATTCCTTCTGTCTTGTAAAGTTAGACCTAATAGCAACTGCATAAGATCTCTCACCCTTATATCTTTCAATACAATGATTTTATTCTCCTAAACCTAACCTCTGACCTTTCGCCCATAGATTCCATGAAGCCCCTTTTATGATGCCTCAGATTTTTCCGGGTTGTCATGTCAAAGTCTGGCATTGTGGTTTAATCTTAATGCACTTTTAAAAGTAAAAAAATATATCTCAGCTTTGTTGGAAAAAATAAAAAGCTCCTAGCTTCAAAAGATCTCCAGACCCTGCCCAAAACCTACTGGGTCCTTATGAGTTTGGATCTGTTTTAGCAGAGATATATTTATGATTTTCCTAGAACTTCATTTGGAATACCAGAAGGAAGAAGGAGACAGTTTTTGCTAACATCCATTTTTATATTTGTTGAATCTCTCTCTCTCTCTCTCTCTCTCTCTCTCTCTCTCTCTCTCTCTCTCTCTCTCTCTCTCTCTCTCTCTCTCTCTCTCTCTCTCTCTCTCTCTCTCTCCTCCCCCCCCTCCCTCCCTCATCTGTCTGTCAGTCTACCAACCTACCTACCTACCTACATCTGCCTGCCTGCCTACCTGCCTGCCTACCTACCTATCTACCTACCTACCAACCAATCTAATATATATATATATCTCCCTCCCTCCCTCCCTCCCTCCCTCCCTCCCTCATCTATCTATCTATCTATCTATCTATCTATCTATCTATCTATCTATCTATCTATCTATCTATCTATCTATCTATCTATCTCTGTCTACCTGCCTACCTACCTACCTACGTCTGTCTGTCTACCTACCTACCAACCAACCAACCAACCAACCAACCAACCAACCAACCAACCAACCAACTAACCAACCAACCAACCAAATCTCTCTCTCTCTCTCTCTCTCTCTCTCTCTCTCTCTCTCTCTCTCTCTCTCTCTCTCTCTCTCTCTCTCTCTCTCTCTCTCTCTCTCTCTCTCTCTCTCCATCTCCCATCTCCCATCTCCCATCTATCAATTTTCCCCTTGCACATTCATCATTAAACCTTAACAAAAGTTTATTTATAAAGTTTCTGCAATGGGACAAACTTTAAATTAAGTGGATGAGTCACATTGCCATCCCTTTCCCTCCTACCAGCTTTTGTTATTCAGGGCATTTTCAAAACAGAGAAAATTTAGCAATTCAAGCTTTCTTCATGCTGAGCAACAATGAACTTTCCTATTATTATTCTCTCACCCTTCCTATGTTCTCCATTGATATGTTTTTTTTCCACCTGCGATTCCCTATCTAATATTTCCTTTTAGTGTAATAAATAAAAGTGATTCCACAGTGACTTATCTAAGAGGCACCTTAAATGTGTAGCCTTAGGTAGAAAGAGAATCTCAAGGTATTAAAAATGTACATGAGGATAATGGAGTTTGACTCTGCCTCCTTAGTATGTAATTTTAATATATCTCCAATAAGTTTCTCCTGGGTGCCAATAAAACAATCTAAATATTTCTAGGTGGCCAACAGGCTCCCCCATCTACCTTTTTAATATACTGTATATTATATGGGAAGGATTCCTGTACCACTAGCTTTTATGTTTTTCTTTGAAAGCAAAAATAAATAAGCAATCAGCATGATGTAAAGAAAAACCAGTCTCAAGCACAACAGTTATTTCCAAGTAATTATGTGGGATTCACACAGGCACCAGAAGTATTTGTGGAAAATAAAATGCTGACAGCTACAGTATCTTGTCTTGTTTGGGAGTGTGTTCATAAATGAAAAAGGTGAGATGAGGTAGCAGAGAACAGTCTGTAACTAGACAAAATAATAGAGAGCCATCTTCCCACTTTACCATCTAGTTAGCGAGCATTTTATTTATTTATTTGTATCCCGCCTTTATTACTTTATAAATAAATCAAGACAGTGAACATATACAACACAGATTCTTCTTCCTATTTTCTCCACAACAACCACCCGGTGAGATGAGTTGGGCTGAGAGAGAATGATTGCCCAAGCCCTGGCTGGCTTTCATGGCTAAGATGGCTTTCATGGTAAGGTGAGACTAGAACTCACAGTCTCCCACTTTGTAGCCTTGTTCCTTAACCACTAGACTGGCTATGAGCCATGACTCATAGTCAGTTTTCAAATATCAGCCATGACTCACCCTCCCTCCCTCTCTTCCTCCCTCTCTATCTTCCTGTTCCCCTTTCCCTTCCCTTCCCTTCCCTTCCCAACAGGCAAGTAAGAGGCTGCTGCTGGGTGGTGTTCTGACCTAGGCTTCCTGATAAATCATAAAACACAAATGTAGTCCCAAAAACCCTCTTTTTATTTCAACGGCTGTGAATTATGTTCATTCCCAGCCGTAATAAGTCCCCAAACAATGTTAATTAGTCCGATAGAAGACTGCCACAGTCTTTCGGAAGAAGGCTGATAAGTACCAACCTTTATCTCTATTGACACGCTGCCAAAGACCTAATTGGCAAGTAGCTTGGCAAGGCCAAACAGAGCATGGAGTCAGAACGAAGCTGCTGAGTTACATCGACCAGAATTGATCCAAGTTGCTTCCTGCAAAGAGCACATCCATTTGCTCCACTTTCATGTTCTATGGGAGGGGCCAATCATCTCCAAGCCTTACTCCAGTATTAACCCTTTATCTTCTTAACTTTCTTGCCTTCTGGCAGCTCTGCGCATACGCTCATTGGGAAGAGGCTCCCCATGTTCCTCTGCCTCGCTCATGTCAGCCTCTGGAGACTCTGGAGTCAGCACAGAACTCCCAGATGGCCCGGACGCCATTTCTGGCTCTGACACAGAGCCTTTTCCAGACTCCAGGCTTGGCCCATGTTCCTCCCCAGCCTCCTCGTTGCCTGACTCTGCTGCCAGCTCCGCAGGCCACTGCTGGACCACAACAGGTGGGGAGAGAGTGAGAGGGACTGTGTGAGTGGTGGTGTGTTGCAATTGAAGAGAGATTGGACCATTTATCCATTGATTTTCTCCCTGCAAGCATTCCCTCAAACAAAGATGGCAAAGATTGTAGGAGGATTGTCAATCATTTCAGTTCCTTCTAGGTTCCCCATCGACTTATGGGAAACTGTATAGGGGAACTTTGAAAATGAGGATCACATGACTACAAGTGATTGCGGCAGCACAGTGACACTGAAGAGCAATAGCACAGCAGCACTGAAATGGCAAAAAAAAAAAAATTCCTCCAAATTTCATTCCCGCAGAAATAATGGATCTAGCCATTCTGCCAGTTCGATTCTCATCTGCTGAAGGTTGACTCAGCCTTCCATCCTTACGAGGTCGGTAAAATAAGGACCCAGATTGTTGGGGGCAATATGCTGAACTCTGTAAACTGCTTAGAGAGGGCTGTAAAGCACTGTGCAGCGGTATATAAGTCTAAGTGCTATTGCTATTAATGACAATAAGAATTGAATACTTCTGCCCTGGTTTAACATTTTTATGCTTCTTCTATTTTTCTGGAGGATTTTTTACATTATCTCTTGCACTACAGAGAAATGGCAAAAAACTTCAAGACTATAAATAACTAAGTACTGAATTAAATCTTGCTCATTCTCCCATATAGGCACGAATTCAAGCAAGTACAAAGATCAAAGTTTAAGAGTACTTAACATTTCATTTACAATTCATTCCAATATTTACATTTGATTTGAAAGAAGTCACCAAATCTCACTGCTTTTCCCTTTACTTTCAAACAAGGAATTTCTTTAAATAGGGTAAGTGGTTGGATTACTTCTACCTGTTGTTAGCTGTGATGAAATAGAAAGAAGATTTAAAATTCATTTGCAATATTTATATTCTTAAACATCTTGACAAATATTGAACATTCTTAAGACGTTTCCCTTAAAATGTTTTAAAACTGGCCCTGAATTGTTGTTAGTGGAAACTATATTTCAGTGAAGTGTTGTACAGTTTCTGGTTTTGTTTGGAAAATCTGCTGTGTGATTTGTTTGTGTAGGATCAGTGTCATTGCTTGGTGATGCTTATTGAATCTGCAAAGCTAATTCAATGTAAACATTGCCCATTTCTGCTTTCCTACTTCAAATATCCTTTGGTTAAATGGAAATCATACTTACATATAAGAAACTAGAATACACTAAATGCAATCTCTTTTTATGAGGTCTATATAAGCTGTAGTTATACTGAATAAATATAGAGGATTTGAGCCAAGTTAGATGCAGACTTTTGATATTACATTGATCTTATTAGGAAATTATTAGGAAATGCCAAGGATGCAGTCTGAAAACTGATACTAATGAATCAAATTTAGTTTGAAAGTGCTTACTATATGTAGATTAAAGATTAAGAATGTTAATTGCATGTCATGATCTGTTGTTGCCAAAACCACAGGTCATGTCCTCCCAGTTGTAGAGATGATGGATGGGGAAGAGTAAAGAAAACAAAATATTAAATCTGAAGTTTCTTGAATATGGGAAGTATTATGAAAACATTGCTAGTACATGAACACTACTAAGCACAACAGTAGTGGTTGCTGCTGGTTCGGACCAGTTCTATAGAACCAGTAGCAGAAATTTCCCGCCGCTTGCCGAACCGGCAGCGATGACCAGCAGTCCACGTTCCCGAACCGGTCCAAGCAGATTGTCAAAAAACCCTCTGCGCATCCGCAAAGGCTTCTGTACATGCGTAGAAAGTCATTTCCAGGAAGAGATGCGCGCACGCGAGCGAAGCAATGGCGCATGTGCAAAATGTGCACTTCCATCGCGATGCGAACCGGCATGTAGAACCCACCCCTGAAGCACAGGTACATAAGCAGCAAAAGAGGTATTGAAAATTTTTTTTAATTATTTTTTTACACACTCACATAAACATCAATATATATACCATAATATCTTATCAAATATTAACATAGTTATATATTACTATCCAATAAACAATGAACAAACATCCTAATCTTGCACTTTTCATAACAAAGTTGCCTGTCTGTTTTCCCATATCACCTCATATCACTCCCCTCCCTCTGCCTCCCTCTCTTTCCTCTACCTTCTTTCTCCTTCTCTCCATTCTTCCTACTTCCTTCTACCCCTTCCTCCATCTTTCTCCTACTCCACCTCAACCTCACCTCTCCTCACCTCCCTCTTCTCCTTCCCTCCTCCGCAAAAGAGGTATTCCACTAATTATGCAGAAAGTCCTGAATGGGAAGGAATACAGAAAGCAAACGAAGGTATCCTACATTAGGTACCAACTGCAAAGGTATTACAGCAACAGAGTTGTGAGAAATCGACCAAAAAATGATATTTATTTGATTGCAATGCAAGCGTTGCCAAACTTTCTGGACTAGTGGCCACATTGGACAACATGTGAGCAAGAAATTGTGGCTTGCCATTAAGCATTGTCTCAATAATGATGTATCAGGAAGTAATCCTAAACCCATTCAGAGATCACTAATATTTGTATGCACCCACTTATGTCAGTGGGTGATGCATATCAGTACAAATAGTTGTTGCACCTGAAGGCAGAAATGAAATGAATTTAACAGTAGGTCTGCTGCTGCTTGCAAGTGGTGATTGTATTTATTTGCACATAGTCCTTCCATTACTTTAGAGGCAGATGCTGTTCACTTCTATTCTTCGCTAATTTCCAGTTCTTTGTTGACCCACTGAAGTTCCTATTGTGATGTGTGGGTGGAAGTAGCTCTCAGAGATTCTATTATTCCCAGTCTCCTTTCTCAATAAAGAATTTATGCTTATTAATTTACCCACACATGTTCTTTAATTCTCCACTTAATATGGCAAAGTGTTCTGTGTTCATTAGGTTTTGTATTTTAAAAGGAACTTGTGCAATATAATACTAACTAGTAAACAAATTTGAGTATAGGCTAC
Organism: Diadophis punctatus similis; assembly: GCA_023053685.1. NCBI lineage: Eukaryota > Metazoa > Chordata > Lepidosauria > Squamata > Dipsadidae > Diadophis > Diadophis punctatus. The sequence goes on along the minus strand of JALIGW010000006.1, from coordinate 57,486,849 downwards.
ACTATCTACTTAGCATTAATGTATAGAAAGGTTCTTTTCTCCATGACAACAGAAAGCGCGTCGTTACTTACCTGAACACCCCTTCTCGTAGGGCGGAGCTAGCCTCCAAGAATGGGATGATCCAATCCATCAGCCAATCAGGACTGAGACTGACTCTATAAAAACTGTCACCCTGAAGGGCACCCCCTCTTGAGACGAAGGACGGAGTCAGACCCATAGTGTAACAACCCAACCAAATTTTATTAAACAGCAGGCAATCATAAAACCACAACCATATGAATAATAACTCAACAGGGAGGGACTTGGAGGCTAGCTCCGCCCTACGAGAAGGAGCGTTCAGGTAAGTAACAACACTCTTTCTCCATAGTGGGCGGAGCTAGCCTCCAAGAATGGGACATGCCAAAGCAGTAACGTCCCTTAGGGAGGGCAGTCCGTTATTCATGTTGTCCCTTAGCCGACAAGGCTGTCTAAAGGACATGCCGGCCAAAGTCAGCCTCAGATGAGGCGAACTGATTGACCTTGTAGTGTCGTATAAAGGCCACAGAATATGCTTTACAACAGGCCCTATGCTTTGTGCACAATATCGTTCTATCCATTCTTTTGGCAAGTTTGACGAAACCTAAATGCCTAAGATTTGGACTAACAAGCAGGTGTGCAACTATTGATAACTTTCCCATTGGTACTACCCATACCATTCTGGGATACCTCAGTTTTCCATGCCCTTTTAAATTAAGGAAGTTTATTGAAGCAATAGAAGAGAATATCTGTAGCTTGGGATTGAACTGTGGAGACCTTGATGAAGCCTGGTTATTTACTTGTAGGTGTTTTATTACTGGACAAGGTAACAGCCTGGATTCGTTGGTGAGAACTCACTGGTATGTTATGTGACAGATGAATGCCAACCCATCTTAAATCTAAGATTTACAAGACAACTATCCACCCTGTTGCACTGCAGGGCACTGAATGCTGGGCAGCAACAACAGGGACTGAAAGCTACCTCCATGCCATGGAAATGCGAATGCTCCATTGGATATTGGGCATCTCCCTTCTTGACCACATCACAAATGACACAATTGACAGCATTTTGGTGTGGCACCAATTATAGAGAAGATGAGAGAAGGCCGGCTCTGCTGGTATGGATATGTCCAGAGACCAGCACCTTCCACCATTGCCAAGGCAGCCTGCCAACTAGAAGTCAATGGCCGACGACTTCGCAGGTGTGCAAAATAGAGATGGCAAGACACCATCAACAAAGACATGCAAGCTACAGGCCTGCGCCCGGAGACACAGCTGACCGTGCAAAGTGGCATTCCATGATCCAAAAAGCGGACTCTGCATCTGCAGGAATACACAAGGAGGAGGAGGAGGAGGAGGAGGAGGAGGAGGAGGAGGAGGAGGAGGAGGAGGAGGAGGAGGAGGAGGAGAAGAAGAAGAAGAAGAAGAAGAAGAAGAAGAAGAAGAAGAAGAAGAAGAAGAAGAAGAAGAAGAAGAAGAAGAAGAAGAAGAAGAAGAAGAAGAAGAAGAAGAAGAAGAAGAAACATTTTCAGTGCTAGCAGGGAGCAAGGTTTGGTCTCTGTTTATATACAGTAGCTTGCTCTGTCACAATTGGTGGAGGTATTGTTTTATTCTTGGTAGTTTTTTATTAGACTGTTGTTTACTGCTTGATTGTTTTTTCTGGTGTTAACACCAGAAATCCAATCCAATTTTGGTCTTGCAGAAGACTCCTGAGAATATCATAGCCAGTGAAGGAAAACAAAACAACGTATATTGAACAAATCAACCCTTGAGTTCTCACTTGAGGCACAAATGATGAGGCTCAATTATCCTACTTCAGACACATTATGCAAAGACCTAGCTCTCTGGAGAAAGCTCTAACGCTGGGAAAGATGGAAAGAAAAAGAAGAGGGTAACCAGCAACAAAAGTGGATAGGCTCAGTTACAGCTGTAATGAATACACTATTGGAAGACCAGAAAGACCAAGTCAGGGTCAGATCATCATAGGAAAAAAAACACGTTCTACATTGTTACTAAGAACTGATCATGATTTGATGGCACATAATCAATCAATAAATTAATTTGGGATCCTAATTAAAGATCTTTTTAACTGGATATAAATACTTACTATTTTTTCAGTTTCTGGTTTTTTAAATAGCATTGTCTGTTCTGCTAAAGTAGGGATTGCTAGAAAGAGAGAGGCTATTCAATGGAAAATTGTTCTAGGTGTTGTTCCTTTTGTTTGAAAACCAACTTGATGTGTGTATTGTTTTGCGTTGTATATATCTTTGGATATTTTAATTCTATTTAATATTTTAATTCTATTTAATATTTTAATAGAAAATCAGCTCATAGATTCAGGTTGATAGAATTTACCTGCTGAGCATATTTTTGCAAAACCATGACCCAACTTTATTCTATTATTTGCATCTTTTAAAATCTTCTTTTAATCAACTATTCTTTCTGTATTTTAAAAATCTATTACTGGCATATAAAGAAGCAGAAGAAGGATTAATTCTGTGCTCATTGCATTACTGCTAAAGAGACATTAATAAAAACCCTAGAGTCTGTGCAATTTGCTAGTTGTGAGAGCTAGGGTTACTCTTAAGGATGCCACAAAGAGAATATTGCATTACAGTATCTTTCTCTAGTTTCCAAATAGTGATATTGATACTACCAGCCCGCCTGAAGCTATCAGTCATCAAAAAGCTTATTGACTCTTCAGAATAGCTATATCAATATCCAATTTTCTGTCTGATCTAATGCATGGTCTATGCAATATTAGACCATTGACTCCTATTTTTCATAATCATGAACAATCTTTCTTTCTTTCTTTCTTTCTTTCTTTCTTTCTTTCTTTCTTTCTTTCTTTCTTTCTTTCTTTCTTTCTTTCTTTCCTTCCTTCCTTCCTTCCTTCCTTCCTTCCTTCCTTCCTTCCTTCCTTCCTTCCTTCCTTCCTTCCTTCCTTCCCTCTCCTTTCCTTTCCTTTCCTTTCCTTTCCTTTCCTTTCCTTTCCTTTCCTTTCCTTTCCTTCCTTCCTTCCTTCCTTTCTTCCTTTCTTTCTCTGTCTTATATTTTAGTCATCATTCTTTACAACTGGACTTTAATTTTAGCCCACTTTTCAGAAAACTGCTCACTGAGTATTTTTAAAAGCTGAGATCTGTCCCAGTTACAGGTTTTTAATGATTTTATATGTATCTTCTATATCTCAGCTTCAGATTCACAATGTTTTGATTATATGAGTTCTGTTTTTCTTTCCTGGAATTGATATGATACCACATATAACTAAAACTGATTCAGCAAAAGCACGTCTGCGTGCAATGAAGATAATCTAATACCATAGAGACAGCCAAATTATTTTCTTGAATTGATTTTATCAGTTAAGAAAGATCCATGGATGTGAGTGTCCAGTTTCTCTTCTCATTATTTATTGCTAGGTCAATTCAAATTAGCTTCTTGTCCTCAAAGAAATGTTACAATATTTTGCAGTATTTTAGGGCCTGGGATAAAAACCGGTGTAATACTAAGAACTAACATACTATATCTTAATGCAATAGAATATGTTAACATGCTATGTACTTGAGATTTCACTTCTTTTCTTTTTTCCCCTCCCAAGTATATTGAAGTACCCCAAAACATGACAGTGATAAGTCTTAGGATAGTTGTGAGAACATATTAAATTGAACATGTTTGAGGAACTAAATTTAATAGTCCTGATAATTTGTTTGGATTAAAATCCCATTGATTAATTTTCATCTAGTTCAGGGGTGTCAAACTGATGGCCTGCGGGCCGAATGTGTCATGTGCAGGCCACGCTCACCCCAGCTCTGCAAATGGGAAAAACATCGTGAAACGTCATGTGATGGCAATGTGATGCTGTGAGTTTGACACCCATGATCTAGTTCATTGCAGCCATGTTTCTAAGATCACAGTCTGGTGACAAAGTGCAAATTTTTGTTGAGATGATTCATCCTGAACTTAAGTAAATGTACACATGGGACTCTAATAATGTTCTATGTGGGATACTATATATATATATATATATATGCACTCTGCAAATAAAAATATTTAAACCCTCATAGGAAATGTGTTGTTATATCTCATATGATAATTATACCACCGTTTTTAAGGTATACGATTTCAAGGGTCAGAGAGTGAGAGAGGGTGAAAAAAGAATGCAGAGACTTAATATTGAAATGTTGCTGTAGAAAGGTGATTATGCAAGGGAATTGGAGATCTCTGTTATTCCTCACACTTATGTTCTTTGCAAAAAGAAAAGAGGGAACTTTATCAATGAAATACTGTACGTTATTATTAATGAGATGCTTTCAGCACGGACCTTGGGAGTTAAAGGCAGAGCGATAAAAGACTGGACAAACATTTCTCTGTAATGGTATAAGAACTCCTGTCTTGAGCAGGGCGTTGAATTAGAAGACCTCCAAGGTCCCTTTGAGCCCTGTGATAAGGGGTCTGGAGACTAAACTATATGAGGAATGGTTATGGAAACTAGGTATGTCTCACCTAGGGATCTGCAACCTTAAGCACCCAAAGAGCAATTTCCCACAGAAAAGAAAACACCGGGAGCCACAAAACCTGGGTGGGTGTGGCCAACTCAACATCACTCACTCCCACCCAGTCACATGACCCCCAGCAGCACCTACCCAGGTTTGAGGCTCCTGGTGTTTTCTGTGGGAAACAGGTCTCTCTCTCTCTCTCTCTCTCTCTCTCTCTCTCTCTCTCTCTCTCTCTCTCTCTCTCTCTCTCTCTCTCTCTCTCTCTCTCTCTCTCTCTCTCTCTCTCTCTCTCTCTCTCTCTCTCTCTCTCTCCCCCTCTCTCATCTCTCTGTCTCTCTCTGTCTCTCTCTCTCTGTCTGTCTGTCTCTCAGGCCAGGCAAGGAGTGACTGGAAGGGGAGGGCAAGGGGCAGGGCCAGCCAGTGGTGGGTTCAGGTGACAGGTAGCCATAGCAGGGGGACAAAAGAGCCGCATGCAGCTCCGGAGCCGCGGGTTGCTGACACCCGGTCTAACCTAATGAAGATTAAGGGTGTCACGATAGCTCTCTTCCGGTACTTGAGTCACAGGGAGGAGAGGGTTGACTCCATTTATTTATTTAAAACATTTATATGGCCACCCATCTTTTAGACAATTCTGGGGGGCTCCCAACTCAGGCTAGCCTTCGACCACACTAACTAATGTAATAGCCATTCTTAGTATTTGCTTCACATTTCCAGTCCTTGGAAAGAGGGTGCTTATAGAAAGTCAAAAGAGAAGTCCTGAAAAGTAGAACTGGTTGTCTGTACACAAATGACATTACATATTTCTCTCTAAATTTCTGGGAAGAAAAATTGGGATGATTTCTCCAAAATTTCTCCAGGGGAAGGAGAATTTCTGAATGATACAAAAATCCTTCCTGTTGGTAATTTGAGTGAAAAGTCAAACAGTAGAAACATCTTCCCACAGAGCTTCACTGAAACATAGGATACAGAGAGAATTTAGACTGCTGGGACCATTATTGGACACTGAAGAAAGGGCATTCACAAATTTCCACATCCCTTGGTTACTTTGTAGCTAAATGTAAGAACGCATTCTACCCAAAAGAGTGTTCCCCCCCTTTGAATAATACCTAAAGTATTTTCCCCCCATCAAACTGAATGAGAAGAAGCAGACTACTGTTTTGTGCTAGTTTGTAGCATATATACCGTAATCATTTACATATCAGCCTTCAATTTATCTGTCAAATGGTTAAAGAAACATACCTCATTTCACTCTAATCACGGAACTTAAGTTTTAACCTTGTTTTAAATTTGTTTAATTCTCATTCTTCCCCCCTCCTTGTGCCATTATATTGACAATGTTTTGGGATAATTGCTTATCCCCAGTGACTTAAACTGTGAACTAAATGAATGTTTTGGGGTTGTCTGCAGTAATGTGAGCTCTTGGGAAAATCTACTCACAGCGATAACTGGATTAGAAGTGGACAAATCAAAGAAGAGTGAGCCATAGAGCTGGGGCAATTATGTTGCGTACCTCCCTGCAGCATTTTCTAAGAGGTTTAACCTGAACAGTTGAAGTGAACATGATGAATTACATTGTCTTTTCTAGGTGGCCATTGGAGTAGCAAAAAGCAAGAAAACATTTGTCAATATATTTTGAAAGGAGGGAGGGAAGAAGGGAGCAAGGAAGGAAGGGTGGATACTGAAATGGTCCATTTGAATTTGTTTATCTGCAAAGAATAACATTTGCAAAAAAAAAGTCAAACTAAACTAAAAAAAACTAAAAAAAAATCTTATGAGAAAAAAAATGCTAGAGAAAAATATGTCAATTTTATTAAAACATTGCATGAAAAAAAATCACACATTTCTTAAAATACAAAAATGAATTCATGGGAAAATTGGGTAAGAATATATGTTACGGAATAGTATTTGCAATAAAAAGTGAGAATTTTGCAGAAATGGAAAAAGTAATCTCACCCTTTCCTATTTTAATGGATAACAATCTCTGGTGGAGTAAAATCAACCTACTGTACATGTGATGGTCGATCCCCGGAATCCCTGCTCCACATTACATTTGTATGCCCCCACTATTGAGACATAAGATCAAGATTCATTTCCCCTATTTTCCAGAGATTCCCTGGTTCACCGGATCTGTTCAGCCTTTATTTCCTACTCCAGGATATAGACCCTAATATAACCTCAAAGGTGGCAAAAAAAATTGCTGCAGTCGTGGCTGAAAGAAAACGGAGGAAAAGACGGGTAACCCCTACGGCAGAGTATCACTAGTATTGATGGTATAGATTGTAGTAGTTGGTGTACTGTCACATGATCTATTTATATTTGTAAAATTTACCCCCCTTTTTATGTGTATTTTAAATTGGTCTCCAACCGCAATAAAAGCTATAAAACCATAATGGGTATAAGACCTTGAGAACTTTATTCTCCAAACTGACTTTCTTCAGTGAAGGAACATCACGACAGAAAAGGTTAACCTGTACAGAAATTTAAGCTTGATCAGAAAACATAAAGCCAGAATTGAAGCATGATCTTCCAAGCAGCCCAAGAAAATTTTTTCATCAAGGACTTAAAGAACAGGATAGTTAAATCTAGTTAGTCTTCTTCTATAAGTCTAATACAAATGTCCTTATGTGCTTAATATGAAAAACAATAACAAAAAAGACATTGCTGAATACTACAGAACTGAAGTAATGAAGTATCCTTTACAATGGTATCCTACAATAGCAATAGTATTTAGACTTACCGTACTTTTTGGACTATAAGACACACTTAAATTTATAGGAGGAAAACAAGAAAAAAATAGTTTTTGGCCTCCGTGCATCGCATTTTCGCCCTCCCCGGCCCCCAGAAACACTCTGCAGTGCTCCGCACGGCCCGTTTTCAGCAAAAATAGGCCCATTTTTGGCCTCTCAAGCATTCCGCACATCGCGTTTTCGCCCTCCCCGGCCCCCAGAAACACTCTGCTGTGCTCTGCACGGCCCGTTTTCAGCAAAAATAGGCCCATTTTTGGCCTCTAAAGCGTTCCGCACATCGCGTTTTTGCCTTCCCCGGCCCCCAGAAGCACTCTGCAGTGCTCCGAATGGCCCATTTTCACCAAAATAGGCCCATTTTTGGCCTCCCAAGCCTTCTGCGTGTTGCGTTTTTGCCCTCCCCAGCCCCCAGAAGCACTCTTCAGTGCTCCGCACAGCCCATTTTTGGGCTCTCAAGCCCTCCGTGCATTGCATTTTTGCCCTCCCCAGGCCAAAAACGGGTGTTTTTTTTTTGCAAAAATGGGCCATGCGGAGCACTGCAGAGTGCTTCTGGGGGCCTGGGAGGGTGAAAACTTGATGCACGGAGGGCTTGGGAGGTCAAAAATGGAGAAGGAAGGGGAGAGGGGGGGACTTTTTGTTCAATGTTACTTAAATTTAAACTACACAAGTAATACCTTACAGTTTTGATGTAGTACCTTTACACTTTCATTTAATGAAAAAAATGAAACAAAATCAAAGTGTCAGTATGAGCAGACTATTTTTTAATAATCTAATTGAGTGGAATATGTATATTTACTGCTTACCTTATTGGTAAGGTAACTTTACATCCTTAATTAAAGACAGAGAGATCCATATGCTGATATCAAAAGTGCTGCAGACCAAGGCTGATAAAAATGAAAAACAGATAAAACTCCATTAATCAAATGAATCAGATGAGATCCGCTCTATATATTTTAATTTTGTTATATATTATGAAGCAATAAAGTATTATTTACTAATAATTTTACTTCTTCAATTAAAATAGAAATAACATTATTTATTTCTATATTTATAAAAGTTATTATAGTTTTCCAACTCCATGGACTTCAATCCCAATGATGATCTGTAGCAGAAAACCTGGGCCAAAAGCCATTTAATTATAGCTAGCTTTTCTAACCATTCCAGCTTTAATAATACTATATTTTCCTTGTTTATGAACCAACTTGAATCTACAGAAGTAGATGATGCATAAAATCCTATTATATATCAGCAAGCTGTTCGATGTTTTATTTTTCTACAGTCTTGTTCTTCTTGTTCTGCCTTCAGGTGCTTTGGAGAATAGGTTGACCCCCTCTTCTTTGTGGCTGCCCCTCTAATATTGCAATACTGCTATCATATTGCCCTCGTCCTTCTTTTCATTAAACTAAACATACCCAATTCCTGTTGCCATTCTTCATATATTTTAGCCTCCAGTCCCTTAATCTTCTTTGTTATTCTTCTCTGCACTCTTTCTAGAGTCTCAACATCTTTTTTGTATCATGGTGACCAAAACTGCATGCAATATTCCAAGTGTGGTCTTATCAAGTGGTATTAACACTTTCTGTGATAATTCTTAGAACTCCAAACCAGGAGTTGTGGTCATAGCCTTTATGGATAATGCTTAGTTGTGAGAAAACAGTCTCAGAGAGGTATTTCCAGGTAGAGATTCCAGTATTCAACCAGATGGGGAAAAAAACCAATTCCAAAGAGCCACCAAACAAAACTAAAGCTGTTTATTTCCCTTCAATGCTAGTCATAGTTTTATTCTGTTCTGTTTCATAATCTTCATCAAAAAGAAACAGAATTGTACCTACTTTCACATTAAAAAAAACTTTTCATTTCCCCTTTCTTCTTTTGAGTCAAGTTCCTTATCAAAAAAATTAGGGATTTGTGCAATCTGAAGCATAACAATATCCTAATCTGCATTTATTAGATTTTTATCATGCTTTTATTACTTTCTAAGTAATTCAAGATGTTGGACATACATAATACTCATTCCTCTTCCAATTTCCCCTTCACAACAACCCTGTGTGATGGGTTCTTCTGAGAGAGAATGACTGGCCAAAAGTCACCCAGTCAGCTTTCATGCCTTAAGTAGCACTAGAACAGTGATGGCGAACCTTTTTTGGTTCGCGTGCCAAAAGGATGTGTGTTTGCATGCTAGCATGCGCACACGTGCCCACACCCATTCCCTCCCCCCCTTGCATGTGCACAACCCCCCACCCCCGCGCAAAAGCCTTACTGAAGCCTGGGACAGTGAAAAACAGCAAAACGGGCAAAACGGAAGTTTGGAAAAACACACTTCCGGTTTGCCCGTTGGGCTGTTTTTCACACTCCGGGGCTTCAGGAAGCTTCACTGAACCCTCCAGAATGCTAAAAATAGCCCAACAGCAAACTGGAAGTACATTTTCCAAACTTCCGGTTTGCCCATTTTGCCATTTATCGCATTCTGGGGCTTCAGGAAGCTTCCCTGAACCCTCTGGAGTGTGAAAAACAGCCCAACAGCAAACCGGAAGTGCGTTTTTCTGAACTTCCGGTTTGCCAGTGGAGCTGACATAGGGCAACGCCTTGCGTGCCCTCCGATAGGGCACAAGTGCCATAGGTTCGCCATCACTGGACTAGAACTCACAGTCTCCTGGAAACCACTACAATAAACTGGCTCACATTATAAGTTTAAATTACTTCCAGACAGATAATTTATATGCCATTCAACATGTATTGTACCAAGAGGAAAATCAAAAATTGATGCTAGGCTCATAAATACCTTTAGCCTTTTACTCATGTTGAGTACATTTTATCAGTACCAGAGTGGTACTTTCTAATCTTATGAAAATTGATCCAGAATATATTATTTCACGTTTTTACATCTAGTTTGTTTATGCCAAGCAATCATCACAAATACTAAAAAAAAGCATATATCAAAAAGCATATAACAATTATCAATCGTTAAAATTAATCAACTCTTGTTGCTAGCTGCTTTTTTATTTTGGCTCAGATGAAACATTGTGCACTACTAGTAAAATTAAAGTAGCTCTTTTAAGGGATGACAGTGGAAATTTGAATTTGTGTGAACAAAGTGAAGAGACTACAACAATTTAATATACATAACTATCCATTTCAAACTTCAGGGAACCTTTCCTGTTGATATGTCAACCTTTCCTGTTGATATGTCAAGCCATGGCACCCTGAAACATGGAAATATTTTAGAAGATCTACTAAGATTAGAAGGTAGGCTTGCACACTGGCAGGACACTACCTGCCAGTGGTTTTGGGGGCTAATTGGCGCTCCCATATAACACCCCTCCTGCGCGAGCTGCACTGGCTTCCGGTGGTCTACCGGGTGCGCTTCAAGGTGCTTGTTACCACATTTAAAGCGCTCCATGGCATTGGACCTAGGTATCTCCGAGACCGCCTGCTGCCACAAACTACCTCCCATCGACCAGTGCGCTCCCACAGAGAGGGCCTCCTCGGGGTGCCATCAGCCAAGCAGTGTAGGCTGGTGACGCCCAGGGGGAGGGCCTTCTCTGTGGGAGCACCCACCCTCTGGAATCAGCTCCCCCCAGACTTAAGAACCATTCACGACCTGTCCACCTTCCGCCGTGCCCTCAAGACGTATTATTTTTATCAAGCCGGGCTGGCGTGAAAAAGTTTTTGGGGTTTTTTAAATTTTAAGATTTTACCAAATTTTAATTGTATTAAATCAATGCCACATCGAATATTTTCTTTTAATTGTATATATATTTTAATGTTTATATTGTGTTTTTACTTGGCTGTTCACCACTCTGAGTCCCCTGGAGAAGGGCGGTATATAAATTTAATTAAACTAAACTAAACTAAACTACCTTGGAACAGGCTAAATTATACCCAGGTAATCGCAGTAATAGAGAATATATGTAGCTCAGGGATGAAGTGTTGCATTCTTGGTATTCTTTGAGCTTTTCTGCTTGTTTTCCTGCACATGTTTCATTACTAGGATAGATAACATCATCAGTAAATGGAAAAGTAAAATTAATTGCTCCTTTATATATGGTAATATGTCCTGCAAGTTTTGGTAGGAGGGTATTTTATACCTTGATGGTTCCTTGACCATGGTATTGCTACTTCCATGATTGATCTGATGCTGTTTCCTGCTGATCTAGGTGTGGGCTGCCAGGAAGGATGTATTCTGGGATGTTTCCTTCCTTCCTTCCTTCCTTCCTTCCTTCCTTCCTTCCTTCCTTCCTTCCTTCCTGCCTGCCTGCCTGCCTGCCTGCCTGCCTGCCTGCCTGCCTGCCTGCCTGCTTTTTGATTGTCATCTTTTAAATGGTATAGATGGGGTTTACCTCTATGCATATTTGATGACTGATTTGTCTGAATGCCAAGCTTCCAAGAATTCCCTAGCATTTGGAGATTTGGTGTGGTCTAGTGCCAAATTTCCCAATTGAAACTGTGGTTGAATTTGTTGAGAGATTAAAGAATGATCATCATGTCTTATGACTACCAGTTGATGTTCATGGTTGTGTTCTGCCAGTCTTCTACCTTTTTGTCCTACATAATAGTTATTGCAATCCTTACATTGGATGTTGTACTAGATGATTCTTATTTTTTCTTCTTTGGTTACTGGGTGCTTACAATGTTTTGGAGGACTTTTGTTTTTGTTTCTTTCTGTTTTACAATGATGCCAAGAGGCTGATGCTAAGAGATTGTCTCAGAGGTGTTTTTGATCTATGGAAGAATTATATTTTTCATCAGTTATGACAGTTGGGTTGCAATGAGTTTAATAGCGAAACATGTTTTAATGAAGTTGTGGGGCTGTCCTTTGTGTTGCTAGATATTATAAAGATAACCAGTTTCCTGTTTTTGGAAATCTTGGTTAGTAAAGTGTCTGCAAGTCATGTGCTATCAGCAAACACATAGAGATAAACTCCATCTACATACATTAAAATGATGTAATCAAAACTCAAGAAAGGAAGCAAATAGCCCCAAGCACATCCTCTATAGTAAGCCAACATCAGATAAGGAGGAAACAGCATGAGAGAAGCAATCATGGAAGAAAAAAATAGTTTAATTAAGAATACAGTACATCAAGAAGGAAACCATATCCCAACCAAGAATGGCAGGACAATAGAACCAACAAATCCCACTTTCTTATACACTAATGATGCAACTAACTCTTGAAATGAAATGGCAGGAAAATAAGTTCAGGGAACATTAAGAACCCAGTGCTCAAATAGTTGTATATTATAGGTAAGCTTTTAATGGAAAGCTATTTATATTCTTAAAAAGCTTTCATGTAATTACTGATATATCACAACTTGGAAGATGTTTGCAGTAATTTTTAAAAACATCGGGTGATTTTAGGAGAGTCACAACCTCTCCTAAAGGTTGTATAGTAAATAGTAATCAATTGTTGAGTTTGTATCCCTTAGCTATCTAGTCTATGGTGTGTGTGTGTGTGTGTGTGTGTGTGTGTGTGTGTGTGTGTGTGAGAGAGAGAGAGAGAGAGAGAGAGAGAGAGAGAGAGAGAGAGAGAGAGAGAGAGAGAGAGAGAGAGAGAGAGAGAGAGAGAGAGAGAGAGATTAGTATCTTATTCATTTGGACTAACCTTTCCCTTTTAACTTTGGTAGGAGAAGCAAATTGGTTACTCTAGGAGATTTCTTTAAGTAGATACTTGGAACAGAAAGAATTTGAAAAACAGTGATAAGTAATTTTAGTCTTGTGTATTGACTAAGGCTGCGATCTAGCAAGGCACTTAAGAAAGGATATAAATTTAAGACATTGGTCAATCTCTCTTTATTTAATGAAACCATAAACATTCCTTATTTGAGGCATATAGGAAAAGAAAGAAAGACATTTATGGAAGTAAGGATAACTCACAATTCTTATATTGAAAAAGACTGACTAAATAGATCTCTGATGCAAATTATGATATAAAAATGGTCAATATTTTCTTTCTCTCTCCTATCTATCTATGTACTGCATTTTTCGGAGTATAAGACACACCGGAGTATAAGACGCACCTACATTTTAGAGGAGGAAAGCAAGGAAAAAAGTATTCTGAACCAAATGGTGTAATAATATATTATTTAATAAAATACCAGTATAGCAGAATACTTTTTACAACCATTTATACTTTTTACAACTATGTACACTTTTTACAACCATGTACACTTTTTACAAACTTCAAACTTGACAGCTTTAAGGCTTGTGGACTTCAACTCCCAGAATTCCTCCTCCAGTCATGCTAGCTCAGGAATGGGAGTTGAAGTCCACAAGTCTTAAACTTGCCAAGTTTGAAGACCCTTGCACCCCGAACCCTTAACCTCAGGGGTCTTCAAACTTGAAAGCTTTAAGACTAGTTGACTTCAACTCCCAGAATTCCTCCTCTAGTCATGCTAGATGGGGTAATTAGAAGGCAAAAACACGCCCATTTTTGCAACCATTTATTCAAGGCAAGACAAATGCTGTAAATCAAGAGCAACAATCTGATTCAGGTCTAATCAGAGAGATGGCCAAGGGGGCTGTTTTAACTGAACCATACATTCATAAAAGTATGAATCAAATAGACATTTGATCATTTTAATTAACCATGGCATGGTCCAGAGTATTCTTTTCTAAGTTCAAAATTGCTGATACATTTTCTACCCTCCTTCCTCAAAGGTACCCTTTCAAATTTCATAGGTACCCCTCAAGAATTCAGACTTTTCAAAATGGTTTAATTCCCAGCATTATATAACTTTCTAACATTTATTTCATATATCTCATTTACTCTACTGACTTTATAGTCAATATGTTAAGTAAACAGGTTCCGAGGTTGACTATGTTTATGTTGATTAGCAAGGTAGAATATTACTTTAGAACATTGTCATGTTTGTGTCTACCAGACATCACAATCTATTTATTTGATATAGACTATATTAATAAAATCTTCAAAGCCTGACAGCATTTCGCCTTCCATAAGGCCACTTATATCAAAGAGAACCAGGGCAAAGCAATCTGTAGTTTCTTTCTCATACTTTTCTGTTTTCCTGTTTAAACTTATGTTTTACTAAAACTTGTCATATCCCTCCATGGTCTTTTTTGTGCTCCTCTATCGGATGAACAACATAACGTGTTTGATTATGTGCATCCAGATAATGGACCTTTCAGGTCTCAGGGCACTCAACACATGATTGAGGGAAACCTAAAGATCTTTCCAAATACTAATGCTTTTTATGATGCAACTAGATTAAAATCTGTGGGATGCATACTTGCCAAACTTCTCATGCAGAAAAAGAAAATCAAAGCTGTAAGTAAAGACAGAATTATGTTGGGGACATGGAAACATATACATGGTAAAACTCAATACACTACAAATGAATCAATAAATCATTCCCTTCATGAGCATTAATGAATTGAAATGGGATGGAATTTAACACTTTCAGTCAGAAGGTCATATATGTTTGCTGCTCAGGATGTGAACAGCAACAGCAAAAAGAGGTGTTGCTTTTGTAATCAAGAAAATAATAGTGAAAACTCTAGTCTTGCATTCAGTAATACAGTAATACACAATATTACACAATAATACACGAGCTCATAATAGATACAAACTTAATGTAAACCGCTCCAGACTTGATTGCAAAAAATTCGACTTCAACAACAGAGTGGTCAATGCCTGGAACACTTTACCTGACTCAGTAGTTTCTTCCCCAAACTCCAAAAACTTCAACCTCTTATTATCTACCATTGACCTCACCCCATTCCTAAGAGGTCAGTAAGGGGCGTGCATAAGCACACAATCGTGCCTACCGTTCCTGTCCTAATGTACCCATATATTCATACCTCTTTTACTCTTATTCATGCTTGTAATATTACATATATATTCAATCATGTTTTACTGTTTGTACTTTGCTTATAATCATATATGCTTGACAAATAAACAAATACAAGTATGGGCCAGTACAATCAGTGACCAAATGATACCTATTAAATTTTGCGGACATTTAATATGACAGTTGTCCAAATTTAAACTTCAACTGTGGATGCAGAAGAGCAAATTTACAAGTTTAGGGTCTAGTTTAGTGGTTCCCAAACTTTTTCTGGCCATGCCCCACCTAAGCATCTCTAAAATCCTGATGCCCGCCCCCATGACATATAACTCTTACTATTCAAAAAGTGAACTCCTACTTATGTGGAGGAAGCCTAAAAGGCCATTAACTTGGTTTAAACAAGGTTCCAATTGCCCCCATTAAAAATCAAATTTTCCCCCCTGTGGGGTGTGGGCTCCACGTTGGGAACCACTGGTCTAGTTGAATTTGAAATGGACAGATATGCAAACAAGATGTGTAGTTGAAGACTGAAATGTTGAAGTTGGAAATATTAAGGAGGAAAGTATAGTTGGACTTTATGGTCTAGAAAACAGAAATGAAACAGGGTAATTACTTATATATTTCTTTTTTGTTAACACAGTCATCCAACAGTCAAAATATTGTAACAAGTATGTATGGATATCTCTAAAATGCATAGAAATTAAACTATGTTTCTATATCATTGGTACAAGAAGGTGGAAACGACAAAGATAGCAAGATATAGCCAAATGTTGTCTGTGACATGTTTCATTATATTGGCTTTATATTAACCCCTTTTTAAAACTCTGTTTTGAATGTTATTCATATACTTGGCTCAGAATGCAAACTATGAGTGGGACAGATTTATAAATTAAATAATAAAAAACACAAATAATTGATCCAGGATGAAAAATAAACTGTCTAACCTGAGCAATATTGATAAAAATGGGTCTAGTATGGATTGTTTACAGTCATTAGTGGCAAGCTCCTAATGTGGCATGAAGGATAGTCTGAATTTTTATTTTACAAATCAGTAAATGAGTCCTTATTTAATGTTATTCTTAGGAGGAAAGAAAGAAAATAACTTGAATTTGTTCAGTCTGATAGTTAAGAATATCGAGACATTTGCTTTTGAATGTATGAATGAAATGTGCACTCATCATTAGCTATCAGTAGTAGGTAGTTCAGCAAATTTCTTGAATCACCTGAAGGATAAATGGATATTTCCCACAGCTGTGTCTCTGATATTGCGCGGGTTGTTCTTTTTTGGCACATTACGTTGAAATATATCATAGGGCAATGTTTGTTAAATATGACCTTTTATGTTTCCAACTAGATCCCTGACTGCTTTGTTTTCAAAACTACTGAATTAATGACATGTTATTTGCCTAGAACAGCTAATCCCCAACTGTGCAAGGAAAACAAAGCACAACAAAAGAAAAAAAAATTGTAAATTGTTCTTGGAGCTTTTGTAACCATTTGGAAATGCCAAGCTAAAATGGCCAAACTGGGTTTCTTTTCAGTTGTCTGAAACAACCGCAGAAGACCCCTTTTTCCTAAGGTAAAACTGGATTGTATTGTGGTTGCTTTTGTCCAAGAATTACTTTGTCTTCATCAATTCACTTTTGTCCTGTTTTTTTGCTGGAGAAAGATCTTGTGCTCAGGATGACTGCTTCTCTTGGCTTCCTGCTGTCTGCTATAGATTGTTCAGCAGAAAGATGTGTGGTCAATTGTATTTACAATTTCTCCTCCGCACTGTAAGTTTAATTAGCAAAACTGATAATGCTTGCTAACCGCTGAGAGAGAAATCTGCAAGGAGAAACGCGTTGGGAAGCTGTCCATGTTATTTGTTGAAAATTTCAAGGCTTCCAAACTGGTTCATGGCACATCACTCATCAGTCTGGGGAGACACTTAAAATTTGTAGTGCTTAACAGAGCTTGAAATATGCACCTGTTCCTTCATCTACCTTGCAATTAGACTGAGAAGGTAGACAATTGTGCAGATAATAAGGAATAGAAGAATGTAAGGCGATTTCTCATAATGCTAGGTTTCTTAGGAAAAGTATTGATTTGGTACATGGGTTTTCAACAGCCATGATATGCTTTTTCTGCTGTTGCAAAATAAGTCAATCAGTAACATTTGCCTATGCAATAGAACTGAGTTTTTGATGTTTTTAAAAATTCAAAAGTAGAACTTACTGTTTAAATCTTTCTGTCAGATAAAATTATGCTTCCACTATCTCTATGTCTATTTCAAGTATCTATTTCTAGTTCTTACAGTGTTCTAAATTTAGTAAAATATGCTTCATTCATTCATCTATTTTTTTTTTGCTAATGTTTCAATTCCAAACTGATAACATTACCTAATTTGGTAATGAAATGTTTGTAAAAAAAAAACCCAGTATTCATTCATTTCTTTTAATTTTATTCTAGGAGATAAATAAATAGCCAAATATGGATAATCTGAAAAACCACAATATTTCTCTAGTCATATTAGAGGTAGTCCTCATTTTGCATCTTCGTATTTCATCAGTTTTGCAGATGTGTACATGTGACCTTTACACTTTCCTTAGTTATGAAATGCATAAGATTGGCGATGATTCTGCTTCTTCCGGTACACTCCTCTTCCATTAAGCTTTCATTTTAAACTAAATGTGGACATCTTTTGGGAACTTCCACCCTGGATCTGTTTTATATTAGGAAGCCTGGAAAACAATAGAATTTGAAGAAGTTATGATGCAAGAAGATCAGACTTGCTACTGAAATAAGGTGACCAGATTTTTTTTTAAGCGGGACACCATTGACGGGGGGTGGGTTTCTAGGGGAGCAAGACGGAAGGGGTCTGTCTCATCCTGCAGCTTTGTGCACCCCCCCCAAACACATCGCAGCCGGTGTGGGTTCCTACTGGCGCAGGCTTACCTGTTCGTCAGCGTAGAGCCGATGGAACTGGCGGCGCTCGCGGCGCGGGGCTTCTCCCGCCCGCTTCCCGCCCAGCTGGACACCGCCATTCGGGTTATTTTGTCCTCTGCGCATGCGCAGAGGACAAAATAACCCAAATGGCGGCATCCAGCTGGCCGGGGGAAGCGGGCGGGAGAAGCCCCGCGCCGCGAGCGCCGCCAGTTCCTTTGTCTCATTTGTTTATTTCATGGTTAAAAGGTGGGAATCCCTGAATAGAGATTTGCAGAAGCCCTAGAAATGATGGGATGTATCTCATTGAAGAGAAGAAATACAAAAGAAACGAACTAGCAAATTCAAATTAAAAAGCGGGACTTTTCTGAAATGACGTGGGACGTGGGACAAACTGCTAAAAAGCGGGTCTGTCCCGCCAAAAGCGGGACGTCTGGTCACCTTATACTGAAATGATAATGCACACTGAAACTGAGGCAGTAAAATAAGCACCTTTTTCAGAGAAGAATAAAAATTAGAAGGCAACAGAAATTTTGGCAAAAATATTTTTAAAATTCAAGAACCAAACTTATTAATGTGTTTGGTTTGTGTTAGAAGTTATAAGTTTAGAACAAACTCTCCCATTTCATTTGCCAGAGTCCCTAAGATTTAAAAAGGGACTGAACATGCATCTGCTTGATGCCCCCATGTAAAAATGGCACTATTTGATGTGGGCTATAATTGTTGGAGGGGTGTGATGGCTCAGTGGTTAAAGACACTGAGCTTGTCAGCTGGAGACCTAACAGTCTGAATTCGAGACCCGAGTTCTGCACAACGGGGTGAGTTCCTGTTACTTGCCTCAGCTCCAGCTCATCTAGCAGTTTGAAAACATGCAAATGCAAGTAGATTAATAGGTTTCTCTTTGGTGGTAAGGTGACAGAGTGGGCTGTAAAGCACTGTGGGCTGTAAAGCACTGTGAAGTGGTATATAAGTCTAAGTGCTAGTGCTATTATAAAGCACCTTTGGGGCAACTATGGCATGGATGACTGAGAATCTCAATAGATCACTGGAATGTACTTTATTACTCTGTTGAAGTTAGAGGAAATGGAAATATATTGAAATTGCTCACTGATTTTAATCTCTAATATCAGGTGTTCTGCTTTCATGTTTGTCCTATGGAATAGCATACTGCCTGAGATTAGTCATCCATACTCTGATAGGCAGCAAAACTTCCCACAGGAAGTTGGATGAAGCCACTTTAAGAGAGATATAGATATTGCTATGTGTGTTGCTTTGGTGTAATAAATTTCAAATTTTGTTGATACTTGTATTGCTGTTATTGAACTTTGTAATCACCACACAGAGCAAAGCCATACAAATTGAACAATAACTTAGTAGGCTATTAACTGTACATTGCATTCATTTTGTGCATAAAATATTGCAGTTTATTCAGTGTAGGCTGTAGCTCCTTTAGGATTGGCTTCAGTTCTCATTAATCCAGGCCAGCATAACAATTTGGAACGATGGAAGTCATAGAATAATATCTCTGAAGATACCAACATTATGAAGAGGGTGCTAGAAAGTAAAGAGAAGTGGAAGAAAGCAAAACAGGTAAAATATTATTAATAAAATAGGACGTGTGAAATATTCCTATTCACAAGCACAGAAATCTGGCTACCAAAAACAATTGAAACAAACAGAAAAATCCTGTTTGTATATTTGTTTAGAATGACAGAAAACCCTTATGTTTACATTTCTTTTTGTTCCAGTTCAGATAAGATATGGGAAAGTCTGGTTTAAAAGTTAAAGTGCTTTTTTGGAGCAGACCCAAAGTATATCTAAATTGCACCTTTGCTCTTTCACTTCAGTGTGTATTTATCAATATGTATTTACCGAAGAGGTTTGAATTCAAGTGGAAAGTGCAAGTAAGTAACACAAAAAGTGGAAAACATCATGTATTCCTAAGCGGAGAAACTGCTTAGAATTTAGCATGGAAGAACATTCATATGCAAAAGCAAAACATTTTGCAAAATTCACAGGACTATCCCTTGAAAAATAATAGTGCAATCAATGTTATATATAAATCTATTATGGGGAGTTAACATGGATAGCAAATATATTAGTTGGAGGAAATTAAAATGAGGTACATCCCTTCTATCACAGAAACATCCAGCTAATTCTAAAGTCTGCCAAAAGAAAGATTTTCTGGCAGGCGAGGGGGCAAAGGCCAGAGAACAAAACATTGGAGAATCTGAGTTACAACTCTTATCCAGACTTAAAACTGCTATACTGAAATGCTGACATAAAACTTAGGCTGGACTAAGAGTAATTCTCAGTAGTGCTGTGAAGGGGGGGGAGGGGAAATCAGATCCCCCCCTATTATTCTTACCCACGTGGATAACTGGGAATTCACTTTTAAAATCTTTTTTAAAAGAGAAGAGGCTAGCAATAGTAATAGTACCTAGACTTATATAGTACTTCATAATGCTTTACAGCACTCTCTGAAAAGTTTATAGGGTCAGCATATTGCCCCCAACAATCTGGCTCCTCATTTTTCTGACCTTGAAAGAATGGAAGGTTGAGTGAACCTTGATCAGGATCAAACTCTTGGCAGTGAGCAGATACTGCAATACTACATTTTAACCACTGCGCCATCACACCTCACAGATTTCTGGGAAGTTATTGTATATGAAATGTCCTTGTTCATCACAAAGTGGTGAATAAAATTATTTATTTATTTATTTATTTATTTATTTATTTATTTATTTATTTATTTATTTATTTATTTATTTATTTATAAATTTCTATGCAATCCATCTCTACAGGGTGACTCTAGGCAGGTTACAGTCATGTAAATACCTTAAATAAATAAAAGGATTGAGAAACTTACAAGCTTATTTTTTTTTACCCTCTGTTGCTGAGGTTGTTGTTATCCTGTACCTCTTCGATACTCTGGAACATAGTTATAGTTATACCATAACTAAGTAGTGCAAATTCTTCCTTTTACATTCTAGTTCATAATCAGTCACTAAGCCCAAGCTACTTTTTACAGGGCTGCCTCAAGAGGACAAAATTAAAGGAAATGGGATTGACACTCTTTCTCCAAGAGCGGACCATATCAGCATACTCTACATGTTGGTGGCCATCACACGATTAAACCTAGATTGTTCAATACCATTTTTAAAACAAAAATTATAAAATGTAGTTTAAAAAAAAGGGAAATGACATTTTTTTTAAAAAGCCATCAGAGGGTATTTTTTTAACAATAGTAGAAAAAATTCAGATGAAAGCCAACTCATGCCTCTCTAATAATGTCTTTCTACCTTCACTGCTTTTTATTTCCTCTCGGCACAAAGAATGCTTTTAAAAGTTTTTTTAAAAATAAAAACATACCCAGCAAAATAGATTTTCAATATGTCTTGATTCTCAAAGGTTTTAAGGATTTTGCTAACTTACAGCAAACTGTAATTTGTAGTCTTAGCATATTTGGAAAGTGCTACTTTTTCATAGGGACATAAGGCTGTGCTGCTCGAGATAAATGCAACACATTTAAAAAAAACACCATTGTGGTGCTTATTTAATATTGTGAAAGTTGCTTAGTCTCCTGTGGTATTGCTTAAAGCGAGGATGGAAGGATTGCATTTATTAAATGTGAATAGGTTGTTTTCAAGGGAAATTATCATAAGGAACAAAAATGCATGTGTTGATAAAATTGTCAATCCCTTTGTAACTGTTATTTTTGAAAAAAATCCACTTTGCTGATTAATGATATACAGTGAATTCAGAAAGTATTCAGACCCCTTTCACTTTTGTCAATTTTGTTGTGCTGCAGCCTGATTCTAGAGTTGTTGAAATTCATTTTTTCCTCATTAATCTACGTTCAGTACCCGGTTATGACAAAGGGAAAACAGAATTTTAGAAATGTCTGTAAATTTATTAAAAAGAAACAAAAACTGGAATATATCATGAATGAATGAATGAATGAATGAATGAATGAATGAATGATGGTTAGGAAACCAACGTGAATCTACAGAAAAACAAAAGAGAAATATCCATATTTACAGAGGAAATCCAAGGTTTATAGAAGACAAAACTTTAAATAATTAATACCTAAGAAATTGATTGACTTTTTATTATTTAAATTTGTTTATTGCTGTCCAGCTCCAATGGACTCTGGGTGGTGGACAAAACACCATAAAATCCTATAAAAACAGATAAAACTTAAAGTCACCGAGACAGGCTAGACTAAAACAATCTAAAAATAACACACATCAAACAACCTCTTGTCTGCAATAATACATTAACCCAGATCTGGGACCAAAGCCAGGTTTTAAGAGCTTTCTGAAATCCTAGGAGAAAGGGTGATGTCTTTATCTCAGGGGAGATTTAACAGAAGAAAACCATGAGTACTTCCTCATTCTCAAAAAAGTCCAGACTTCTGCCTCTGAAAGTTATTCAGTCTTTTATTTCCTTTCAGTGAGACCCTGAAAGTTCATTACATTTAGTAACATGGTTTATGGTTACATGGAGTGGGGATAGGAGGAAGTCAGCAAAAAAACAGCAGCCATCTTTGACTTGAACCTTATTTATAATATTTTAAGATCAAGTTTATTTATAATATTGTAAAATGGGTTCAAATCCCAGAAGGGTATGGCTAACTGACAGGGGGTTAAGTAGCTTGAAATAGATCTATACTAGTCTCCCTTTATTTCTTTGTTGGTAAATATAAATTCAACACAAAATATAGTTTGTCGCGAAAGCGACTACCTGTGAAGGCTCCTGGATTGGGGCTGAAAGGCGAAAGCGGAAGCAGTATGCTCCATCCCATATTTGGGTAGACCAGGTTGCCCTAATAAAAAACTCTTATTGTAAGATTAACTTTACCTCAGTTTTTTTACTGACAATTTTTGTTAACATTTCCTTTAGTTATTCATTCAATTTATGTGTCACCTGACTCTGAGCAGACTCTCTCTCTCTCTCTCTCTCTCTCTCTCTCTGTGTGTGTGTGTGTGTGTGTGTGTGTGTGTATCTCTGTGTGTGCATACACAGGTATGTGTATATTTGTGTGTGCATATACATACTGCATATATCTGCACACAAATATACTGTATCTACATATATCTACGCAAATCTTGGTGCATTTTTAAAAAATATTCTGTCAGCATCTACAGGTGCCCATTAGTAAAGTGGAGAAAAGAAATGGAACTGAAGAAATTGAAAGCCATGATAAATTCGATATTCTCCAGTTCCACAACTGATAACTTCAAATGCAGGAAAGAAATTCTGATTAGAAAAAAAAAATCCAAACATTAAAAAAAAAGCAATAGAACAAGGGAAAATTCTCTCATCTTTAACCCAAACGTTATTGATTCATTTATCCAGTCAATACCGTAATTAATCTTTGTGGATAGAAAGAGCCTTCTACAAGTATATTGGAAACAGTCTGTCACAATGTACATTTCTCACCTTTGCAGAATTGCTTTCTTTGATGAGGATAGTAATAAATGTACTTGCCATTTAAGGCTACAAGTTGTGTTGAGATGTATGCAAGTGACTAGCATTAATCAGGCCAGGTATTTTCAACGAATGAGTTATTCTGAAAATAAAAGAAAATTCTCGGTTAATTTTCTGCCATATTTATTAATATCATTGCCATAGCACTTATAAAACAATAACAACCAAATCTGTAAACCAAGAATTATCTTTCAAGTATGTGTTTTTCTATCTCTATATCTCAGGTTGCCATTTTCTTCAAAGCTCTCTCTTCTGCATTTGACACATAAGCTTTGTACTTTCATAAGTACAGTAAGATTTTCTTTGATGTTTGGAAATTCAAATGTGATGGTCTCTTTTAGATAATCTATTGGACAGGACTTTTGGTATAGCCCACATATAAACATTGACATGATTTTACATTTAGGTCCATTTCTTGACTCCTCTAACCCAGGGGTGTCAAACTCGATTTCATTGAGGGCCGCATCAGGGTTGTGTTTGACCTCAGGGGCCAGAGTGGGCATGACCAGGCTGAGTGTAGCCAGGGTGAGCGTAGCCAGTTCAACGTCACTCGTGTCGGGGCACCTGTGGTGGCCTGAGCGCTCTGCCAGCGAAAATAGGCTCCTGAGCTCCGTTTTTGGCTGTGACGGCTTCCTGCAACCCTCTGCCAGTGAAAATGGAGGTCAGGAGGGCTGCCTGTGGCCTAACTAACACCATTTTTGCTGGCAGAGGCACCACGGGCTGGTCCTTTGCTGTTTCCAGGGCAGCCCCGTGGGCCAGATATAAGCACCCCGCGGGCTGGATCCAGCTCCTGGGCCTTGAGTTTGACACCCCTGCTCTAACCTTGACCCTTGACCAGAATGTCAACAATATGAATATATAAGCTAAAAACTATATAAACTACCAAGTAATATCCCAGCAGTAAGATGTACCTTTCCAATGGAACATATATATATATATTGCGAATAGGAAGTGTCTGTATACACTGAGGTGATTTCACTCTATCTAATGCAATTAGGCAGAATTTGCAAAACTGTTAAAAAAGCAGAAGCAAACATTACCTTAAGCCAATACAATTTACATCTGCACAGTATTTTTTGTTTTTACAAATATTAAATTGTGCTTATGTCACATTCTTTTGGAGAAAAATAAGTACTGTTATCAGCAAAAAAATCATTGCTAATGAGAAGAAAAGCAGAAAAAAAACCATATTTTCTATGATTAGATTTGAAGACCAACTTTACCTGAAAAATAAATAAGATACACTCCTAACCATATATTTATCTTAGCTTATTTGAATTTTCTTATTCCTACCATATACTGTATGTGCATTTACTTCTCATTAAGTCTCTGATCTAAATGTATTTTTTGTGCAAACAATATAAAGAATCCCATAAAGGATACAACAGAAGTTTGCTAACAAAATGTCTGTGGTTTTTATTCGTATATTCCTTGAATTTGCTTTATTATTTTTACTCACAAATATTTTTCCTGTAATAATATAAGCAAAGAGAAGGAACCAATTTTATCTCCAGTAATTCTAAAACAAAAAACAAAAAAACAAACAAACCCACCATCACAAAACCCTCAGAAAATGTGATTATATATGCCAATAATAAGAGTCTTCCCCAGTCATTTTCTTATTCTAAATACCATCACCCCAAGATAATATTAACTGCCAGTTTAACTGTCAAGGACGAGGGAAAAACTGAACAGTAGCTATCTCTATCCTCTTTGAATCATAGAGTTGGAAGGGCTGAAGTCTAGTGCCTCACTCCTTTCAGGAATCCAAATTAAAACATTTCTGCAGCCTTTGTTTGATCACATGCAACAAAGAGAAGCCCACCACTATTTCATCCAAATCATTAATGAAAAAAATGTTGAGCATTGCGAAGTCCAGACTGAATCCTGTGACTATTACTTGATGCCTCAGTTGTGGAAATATTTGGAATTCATCTATCTATAGAATGATCATCTTTAAATGGCTACTCATGTGGATATTGATGTTCATAAGTCAGATGATTTGGTTGCTTTCTGCAATTTTTGGAATTTAAGCAAGAAAATATGGGTGAGAGGAGAGAATGAGGCTGAGAATAAGAAAATGGGAGGAGGAGGAGGAGGAAGGAAGGAAGGAAGGAAGGAAGGAAGGAAGGAAGGAAGGAAGGAAGGAAGGAAGGAAGGAAGGAAGGAATCAAAATAGAATAAGCAATCTTATTCATTCTTTTACACTTGCATGTGTTTTATACTAAATAAATCTTGAATAAACCAATAAGCTAATCTTGGATAATGAGGAAATTATTCTTTATTTATGAAGTACAGACATGTGTACATTCCATTTTAAAATGGGACAGAGGTATTATTCAATCTGCTAGTGTTCTTTTCATGCAGATCCTTATATTGAGATGTTTTACTTCAGAATTACCGGTAGACATTTTGCTTACTTCCTAGATGAGCCTTGACACTAGATCATTATTGCTAACTTTTTTTTTAAACTTTCCAAAGGTTTATGACACAGTTTAACAAATTGTAAAGACAACCATGAAATTCTGAATGACAGAATCTGGAATTGTCATCAGCCTTCTTTTCCAATCAAAGACCACTATGGTTCATATATGGCATGTATAAACTTGCAAGGATTGCCTCAAATTATAGGAACATAGGAGAAGCTATGCTGGATGAGGTAAAAGGCCCATTTTGTCCAGCAATTTATATCATGGCAAATTGCATATGGGGACTTCACAAGCAGAAGAAAAGGATGATTACATAGTTAACTCTCTAATGCCATAAAAATGTCCCATATCTATTTGACTTTCTATCAGGCTCTCCAATAGATATATATGGTATTTTTTGGAGTATAAGACGCACTGAAGTATAAGATGCACTGAAGTATAAGACGCACCTTAGTTTTGGGGGAGGAAAACAAGGAAAAAAGGCCTCTGCCTCCCAGCAATTTGCCAAACAGCAAACAGCACAGATTTAGATTTAGATACTGTTTGCTGTGTATTTCTGTGCATGTGTGCTTGACCCATAGAAATAGCAAAGAATTGGAGAAATGTACATTATGGCAGTATATTAATCCCAGAAAGTTTTCTTAAATGTAATCACACTAACTCCTCCCAATTATTTAAATAGATCTACTCCAAACATGACTAAGTCAGGGTTTAATTCAGCTGCCTTATTTTAATACTAATACTTAATACTAAAACAGGACATTTCAGATTATACTTTTACAGATCTTTAAAATTGATGTGGCTTTCTGGAAGCTTTCTGCTATTTAAAAGAAGATACAATAGCACTGGGCCTCTTCAGAGCAAGAATTTATTTTTAAAAGCTTCTTCATTTTGTTAAGTTGTCTAGAACAATAATAAAGCAGTCTTTAAAAAAATAAGTCTTATAATTTGAACACTCTACAAACATTTAACAAAATAACATATTAACAGAATCTGCCTCTTCCTAGGATAGAACTCACAACCTCCTGACTATGAGGCAAGAGCTCTACCTCAAGGCTATAGTAGCTGTAGCTTACTTTCTTGCAATTTCAGCAGTGTAACATTGCCACCAGTTTATCTCCCAGCATTTTGTCTCATTACAGCCACCATAGTTAGTTTCATTTTACCACGTGGCTTGCAAGCGTCTGTCAGCTGTAGGTCGGGAGGCAGATAATCTCTTAGTGTGCTAATAAGGCTTCTGTTTCTGTTCTGTTTGCTGCAAAGAGGTAAATTGCTGGAAGACAGAGGCCAAAGGGTGGGGGTGGCTGGGTGGGTGGGGCTACATTCGGTGTATAAGACGCACCCAAATTTTCACCCTCTTTTTGAGGGTAAAAAGGTGCGTCTTATACTCCGAAAAATACGGTAGTTTCAATTACTATAAAGGAAATGAATAATGAAAATCTAGCAGATTGGCATATACAGTCCACCTTCTCTTAAGCTCTCAAAGCAGAGATATGCAAATGTTACACTGTGTCATTTAAGGGTAAAATTCAATAAAATAACATCTGGCTAGGCATGTATGAAAGTCCCATTAAGGATGAAACTGGTTGTGTGGTGTCTCCTAAAGGGCAATACCCAAATACAAGCCAAGACATACATTGTGTCAAAATAAGAAATTCCCCCCACCAAGAGTGGGGTAGTTGCCATGTACAGTAAAACCCCAAACATGACTCAGTGTAAGTCCTGTACATCTGGAGAGCTTAAGAGAAGCAGATTGCATATATTATACTGATAGAGATTCTATGTCTCCTTTCTTACAATTGCCAAGACCCGGGTACCTTCTAAAATTAATCCACTGTATATAATTACCTCAAGTGCAAAGTCAGTTCAATTCAAAATTATTGAACTAAATGAGGTTCAATGAGGTTCATATGAATTACTGTATATGGGGGATTCAACCCCATATAATAAAGGCTATGTACTCAATTGATAATCTGTTGCTTCTGGTGAATAGTCTAACCAAATTAAAATATGCATTGCATATGCATTGCATATGCAAATATTCATTCATTCAATGAATTTATATAGCTTCTCATCTCACATACGTGACTCAATGCGTATGTCAATGTGGCTGGTCAGTCCTGAAGCTGACCACAGTTGAATCAAGTTAATTACTGCTTCATTCATCAAAATTGGGGATCATAATTGGAAGGATGAAAGAATTAAAAGTCATAGATTTTTGGAAGCTGAAGCCTGAAGTATTACTAAATCAAACATTATTCTCTTGACCCAACCAATGCTGAATGCCTGGCATGTATGTTTAGATTAGACTAGATTAGATTAGATTATTATTAGAGTTGGAAGGGACCTTGTAGGTCATCTAGTCCAACCCCCCACTCAAGCAGGAGTCCCTACACCATTTTGGACAAATGGCAGTCCAGTCTCCCTTTGAAAGTCTCAAGTGTTGGAGCTCTCACAACCTCCGGAGGCAAGCTGTTCCACTGGTTGATTGCTCTCACAGTCAGAAAGTTTCTCCTTATTTCCAGGTTGAATCTCTCCTTGGTCAACTTCCATCCATTATTCCTTGTCTGGCCCTCTGGTGCCTTGGAAAACAGCCTGACCCCTTCCTCTCTGTGGTAGCCCCTCAAGTATTGGAACATTGTTATCATGTCACCCCGGTCCTTCTCTTCGCCAGACTGGCCATGCCCAGTTCCTGCAACCGTTCTTCGTATGTTTTAGTTTCCAGTCCCCTAATCATCCTGGCTGCTCTCCTCTGCACTTTCTCTAGAGTTTCAATGTCTTTTTTGTAGTGTGGTGACCAAAATTGGATGCAGTACTCTAGATGTGGTCTAACTAAGGCTATATAGAGTGGTATTAGTACCTCCCTGGTCCTAGATTGTATCCCTCTATTAATACAATTTAGGATTGCATTGGCTTTTTTGGCTGCCACTGCACATTAATAGATGGCCTGGTCAATTCAGAATGCTCTTTTTCCATTTATAAGAGTGTGACAGAAACTCATTTAGGAACCAAGTTAGCCACTATCTTTCTGGTGTTTCCTACCTATCTGGAAGGCAGGGGATTAAAGAAGGCTGCTGTGAAGTATTTTGTGTCTTCTACTTTGCTTGAAATGACTAGTGATCTTCCATCTATGTAGAACCTGCAAAATATACTCAACTCTTTCTTTGCAAGAGTTAACCAAACATAAGACGAGAAGGCTGAAGTCATCGTATACTAAGGCTGCTTGGTTTCTTCTACAGCTTTGTTGGATTGTCAGCCATTGAGAATATTTATAGTTATGTATAACGTGTATTAATGACATCCTTGGTTTTTTAAAAAAATAAATCTTTAGCTTATACTACTGCTTGCATTCAAAAGCAAAAACTCAGTGCCTAAAAGCTGGTCAATAAACATTTTAGCATCAGTCAGTTCAAGTGATCTGAATTCAATAATGTTACCTTTCCAAGAGCCACAAAATGGAAAGTGAAAGAATGATTTATGAAGCTTAGCTATGCATGGCCAGGTGGGGGTGGTGGGAAGAGAGAGAAAGCTTAAACTGATGATTGCAGGATTCCCTTTAATGAAGTACAAGTTGCCAAGACAAGTTTAGGTAAATGAAGCCTGTGTCACAATAAGTTACAAAGAAAAGAAATGACAGACACAACAGAGTAGATGGTTGCTATTATTAAGTGTGATATCAGGAAGGTACGCAAGGTAACCGCAAAGATGAAGCAGCTGTATTAGTGCTGTTGTTGCAAACAGTAGCATAATTTTATTTATTTATTTATTTATTTGTTTGTTTGTTTGTTTGTTTGTTTGTTTATTTATTATTTTATTTGTCAAAACGTGTACAAGATAACAGGTATGGTATAAACATAAACAAAAGCAAAGTAGGTACAGGTAAATTTGGACAGTAGGACAGGGACAGTAGGCACAATGGTGCGCTTATGCACAACCCTTACAGACCTCTTAGGAATGGGGTGAGGTCGACTGTAGACAGTCCAAGGTTAAAGTTTTTGGGGTTTGGGGAAGAAACCACAGAGTTAGGTAGTGCATTCCAGGCATTGATCACTCTCTTGCTGAAGTCGTATTTTCTGCAGTCGAGTTTCGAGCGGTTTACATTGAGTTTGAATCTATTGTGCGCTCATGTATTGTTGCGGTTGAAGCTGAAGTATTTATTGACAGGTAGGACATTGTGGCAGATGATTTTATGAACTACATTTAGATCAGATCGAAGGTGATGTAGCTCGATGTTGTCTAAGCCTAAAATTTCAAGTCTGGTGGAATAAGGAATTCTGTTGCGAGCAGAGGAATGGAGTACTATTCTTGTGAAATATTTCTGGACTCTCTCAGTTGTATTAATGCCCGATATGCAGTGCGGGTTCCAGACAGGTGAGCTGTATTCGAGGATTGGTCTGGCAAATGTTTTGTATGCTCTGGTTAGCAGTGTAATATTGCCAGAGAAGAAGCTACGCAAGATTAGGTTGACAACTCTTAGTGCCTTATTGGCAATGTTGTTACAATGGGCTCTGGCACTTAGGTCATTAGATATGAGTACTCCAAGGTCCTTAACAGAGTGAGGGTCGTCTACAAGGTCGTGTCCTCCAAGTTTGTATTTTGTGTTCTGATTCTTTTTGCCAATGTGGAAGACAGAGCATTTGTTAATAATACCAATATTATTATTTTTAATTATTTTTAATTATTTTTAATTATTTTTAATTATTTTTAATTATTTTTAATTATTTTTAATTTTTAATTTTTATTATTTAATATTATTATTTAATATTATTATTAATAATAATATTATTTGTTAATAATACCCCAATCAAGGAACTAGCTAGGAGAAAACCACAACCCCACAAACACTATCAGGGGAAAACTACTGTATATAAACAGGGAGCAAACCTTTCACTATCTGGCATTGATGATGTTACCGGTACCTACTGGGTAATGAAACCTCTGCAAGTAAACGACCAAGCTCAGAGAGCACCAAGGATAATATTAATTTGCATTTCTGAAATCTGTTCAAATTGAGCCTCACAGATTTTGTGTGTGTTGGGGTCTTTGAGTCAGTTATGACATCTGGCAACTGCTTGGACTATCCTACAGTTTTCTTGGCAAGGTTTTTCAGAAGTGGTTGGCACCTTACTGGCATCTTGAACAAGGGTTAATTACAACTCATGCAGAGTGTTTCTCCAAGCCATTGGTTTACTGACCCAGGAGGAGTCTCAGTTTTTAAAAATCCCGTTATTATGCTGCTATGCTGTCTGTTGCTAAGTGTGACTCACATTCAGTCCACTAACCTTTTCTTCAGCTAATCATTTCAGTCTTTTGGATCATCCTAAGCCCCGTTTGGTGATTGGAATTAGAGAGGCACATTCTGCAATCATTTTTAATTTCCAGCACTAGACGTCTGCCTAACTGTGATTCCTGAAATTCGGTGGTTTCATCTCAATTTGGTGGTTTCATCTTTCATCTTTCTCATTTTAAGGTGAATGCCCTGAAGTCGGCATAATATAGTTTTAAAAATGAAGGCAAATGAATAACATGCTTAAACAACCTGAAAATAATAATTAAATTACAAGTATCACATATTGACATTTTGTATCATCAACAAACTCATATGGTCATTAATTAGTAAATATAATCAATCATCATCATCATCTGCTTAACTTTTATAGATAAGGGAAATTCACTTTCTGAATTCACAATCTTAGAAGACTTAGAAAGCCTTAGAATAACTTTATTGTCACTTTGAATGTACACTAGTCGGCATACATTAAAATGAAATTTCATTGCATACAGCTCTCAAAGGGTCTCCACCTTTAATATACACTACATAAATAGATAAATACAAAACTATGAATAAACCCACATATATTATCTTCTTTTTGGATTAACAAAATAGATGCATAGGTGCTAGGGGAGACAGACAAGGGTGCCCTGTTAAGAAACAGACAGTACAATGTCACAATTCAAGTTCTTCTCTCTATATACTTGTGTGTAAAGCCATGACACAATTATGAAAAGGCTGAACTTGCATCATGAGGTCACAATCCACATTTTGTTCTTTTGTCAATATCGGGATATGACTGGATAATGACTTTTGTAATCTGAATAACAGATGGGAAAATATTCAATTATCTGTTATGGTGGAATTTAAGTGGTGAAACAAGAAGTATTATCATTGTTGAGAGCAACCCACAGGTATATAACTGAAATAACTGATGCAAATACTGAAATGTTAATATCTGCAACAGCAGTTGGACACCACTTCCTACCCTTAAATTTAATTTAAATAGAATGTGGTCCTTGTGGGTGAATTGGCTTCAATAACCTGCAGTGACACTGATGCATAAAGTAATAACTTCAATTTGCTACTTGACATTGTGACCCATTCACACAATGCTTGAGCCTCTGGTCTGCAATTGACTTGGTTTCTGAAGAAAAAAAATAGTTGTGTGTATACTATGTACGTAAAAACTAAACATTTTACTTGTTTTATTTTACTTAACTTTATATTATTTTACCATCAATTCCCTTAATGGTTCAAGGAAGGCAATTTAGAAAAATACAATTAAAGCAGTGAAATTGCAATTAAAACAATCCCAAAACACATTATCAAAACAATTTAATTAAATCAAGAACAGAGGGAAAGTCTCAAGATCACGTGAAGTGTTAATACCACTTTATAATACCTTGGTAAGGCCACACTTGGAATATTGCATCCAGTTTTGGCCTCCATGATATAAAATGGATGTATAATAGAAAGAGTGCAGAGAAGAGCAACAAAGATGATTAGGGGACTGGAGGCTAAGGCGTATAAAGAATGGTTGCTAAAATTGGGTATGTCTAGTTTAATGAATTGTAGATTGCACAGTACTAGAGTATCATGTAAGTAGCATAGTCCCAAGTCAGATAAGCCTTATAAACACCTTGAATTGGTCCTGGAATGAAAATGATGAAGCAACTCTCACATGAAGATTATGTATGATTCCCAGAAGGCACCATTCACCATTTTTAGCCTGACTTCATGGACCACTATGGATGGATCCAGAAGGACCATATCTCAGCCCCAGAAGTTTGTCTAATCATCATTACTAAAATCTGGTGGTCTCCTTTCTGACATTTTGACATGAGATTAGTAAAGTATGCCTTTAAGTAAGCATACCACAACTTTAAAAATGAAGAAAATTCTTCAAATCTCAAGTGATTTTATACAACCAATTAAATAATACAGGGAAATAAAACTTTTAAAAACCACAAAGGAGAGTATCTAAGGAACTGAGTAGAAGTATCCAGGTGACAGATTCTGGTATTGTCCAAAGAGTTGGAGCCCTCAAACTCCAGTTTTCTTAAGTGCACCCACAAAATGCTGTAGTCGGCAACCATAAATCATTATAGATAGAAGAATATCAACAGATCATGCAGACTGCTTCTCTCATGCAGAGGTGGTATTCTGCTGGTTTGGACCGGTTCGGGTGAACCGGTAGTAGCAACCTGGGGGGTGGGCCGCCCTCCTGCCCCAGCGCTATGCTGTCCTATTTAGGCACATTTTGAAGCTGCATGCATGCATGCAAGCCGCGTGTGCAAGCACAGCACATGCACAGAAGGCCGTGCGCATGTGTGGAAGGGGGCGCTCTCGCTCACATTTGAGAACCGATAAGGAAGGTACGTGAATACCACCTCTGCTCTCATGGTATAGATTTCTCTACATGGCAACCAATATTATGTCTCTGCCAAATCAAAACCTAAAAGACCAAAGACGATAACAATATGATTCACTGAAGAGCCGTTGGACCTGTAGTGCCTTCATCATCATCACCAGCTTGGCTAAACTTGGAGTATTAGATTCCAAAATAGTTTGTTGTTACAAATAGTTTAATCCAAATACAGCTTCTTAAGAATGTCCTTATCACAAATTCCAAGGAGCTTTTCCTGCAAAAAGAAGTTATAATTAGAGATTAATGTAATCATGTTTCCAAGCAATTGCATACAAGGACCATCAGATTACTCATGGTGGAGCTCAGCTAGAACTTCAGAGCTAGATGGAATTTGGATAGATGCAGATTAATAGAGTTGGAAGGGACCTTGTGGGTCATCTAGTCCAACCATCCGCCCAAGCAGGAGACCCTACACCATTTCTGACAGATGGCAGTCCAGACTCTTCTTGAAAAAGATTGCTCCATTGGTTAATTGCTCTCACTGTCAGAAATTTTTTCTTATTTCCAGATTGAATCTTTCCTTGTTCAGTTTCCCTCCATTATTCCTTGTCTGGCCTTTTGGTGCCTTGGAAAATAGCTTGACCCCCTCCTCTCTGTGGCAGCCCCTCAAATATTGGAACACTGCTATCATGTCTCTCCTGGTCCTTCTCTTCACTAGACAAGCCATGCCCAGTTACTGCAACCGTTCATCGTATGTTTTAGCTTTCAGTCCCCTAATCATCTTGGTTGCTCTTCTCTGTACTCTTTCTAGAGTCTCAATATCTTTTTTATTATGTGGTGACCAAAATTGGATGCAGTATTCTAAGTGTAGTCTTACTAAGGCTTTATAGCCATGATGGCGAACCTATGGCACACGAAGCCATGTTGCCCGGCATGCACAGCCTTGCCTGTTTGTCTTCCGGATTTGTGGCGCGCATACGTGCATGATGATCAGCTGTCCTTTGCTTGTGTGGCAGTGCTGAAAACCGGTGTGCACTTGCGCGCCGGCCAGCTGATTGTTGGGTGTGCATGCACGCCAGAACCCGGAAGTTCGGCTTTTCCAGAGCGCGATCCCTTCATGCGTCTTTGTGACATTTTAATAAGAGCTTAATTAGTGCTACATGTTTTTTATCCCAGCAAGATACTTTCTGCATCCAATTGTTTTTTAAAGGGGAAGGGAGGATATTGAATCAGCTGTATTTCTGAGAAAAACAGCATTTGCTAGACGTATTTACTGTGCATGTCATTTTGCAGTCATACGCACCACTTAACATCTGGGATTTAAGTTATGCACTTCCTACATTTGAATTTTGTCCAAATTCTGGAGAAAAGATTGGACTGCAAAACATGGAAAAACAAATGAGTTTCCACATCAGATGGATCACACAATAGAAAGGGTTTGTGCATGTGTATTTTTCCCCCTAACGCTTTCTAGGAGTAAATTGTGTTTTTAGCTTTTTAAACAAATTGAGACAGTATATCTGCATTTGCCAAAGAAAATTAAAACTATTATTAACAAACAGTAGGTAGCATTGATGTAGATGTTCTTTATAAAGAATGCAGAACTATAGGAAGGAATCATAGTTGAGTAGATTTTAGGGGACTTCAGACTTATTGGTTAAAAACAGGCATCCATGTGAGATTAATTGTGAACAAGATTTTTTTGTTGAACTGAACATAAGAATCAATTATTGTCTCGTGCGGTTCATAATACATCAAGAAAGAAGTCACAAAAATCCTGAAATCACAATTTTTGCCCTTCATTAAGTATATAAAGGTGGGGAAAAGACTGATGCAAACTCAAAAGAAGCCGTGAAGAGTGGCTGAACTTGTCTGGATTCCCGAAACTATGAAAAATTGGTCCTATCTTCATGAATGTGAAGTACACAACTCAAAAGCATAAATAATACTTTTAACATTGAAAGGGAACTCTAAATCTGATGATGTCATAGCTCCATTTTAGTAGATGTTTTCACAATTTATTTGTATAACAAATTTATATATCATTTTTCTGCCCACTAGTGTGAACCAAGTGACATTTCATAGAAACATTGGCTTTCTAAGGGATCTGAGGTAGGAAGCCATGTAGATTCCATGCATATGGAATCATTTACCATGAAAATCAAAGAAAGGGTTGTATGACTGTGTGGCATATACATTTAATAAAAAATAAAATAAAAATAAAAATGAACAAGCTCTTCTACTTGAGTCCATTATTTATTTATTTTTATTTTTATTTTTTTATTTTTTATTTATCTTTGTCAAGTACGTGTTGGTAATATACATAGATATAACATTGTTTATATACATAAGATGGGTACTGATAAGAGGGAACATTAGGACAGGGACGGTAGGCACGCTGGTGCACTTATGCACGCCCCTTTCTGACCTCTTAGGAATTGGGTGAGGTCAACAGTGGACAGTCTAAGGGTAAAGTTTTGGGGGGTTGGTGCAGTGGTGGGTTCCTACCGGTGCGGTCCACTCTATAGCACTGGTAGTGGCCCGCTGGTGACATCACAGTACCGGTGTGGTCGGTTGCCGGTGCCTGGGCACCGCCATTTTAAAAAAAATTTAAAAAAAATTTTTTTTAAAAAAATGTCTTCTGCGCATGCCCAGAAGCCGAGCTTCCAGCACTGCGCATGCGCTGCCTTCCTACCCCACAGTGAGTCCAAGCAGGGGAGGATGGCTGAGGGAGCGCGTGAGATGCTGAAAGAATGGGAACTATCTCCATTCCCCTCCCTTCAGCAGTCCGAGAAGCCACAAACGCTAGTGATGATCCTAGGCATTTTTGCATGTTCGAGGCTTCTCGAGCTGCTGAGGGGAGAGTGAATGGGGGGCAGGACCTATCTCAGTTCCCCTCCCTTCAGCAGTCCGAGAAGCCACGCCCACCCGGTCACATGGCTGGCAAGCCACACCCACAAAATAAGCCATGCCCACGGAGTGGTAGTAAAAATATTAGGAATCCGCCCCTGGGTTGGTGATGAAACCACAATGTCAGGTAGTGGTTTCTTAGTAAGTAAAATTCTCATTTTACTTACTAAGTGTCATCTCATGCAGTTTCTCATTTAAAAGATAATAGAGACTTTCTAAAGTTTTCCAGAACTTGCTTCACTCTCTCAAGTTTAATATCTGATTAGTCTTAAAGACAAGATTCTGCAAAATCTCAAGTTTTAACACTATAATATTAAATCTATGTTAGGTTTTGATATGGAACTGCACTTTTATAGTTAGAATTTTCATTCTTTCACTGGGAACACCACAAGATATGACATTCTTGAATGTTGTTAAATCCTAGTTATCTTGGTTAGTCTGTGCAGTCACTTGGCATAATTTAAATTTAAGAATAGGAAAAAGAAATTATGTGGAAAAAATAAGGGTGTCCAGCTCTAGAGGATTTATTTAACAGTGAAGGGGATTTCCCCCCACCCATCTTGGATTTTCTGATGCAGAGAAAGTATTATTTCAGTCTTTGAGGCTTTGATGTAAAAAGCAAAAAAATCATGTCCTGAATGAGAAAGCATGCTAAGTTCATAAAATTATTATTTTGTTAGAGTTATTTTGAATACTGTGCTTTGCAGCAGGAAGGTATTTTGAAGGCCATCAAAATTGGCAGCCCCAAAATGGAAATCAGTGAAGATGACTAGGTGAAATTGCAATCTTCTGAAATTCCTTCTATGGGATTGCCATTTCTACCTCAATCTCAAAAGGAAAAAGGAAAATATGACTGCTGGGAGGCTCTTCACCATGACCTAAGAGTGGAAAAGAGAGGCATATATGGTGGCCAGGTCAGGCCTCTCCATGTGAATCAAAAGGGTTGCATAAGCGATTGTATTGCATGGAAAATGGTTGTTTAGCAGGAAAATGGAAAAACCCACTGATGATAGGGCAGGACAATCCATAGATGAATAGATGAATCCATGAAAATGATGGTGATGATCACTGATACATGAGGAGTGGGGGTGTGGAGGAGGAGGAGGTGGAGGTGGAGGTGGAGGAAGAGGTGAAGGTAGAGTGGAGGAGGAGGTGGAGGTGGAGGTGGAGGAAGAGGTGGAGGTAGAGTGGAGGTGGAGGTGGAGGTGGAGGTGGTGGAGGAGGAGGTGGAGGTGGAAGAGGAGGAGGAATCTTTCCACTAGTTCAAATGGTGAGGTCTTCTGAATTTTATGTTTCTTTAGCATTTTATTTCTTAAAATGGAAAATTATATAAAAAAAATTCTGGTGCACTGGAAGAAAATCTTCCTTCTATTATTAAAATATATATATACTAATCTTGTTTAAAAAAGCTTTAGGACACAATTTTTCATTTCATTTTTAGGCCCAATGAAACAGAACAGAATTGTTTATATTCTACAAGTATCCATGCACACAACAGAAGGAGAGATGAAGAGAGAAGATAGAAAATGACACTCACTGAGGGACGTTGGGGTTGTTAAATGGATATTAGCAAACTATACTCAGATGCCAAAAGGCTATGTTTTATTTTATAGCATTTTTTATATTCCTCAAACTTTTAAAAAATGGTTTTAAATATAAACATATGTAATAGCAATAGCAATAGCACTTAGACTTATATACCGCTTCATAGTGCTTTACAGCCCTCTCTAAGCAGTTTACAGAGTTCAGCATATTGCCCCCAACAATCTGGGTCCTCATTTTACCCACCTCGGAAGGATGGAAGGCTGAGTCAACCTTGAGCCGGTGAGATTTGAACAGCTGAACTGCTGAACTAGCAGTCAGCTGAAGTAGCCTGCAGTGCTGCACTTTAACCACTGCGCCACCTCGGCTCTTAATGATCTAAATGTCAGAAAAACAGGTTCATGTGATCCCCCCACATTGTTTCTTTAATGACTTGGTTCCTTCTAAAACTACTAGGTCTAAGGCGGGGTGTCAAACCCATGGCCCGCGGGACGGATGCATCATGTGCTGGCTCCGCCCCCACCCAGTTTATAGAAGGGGAAAAAAGTCCTGATACGTTACGTGAAAAAAGTCCTGATACGTTTGACACTCCTGGTCTAAGGTATCTTTTCCTGGCATTTGTCAATGTTTGCTTCATCTTTAAGTATGGCAGCTTCAGCCTAGTCTCACAATCAATAT
Source organism: Diadophis punctatus similis (assembly GCA_023053685.1). NCBI lineage: Eukaryota > Metazoa > Chordata > Lepidosauria > Squamata > Dipsadidae > Diadophis > Diadophis punctatus. The sequence goes on along the minus strand of JALIGW010000006.1, from coordinate 57,448,172 downwards.
AATTTATCCCTTCTATAAACAATTTATAGAAGTTTATACCTTCTATAAACAATTATGATGCTATTCTCCCACTATCTTGTGTGCAAAGTTTGTAGTTGTTTAAAATTTACAACCTAAAGAAGATGCAACTTCTTAGACTATGGGCATTCAAAACCCAGATATAAATTCAGAATACAAATTTGTTCTAACACTAGTGCAGAGTCAATTTACATCACCCAAACTAGTCCTTATACCAGTTTATCTTCTAAAGTGACATTTACATTCTTACCAACAGAGGTCATTTATGCATTTTCCAGCAAGCTCTTATGATTTAGTGCATGGTATCCCTTAAATATCTGTAAAAACATATAAAAGTATTCAGAATGTTAAAGAACGACCAAAATGTCACAAAAGGGCAATAAAATATCAAGACATTTTTGTAAACAATCGGATATTTTATCCAAATCCTGTTGGAGTCTGAAGTTTTTCAAATAAAAATTTACGAGCTTCTGGCAATATGGAAGGCATAAGTTCTCTGATTGATTGAGTGATTGGTTGGTTGATTGATTGACAAATGGATTGCACATATGTCTGTGCTGCCTCAATCAAAATGACTCTTGGCAGACTGCATAGAAAAAGTATACATCTTATGAGTCTGTGCCTGCCAGATAGGACAAAATAGCCAAGCTGTGGGAAAAGGTGAATGGAGGGCAGAAAAAATTCATTAAGACTAGATATTCATACAGATGTAGCCAATCTGTTATTTTTGGACCGATGTGTGAATCAAAATATATAAAAAATAATGACAAAGATATAGCAACAACCTTAGAATTCACAGTGGAGATACTAAAGTGGTAGGTAGCTTCCGCATATTAAGTTCAAGTATAAACAATAAAGGAATCAGCAGTCAAGAAATAGCACTTGGTAGGGAAGTAATGAAGGTCTTCGAAAATATATTCAGATGGTATAATAACTGCAAAGATTGGAATTGTGCAGGTAATTGTTTTCTTTGTAACACTATGAATGTGAGAGTTGAAGCAGGATAGAAAGAAGGTTATATTTCTGAACGTTGTGCTAGAAAAGACTCCTAATTATAAACGATAATTTTTTTATCCCTTTTGGGAGGAAGAGGCATACAATACAGGTATGTTTTCCTTCTTTTTATTTCTCACAACGCCCTGTGAGGTGAGATTGGCTGAGAGCTAGTGACTGGTCCAAAGTTACCCAGCTGGCTTTTATTATCTTGTTACTTGTGCTTGTTACTACCTTTAAAGCGCTCCATGGCATTGGACCTAGGTATCTCCGAGACCGTCTGCTGCCACAAACTGCCTCCCATCGACCAGTGCGCTCCCACAGAGAGGGCCTCCTCGGGGTGCCATCAGCCAAGCAGTGTAGGCTGGTGACACCCAGGGGGAGGGCCTTCTCTGTGGGAGCACCCACCCTCTGGAACCAGCTCCCTCCAGACTTAAGAACCATTCATGACCTGGCCACCTTCTGCCGTGCCCTCAAGACGTACTATTTTTATCAAGCCAGGCTGGCGTGAAAAAGTTTTTGGGGTTTTTAAGATTTTACCAAATTTTAATTGTACTGTCTTAAATCAGGGCCACATCGAATATTTTCTTTTAAATGTATATATATATATATATATATATATATATATATATATATATATATATATATATATATATATATATATATATATATATATATATATATATATAAATGTTTATATTGTATTTTTACTTGGCTGTTCACCGCCCTGAGTCCCCTGGAGATGGGCGGTATATAAATTTAATTATAAATAAATAAACAAATAAACAAATAAACAAATAAACAAATAAACAAACAAACAAATAAATAAATAAATAAATAAACAAATAATAAATAAATAAATAAATAAATAAATAAATAAAATTATCTAAGGGAGGACTAAAAATCACACTATCCCATTTCCAGTCTAGCTACTTAATCAGTACATCAGACGGGGTCTAGAGATAGAAAAAAAAAATCAAAACAAAAGAACAGATCATAGAACAAACCAATGCAGAATTCTCATTTCAGGACCAAATAACCAAGCTTAAATTATAATATTTTTGGACACATTATGCAAAGACCCAGTTCTTGTGAGAAATCCATAATGTTGGGAAATATGGAAGGAAAAAAGCAGAGGACAATCCAATAGCAAGCATAGGGACTCGATTAAAGTGGTGATGAATTCATTGTTAAGTAAGTCTGAAGGGCAGGGTTGGGGACAGATCGTTCTGGAGAAGGTCCATCCATCTGGTCACCAAGAATGAACACTGACTTGATGGAGCATAATAATAAGTAATTTGACTGTGATGGAGCATGGATAATTATCTTTCTCCACTTCACTCATATTCTCCCAATGATTTTTCAAAACAGCCAGTGGCATATTAGGTTCCTGTTATACAAAAATAAACAAGTAAACAGGATATTGAAATCGCTGAGATTTTTCCCTTTAGCACACAATATATTTATACAGATACCCACATGAAATATTGTACAGTGCATTCATTTCTGTAGTATTTCCAACCCGAAAAACATGGTTTACAATTAAAACATTTGGTTAGAGCTATTAATAACAACATACTAATTCCTATGTTCCTCTCATACTGTGAGATATGAGATAAGTACATTCTAACTTAATAGCAAGAGCACTTAGACTTATATACAGCTTCACAATACTTTATAGCACTCTCTAAGCAGTTTACCATATCAGCATATTGCCCCCAACAATCTGGGTCCTCATTTTACCGACCTCGGAAGGATGGAAGGCTGAGCCAACCTTGAGCCAGCGGGGAATTGAACTGTTGGCAGTTGGCAGAATTAGCCTGCAATACTGCATTCTAACCACTGCACCACCATGGCGCTTAATTAATGAGTGTGGCTTTTGAAATATTTTTGTGTGTGAGTGATTATGGTCATATAATTTATACATTATAGTGTTGTTATACGATCCTGTGTGAACTAGTTTAGTGTAGTTAAGGCACCAGGCTAGAAATCAGGAGAGTATGAGTTCTATCCCTGCCCTAGGCGTGAAAGTCAGCTGGGTGATCTTGGACTTGTCACTTCCTTTCAGTTCATCCAACAGACTCAGGTGAGGAGCAAGTTGATCAATTCCCATAGCAGCGAAATGGATCAGTAGTCGATTGATCCCCCCCCCAAAAAAAAAACAAAATCAGACCCTGCACTTGTGGGAACATGCCAGGAAGGGGGGGAAAGCTATTATGTGACCAAGTCCTTAGTCTACTCACCTGATATCTATTTCAAATGGCCATCAAACCTCCACTTAGAATACATATAATTCATCTTCATTAGAATCTAGGATCTATTATGTTGAGCATTTCCTGCAATCATGCTGGTTTTTCCCATTCTTCGTTTTTCCCCATCGAAATAGAACGACGAGAATCAGGCATAGTGCAATAAGAGAGGCAAAAATAGTTGTGTAGAGATTAGATGGGAGTAAGGTCAGCCTTTTGGAAAAGGAGATTGGCTTCATTTAAGAATCCATCAGAGGCCAATTAGTCCATCTGGTGAACCAGATTACACTCATTGGCTGGAGGTAGCCTTTCTGTGATGTTATATCATAGATAATTCATTCTACACTAATTGTAATTATGCTCGTGTATTTAATTATGTTTGTAATATATTTTCCCATTACCATGTCTATGGAAGTATAGAGCTGGGGTAACATTGGAAGTCATCAAAATGCAGTTACAGTTTTACCAATGTCCAGAAAAAGAGATTCTGTTTCTACTTCCTTCTTCTAAGGAAGGCTGTTCTATTGTTGAACAGTTCTTATTGGTTTAACCCAAATCTGCCCTCACACAATTTAGAGAACATTTCACAATTTAGGTAAAATTTCATATAAGTTAAAACCATCCTTATGTCTTCTAAGTTTCTCTTCTGTAGACTAGAGTATAAACAGATTTAATCAATCTTTGTAGGTCTTCTTCATCCTGACTGTCCTTCTGTGGACATGCTTACATTGGTCAATGTTCGTTGTAAAATATGACATCCAGAACTGGTCATAAATAATTTCTGCAAATAGAAGTTCCATCTTGTCTTCTTCTGGCTGTTTCTGTCTAATTTCTGGACTAGGTATTTTGTAGTTTTTCTACATATAGAATAATCATTGTTACAAGCCAGAGAAAATACACCCCATGATTGTATGGCCTAGATGACAGTATTTTTATCTTTGATAAGTTCTGCATGTGTTCATTAGCAGACTCTTAATATTGACCTTGACTTGAATTTAAACTGTTGCTGGAATTGCAAATTAGCTCACATTACAAGCTCCATGTTAAGACAATGCCCCCAGGGCAACAAAATGCTGTTCAATGCTAATTTTAGCGTATACTGTGTTTTATATACATAGTTAGGATTCTAGAGAATGTTTTCTAGCAAGTTGGCACAATTTTTTTCTTTTTAAAAGTCTTATACTAAGATTTGGTTATATTACTGTACATAATCCTTTCAAATTAATTCAACGTTATCCTGTTTCTATTAGCGTGGTAATAGCCTTTATTGAAAGCCTTTTGTGTTGATTGCTAAGGCTTTTTATTGAATGATTCCAAAGATTTTTCTTCAATTTAATTAAATGGCAAACAAAATCAAAATGTGTACTGCAAAAAAAGAAAGAAAAGATCTTCATAAAATGTGGTACCATTATTAAAAACAACTACATGGCCAAATGTTATCTGAGAACAAGGGGCATAGAAAGCACATTCTACTGGTATCAGCATTAAGTGTTTCTGTGAGTATTTCTCACTCTTGGCAACTTGAAGATGTGTCGACTTCAACTCCCAGAATTCCTCAGCTAGTATGGCTAGTTGGGGAATTCTGGGTGTTGAAGCCACACATCTTTAAATGTCAAGGTTGAGAAACACTGGTCTTTGGCATTCTTCCAAGTTACTTTTGTGATGTATATATTTTTCCTCAAAACAATACTTTTGACATTTGAGTAACAAACTAACAAAAAAATTATTTGTGGGAGTTCCCTGCCTAATAGTTAATTAAAAAATTGAGTTGTTCCATTCTATTATCACTCATAATCTTACTGTGAGAAAGGTAAATGTGCTTTAAAACATGGGAGTCAAAGATCTTGAAATCCCTCAACTACCAAACCACTTCTTGGGGTGGGAAGTTGCCTTTATCTTCAGAAACATCTATTGCACATTTCATTTGAGGGTTTAAGACTCCATACATCGTACTCTTTATTCTATACCACCACCACCACCCTCAACAAGTCTCAACAAGCTGGTGAAGTAGGTCGAAAGAGGTGACTGACCCATAATTTGACTTTGTGAGCTCCTGTCTGAGAACTAGAACTAGCATCTCCATCTCCAAGCTCCTAGTTCAACTTTTTAACCCCTACACATTTTGATATTGCATTAGGATAGAATAAGACATTTTGGGTCTCCACTTAAAACGGGATATATTATTGGAGCAAAGCAACACATATCAACTTTTCTTTATGCCCAATAGAATACTATGTCAGGGTTCTGAGGATTTCAACATACCCACAAATACACAGTTGAGATTTCTTTTTTTTTTGGCAAAGAATGCTTGATTTACCAGCATCTGAGTCTTTCCTTAATTTCTCAATCTTCTCTGTCAATTACTATATTTAATCAGATGGAACTTCTCTCAGAAACATCAACCACATCAAGAAATCAGATGAAAACTGAAGCATGCAAATTCCTCTTCTGTTTACCCAGTTCCCCATGATAGTTTCCATCCCCAAGCTCTAGAAACCATTTTGAAGTCAACATATCATTATCTTCATTCCAGCAAGCCTCAGAATGTGAAGACAATTGAGAATTTACTAGCTACCCTTTCAACTGACCAATGAGAGAAAGACTGCAAGGACTGCTGTTAAGTGCGAAGAAATGTCTTTCCATAATTTGTGCCAAAAATGATGGCAATGTTTTTCTTTATGACTTGGCTGCAGTAAAAATCATGGAAAACTCACTTTGGTGAGTTATATACAAGTGCCTCATTCATACTCTATGGCAGTGTTTCCCAACCTTGGCAACTTGAAGGTGTCTGGACAATGAAGTCCAGACACCTTCAAGTTGTCAAGGTTGGGAAACACTGCTCTATGGCCTATGCATTCTAAAGCATCTCTTCCAAATTAAATCCAAAGCATAGAACAGCTCTCGTTATTTTATTTTCATAACCAAAAAGGAAATAGAGTTATCAGTTCCAGAAATAATTCATAGTGACATGCTGATGTATTCAGGCAATTTATCGTCTAAGTTGCTAAAGATGAGTTTCTGCATCTCAGATGAAAAATTGCATCCTGCATATCTGAAAAAGAAGTCAGTCCTTTCTCAAAGTAAGCCACACTGGGTTCAGTGTATAAAAAATAATCATCCTGCTACTAATGGCAGTTTATCTGACATGAATATGTGATAAAGGGTAAAGCAAAGGGTGAGGAGGAAGAGAAAAATATTATAACGACATTTATTAGAAATATGCCCGATCTTGAGAGATTGTGCAGATGGATATGCAGATGTGTAGAGATGGAAGATTATCTTTCTATCATCTGGAATAATCTCCAGAGTAGCTAGCAATTTCCAAAAGGGTTAGGAGCCCAGCTATAAGCTTGTTCTTTCCATGTTGCTGTGACATTAGGCAAGAAGGGGAGAGATCCTATCAATTCCCCTTCCCCTAATATTTCAGCAGGTTGTCATGAGAATAATTTAACTCTGAATAAACTGGGAAAAGATTAACACTGCCTTCTTTTCAGTAAAAGATTGTGGATTGGCTATTATCTGATATAATATGCTGTCTACAAAGGCAGCGGTCTACTCAGTTTCACTGCGGATAGTTCAGTCTCAATGAAGCCATTTATTTCTATGGCCGTCCATTGCTTGTGTGCTCTTTATAGTTTTAAGTACAGAGTCAAAAATTAAAATTAAAGCTCTTAGAGGTTTGCTTAAGTCATTGAATTTTGCTCTCTTGCAGGTTTACTTCTGCAGCTATAGGTAGAGAGAGTATATATTTGTATATGCATGTATATTTTGATGCCGAGACATCTAAATTATTTAAAGCAAAGACACCAGGAGAAGCAGTTCCTTATTTCAGACCTTATAATATGTCACTGACATTTATAACTATATAGTTTGGTATGTGACTTCTTCCAAGTCCTGATATTTTAATATCACCCATAGGATGGCATTATTTCTCTAAATAGTTAAAGGGAAACATACTACACTCCTGGCTGGGCCAGGAGGGGGGAGTAGCTCTCTCCGAGATATGCCCAGACGGGTTCTCAGTGCAGCATCATTCCCGACCCCAGGGAAGGGGGGGAGGAGTGGCAATAATAACACGTGGAAACCTGCATCCTCGTAGGATCCCTGCCCCGGAGATTGTTGGGTGTGAGACTCTCCTTCTGAAGTTGGACTTAGGGGTACAGGTGGGCCTTCTCTTAACGTACCTGCCTCCCAGCTGCGTAAGTAAGGCCCTGCCTGAGCTGCTCGAGGCAGTAGCCGGCTTGGCAGTTGAGTTCCCTAGGCTCATGGTGCTGGGGGACTTCAACTTGCCTTCTGCTGGTGAAACCTCCAGGATAGCCCAGGAGTTCATGGATTCCATGACAACCATGGACCTGACCCAAGTAATCCAGGGTCCGACTCATGAGGGTGGTCACACGCTTGACCTAGTGTTTCTTTCGGGGCAGTGGAGAGATGATCTGAAGATAAGGGATATAGTCATCACCCCTCTGTCATGGTCAGATCATTTTCTACTGAGGTTGGATTCCGCAGTTCCATTCCTCCCCCGCAGGGAGGCGGGATCGACTAGGTGGTTCCGCCCCAGGCGCCTAATGGAACCAGAAGGATTCCAGAGGGAACTTGGGGAAATACCTGAAACCCTGGTACGCAGTTCGGCTGATTCCCTGGTGGCTGGTTGGAACACCGCAGCATCAGGGGCTTTAGACCGAATTGCGCCTTTGCGACCTCTCCGCGGCAGTGGATCCCAGAAAGCCCCCTGGTTTACCGAGGAGCTCCGGGAAATGAAACGCCAGAAGAGACGTCTGGAGCGCCGCTGGAGGTCCAGCAAAACCGACTCCGACCGAACACTATTAAGAATTTACATCAGATCTTATTTAGTGGCGATAGGGGCGGCAAAACGATCCTATTTTTCCTCTCTTATTGCATCTGCAGATTATCGCCCAGCCGCCTTGTTTAGGGTGACTCGCTCCCTCCTTGCTAAAGAGGGGAGCGAGGAACACTTACAAGGCAGAGCTGAGGAATTCGCTGAGTTTCTGACGGATAAGTCGCTCGGATTCGGTCAAACCTGGACTCTGGCTGGGCAGAGTCCATGGAGTTGACAGGGGCAAGTCTTAGTCCACCGTTGTGGGAGGAGTTTGGGCCTGTTTCTCCTGAGGATGTGGACAGAGCCATGGGGGCGATGGGGGCCTCCACCTGTTTATTGGACCCGTGCCCCTCCTGGCTGGTTTCGGTCAGCAGGGAGGTGACACGCGGCTGGATCCGGGCGGTGGTCATCGCTTCTTTGGAGGAGGGATCCGTACCGCAGTCATTAAAAGCTGCGGTGGTGAGACCCCTCCTGAAGAAGCCTTCCCTGGATCCAGCTGACTTGAAGAATTATCGTCCGGTCTCCAACTTGCCTTTTTTAGGGAAAGTTGTGGAGAAGGTGGTGGCCACTCAGCTTCTGCGGCTTCTGGATGAAACAGATCATCTAGATTCCTATCAGTCGGGTTTCAGGCGCGGCTACAGTACAGAAACTGCCTTGGTCGCTCTGATGGATGATCTCTGGCGGGCCCGGGATGGGGGAAATTCCTCCATCCTGGTGCTACTTGACCTCTCAGCGGCTTTCGATACCATCGACCATGGTATCCTTCTGCATCGTCTCGGCGAGTTGGGAGTGGGAGGCACCGTTTTATGGTGGTTCTTTTCTTATCTCGCCGATAGGATGCAGTCGGTGTTGGCAGGAGGGCAGAGATCCATCCCTAGGCCCCTGTTATGTGGGGTGCCCCAGGGGTCAGTTCTCTCGCCCATCCTGTTTAACATTTACATGAAACCGCTGGGGGAGATCATCCACAGACATGGGGTGTGTTTCCACCAGTACGCTGACGACACCCAGCTGTACATCACCACCCCGTCTGACTTCAGTGTGGCAGTCAATGTAATGTGCCGATGCCTGGACGATGTTAGGATCTGGATGGGGAGGAACAGACTCAGACTTAATCCCGACAAGACTGAGTGGCTTTGGATATTGCCTCCTAAGGATTATGACAACTATCCCTCCTTGGTTCTCGACTCCCTCAGATCAGGTCCGCAACTTGGGGGTCCTCCTAGATCCACAGCTAAAATTCGAACACCATCTCACTGCTGTGGCTAGGGGGGCCTTTGCACAGGTCCGCCTAGTGCACCAGTTGTGGCCATACTTGGAGAAGGAGGCTCTACTCACGGTCACTCATGCCTTTGTCACCTCCCGTTTGGACTACTGCAACACGCTCTACATGGAGCTACCCTTGAAGAGTATCCGGAGACTCCAGTTGGTGCAAAATGCAGCTGCGCGTGCTGTGGTGGGTGTGCCAAGGTACACCCACGTGACACCTATACTCCGCCAGCTGCATTGGTTGCCCATTAGTCTCCGGGTCCAATTCAAGGTGTTGATCATCATCTTTAAAGCCCTTCATGGCTTAGGACCAGGTTATCTCCGGGACCGCATTCTGCCTCATACTTCCCTCCAACCGGTTAGGGCCCACAGAGTTGGCCTCCTCCAGCTCCTGTCAGCCAAGCAATGCTGGCTGGCGGGTCCTAGGGGGAGAGCCTTCTCTGTGGCCGGCCCCGCACTCTGGAACCAACTCCCTCCAGAGACCCGAACCATCCCCACCCTGCTGGCCTTCCGAAAAGCCGTTAAGACATGGCTCTTCCTGCAGGCAGGGGGTAGAGCTTAACTCCATCTGCACTCTCCCCCGGGTATGTCTGGTGGTTGAATGGTTCTTTTATATTGAAATTTTTAACTTTTATATTGTGATTTTAATTGAATTTATTGGTTTTCTTGTATTTTTCCTGTGTTGTAAGCCGCCCTGAGTCCCTTGGGAGTGGGGCGGCATATAAGAAACCATAAATAAATAAAATAAAATAAATAAATAAATACACTACGTCAGCATGATGACCGGAGATTTCTGGGAGTTGAAATCCACATAAAAGATCTTAAAATGGTTAAGGTTGTGAAACACTGGTCTATGTTACATTACAAATTAAGGATGTACACTGGCCACAATATTTGATTTGGTCCTAGCTTTGTGCTTTGTGGAATAGCCTGTTATGATCTGCACTGAAGCAAAGCCGTCTACTTGATTTTGATATCTGAGTCAGAAATGAGATTCAGCTTCTCATTGACTAGCACAGGAAAGCCACAAATGACTCTGACTTGTTATTTTACATAATAGGATGACATTTGCAAACTTTGCTACTGATGAGAGATAATTTGCCCAATTTCAAAGAAATAGATGAAGGGATTTGACGATGCAGTTTGCATTACATATGATGATTCTTTCAGAAAAGTCTGGAATTAATAGTCTATATTCAGTCTTCCACATCTTCATTTGGGGATAAAGTCTCAGTCTAAGGCAAAGGTAGGCAACCCATAGGCCAAATGTAATGATGCTTTGTGTAGCTGCAATAGGGTGATTTTGATTGAAGAAAATTTGATCAAATCATCAGACCAAAACAGATCTGTGAAACAAAACTGCATTGTATAGTTGTCAGAACTGCCACGTCATGCCTGTGCTTCACATTTGTTCAATGCCAATCTGCCATGAACTCTGGTGGGAGAGTGGAAGGGAGGGGTAGATGCAGGGGTGAAATTCAAAAATTTTCCCTACCGGTTCTGTGGGTCTGGCTTGATGGGCATGGCAATGGAAGGATACTGCAAAATCTCCATTCCCACTCCACTCTGGGGCCAGCCAGAGGTGGTATTTTCTGGTTCTCCGAACTACTCAAAATTTCCGCTACCTGTTCTCCAGAACCTATCAGAACCTGCTGAATTTCACCCCTGGGTAGATGCTTGGAGGAAAGTGAAAGTGATGGAAAGAAGCTTACTCTCAGAGACCAGTCCTCAAGGCTGTTTCCCTGGAGAAAGAATGCAGTTGCAGGAGTGACTGTTTCAAAAACCTCTCTTTTAAAACTGATTGGATGATGGGGAGACCAGCAATGGGAAGTGTCTGGGAGGGAAAAACTATATCTAGGGATTTAGCGCATGAACCTCAATTATGGCTTTGCTTTACTGTATATCACTTGTGCTGTGTTTACATTACATTGCCAACCCCCTGTGGGTTAAAGGGGGCGAAAGTATGTTGGGTTGCCATGCCTTTCTCTCTCGGCAACTCGCAAAAGCTGTATTCTTACATGCAGGATAAGGACGCGTTGGACTCAGAACAGGATCCCACCTTCATCGCCAGTGCTGTGTTTACAGTCATGGTGGGTGCAGTGAGGAATGGACTCCAAGCATCAGGCAAGTTAACTCTTTTAATCAGAACAATCAACAACGGAGCGAATACACAAACAGCAGAACTGAGGTAAACTCTGCCTGACAGCTGGCTTTTATAGCCGGCTGTCAAAGCGTCTCAGCCAATCATGAGTTGCTATTTTCCCTCCGCTTGAGCAGTGGCCCCTTGTGGCCTACCAGCACACTACACCTTGACTTTTAGTAAACGATACCTTTCTCAACAAATGGAATCAAGCATCGCTCTTGCTTAAAGGTTCAAGTTGAGCATGGCTGACAGTTATATATATTGGAACAGTTATACTTTTCTTCAACTTCTTCTCTAGTCCTTTAGGATCTACAGTGCATGCACGAAAGCCACTGAAGTAGAATTGTCCCAGTTCTGATGCTTTACAAGATGGATGCTTTCCAATACATCCAACACACACTTCAACTGATGATTTCATATAATATTACTGTTGATATTTCAGGCAAAACACCAAGGCAACTTTCCATGGGCCTAGTATCCTCCTCCTCCTCCTCCTCCTCCTCCTCCTCCTCCTCCTCCTCCTCCTCCTCCTCCTCCTCCTCACCATTGTTTATCTACTATAGGATGAAGGCCTCCTCTGCATGTTTCCAACCAATACAGTCTTGAGCCTTCCTTTGCCAATTGGGCCTATATAATACTTGCTTACGTTGTTACTCCATCTTGTTTTAGGTCTCTTTTGTGGATGCTTTTTATCAAGTAGGATCCATTCTATGACTGCCTTTGGATCAATAAGGCCTAGTATATTGCCTTTGAAAATCTGCTTGAGCTGGTAAATCCCAGAATTTCAACTATTTGTTAAGAACTGATCACTGCTTTCTGTTTGCCGTTAGGAATCATCAAGAGTTATTTAAAATGAGGGCGAGATTATGAACTTTCTTTGCCATATGAGTGATCATATTCACATTCGTTGTCTCATAATGTGCATAATTACTCAGAAATTGATTTTAAATTCAGCAACAATGCATTCAACAATAAGTCCTTGGACTGCAAGGAGAATGAATAATTGAAGGGTGAATGAAATAAAAACATGCTAGTCACTGAACTATTATTTACTGTAAATATTTTTGGACATATAATATGAGATTAGAGTCATTGTTGAAGAGTCCAAAACTCAGAAAAAACAAAAGTAGTTGAAAAAGAAACTGATAGAAGATAGGATGGGTATTATGACTGATGATACTAACTTTAACTTGCAAGAACTCCAAGAAGCAGTTACTGATAGACAGCCTTAGTAAAATACAATCCATTGTGTCATAAAATGTCATAAACAACGACATTTCTACCCCATATATAATAATATAGATAAAGGTAAGTCCATTTATCTTGAATCCTGCAAATATTTGATAGCATATTGCTGTGGACCAGTGATAGTTCAGTTTCTTCTACTCATCTTCTCCTGAGAAGATGAACTGCCCTCTTGTCTTTATTTCATCAAAGAAGTAGAGGTATCAATGAATATCCAAAGGTGGGCTGCTTCAGGTTCGGAGCGGTTTGGGCGAACCGGTAGTTCTGACCACTGGCTGGCCCCGCCCACCCATCCCGCCGCTATACCATCCTATATATCTCACTCTCTGGCTCGCTCACCCTTCCCATGCAGCCCGGATGATTTCCGCAGCTGCCCGAGAAAGTATGCTGGAAGCCGTATGAAATTGCCATATGAAATTGCCGCATGAAATTGCCGTATGTTTGAAGCCGCATGCTCACATTTTCGGCTCTGCTCTAGGTGAACCAGTTGTTAAATTATGTGAAGCCCACTTCTGTGACTATTAGAGGAAAAATGGGCTTGCAATGTCATTCTTGGCATGAAAATTGCCCTTTTTTCAGCTGTGTGATTTATACTGAACAAGAGAAGGATAAAAACTTGCTGGTAGGAATTTAGAGGTGGTCTGCTACTGAACAAAGGGTTTCTAATTATGGGAGGAAATTCTGTAGTCATTAAAGTGTCTAGCAGTACTGACCAATAAACCTACACTCAATTTTTTTTTGCTTTCTATACAGAGAAAGCAGCACTTAAAAATACTACTCAGAAACTGTTTATAGTTTCTGTTTATAAGCAGGCAGGGTTTTTTTTTCCAGAAAGCAAAGTTTCATGGTTGCTCTGGAGCACTCCTATAAAAGTATTACTGAACTAACACAACTCCTGTGTCAGTCTAATTACTGTATCTGTAAAAACTTTAGAATGTTTACAGAAAAGATAATGAAGCAATGGAATACAGAATTAGTAGTTGGAAATAAAAAAAACATGGGCTTGTTAACATCAAGAAAGACATCTTCCAGGGTAACTCATTATTACCCTTATTATTTGTCATTGCTACAATCATTTTCAGCAATTTTGAAGAAAACAAGTATTGGCTATCAAAGGGCAACAGATGCTAATAAAATTTCATATTTGCTTTATATGAATGATCTGAAGCTTTATGGAAAATCAAAAAATCAAAATCTAGTCATTGACAATACTATAAGAATTTTCACTAAGACATAATAATGAAATTTGGCCTAAACAAATATGCTATAGTAGCAATAAATCAGGTAAAATCACAAACAACAATGGAATTGAAATGCTTAATGGCCAAACTATCAGGATGAAGCCTAGCAATATCTAGGCATTATTTCAGTAGGATAACATCAAGCATGGACAAGTAAAAATGTGATTAGTAGAGAATACATCCATAGAGTTAAAGATTTGCTAAAGACAAAATTGAACAGTGGAAAAACATCAAAGCCGTCAATACCTGGGTCATATTTGTGGTATAGTATATGCATTATATGGTCAATTTCTACAAAAGATTGAGAAAAAAGTGGATAAAGATAAAAGTGGTTTACAATTGGAACATTAAAAACAAAACTTGGTTTTAACTGTTCAACATCTAACTATACCAATGAATGCTTTGTAAATCCAGAACTGGAAAAAAAATCATCAAATGATTCAAAGTGTAAATTGTGCAAAGAAGCAGAAGAAATAGTAGATCATATGCTGGGGTCATTCAAGACAATTTTACAAACTGACTATAAACAACAACATAGAGTCATCAAAATGACACTGTAAAAATTATAATGTGCTGGTAATGAAAAATTAGTGGGAACATATAGTTGAAAATGAATAAAAATTCATTTTTATCCATTTAGTAAAAAATTAATGGGTTATAATATTGTGCATTTTGTAAATGCAAACTAGAAAGTCTTGGCATATAACACACCAGATTTAATTGTGGTTGAAAAGAATAAAGTGTAAATATTTGATGTGGCAGTACCAGGAATAGTAGAGTAAAAGACAGAACTGGAGAAAATGACAAAATATCAAGATCTGAAAATTGAAGTTGAAAGATTATGGGATAAACTGGCTGTGGTGGTCCCAGTATCAGGACATATTGGGTACCATCCCCAAAATATTGGATGATAAAATCTGTGAATTGACAAAATTTCCATCCATCAATTGCAAAAAGCCACACTGCTTGGATCCACAGCAATTTACTACACCAATATGTTATGATATCCTAGATTCTTGAGAAGAACTTGAAGCATATGAAGTTCAACATCAGCTACAGAACTGCCAGTTGTTTTACACTGTTGTGAAATAATAATAATAATAATAATAATAATAATAATAATAATAATAATAATAATAATAATAATAATAATAATAATAATAATAATAATAATAATAATAATAATAATAATAATAATAATAATAATAATAATAATAATAAAAATAAAAATAATAATAATAATAATAATAATAATAATAATAATAATAATAATAATAATAATAATAATAATAATAATAATAATAATAATAATAATAATAATAATAATAACTGAGACTGACTTCATGGTGTACATCCAGCATATAAATCTTGTTTGCTGTGTATTACTATTTTTTGTGAATAATAATAATAATAATAATAATAATAATAATAATAATAATAATAATAATAATAATAATAATAATAATAATAATAATAATAATAATAATAATAATAATAATAATAATAATAATAATAATAATAATCCTCCTCCTCCTCCTCCTCATCATCATCATCATCATCATCATCATCATCATCATCATATCATCATCATCATCATCATCATCATCATCATCATCATCATCATCATCATCATCATCATCAAACATGAAACTTAGTCAACTGGACATTTAAAAATGTGTCAAAAATACCATTGACTACAACCACCACCACCACAACAGCCATTTTTCACCTTACTTTTAATAGAAAATTTCCAACCATCCCAAATTTATTTGAATTTACTTTTTAAGGTGAATTTCCTGATTTGTTTTAAAGGAACACATTCATTTAATGTATAAAGATAAAGAGACAAGGAATAATGACCCTTCATGACTCCGTCTCAGCTTGCCTGAATACTACTCACTCTGACTGGAATAAATTGTAGTAGAAACCTTCTGGAAGGTTCTAAAAGGGTATCATATGGTATCCAGAATAAAGCCTTTTGCAAGCTCCCCTCTGATCTCCATAAAGGTCCTGGGCAAAAGGACAATTGGAAATCAAAGAATCCTCTGATTTCTATGGATATTCAGTCCAAACAAAAGCCCTGGAAACATGCTAGAAAACTCAATTTTTCGTGTGATATCACAACAACAGAGAACTATGAGTTCTCAAGTAGCTTGAGGAAAAGGAATTTACTTTCTAAATTGTTCCAAAGAGACAAGAAATTTATGTTAATCCCTGATTATATTTGACAAGAAAAATATTTCACTTTATTTTCAATCTTTGCCCACTCACATGGGCTCATGTTAGTAAAATACATTTGGTAGAAATGAACTTTCAGGAGTTTAATAGCCTCCAATACCTCCTTGGACCTAAATTTTCATTATAAAAATCCTGTTATTATTTAATTTCACTATAGATTTCTCTTTCTGTGGGAGTAGACATGGGCCAGAAGCTGCTTTATTAGAAAAGGATCCTCCTTTAAAGAGTTCTAAGGCTAACAAATTATTTTATCAGAAACAAAACAAAATGCTTGAGCTTGTATTGTATAGGCAATTATTCTCATCAGATATGAGAGGGAAACTGTGCAGCACAAAATAGAGAAATCAATTAATGGAATGTGTACATTTCATCTGCCTTTTTAAAGGGATAACTGCCAATACTTCGAGTTCGTAATAAAATAACTTAAAAGCAATGGTGTTTCTACAAATATTAGCTGTATGAGGATTGTGGATAAGTAGAACATTAGAAAACACGTATGTTATTTATTTTTTGTTGAACCTCGTAGGTCGGGACGGATATCGCCGCCCTCCCTGCCTACTTAAAAGACTATATATGTTAAATTGTTATCTTGATCACCATAATGCTCTGTCTTGGTGGGGAGGGGTGTTATGTACTGTGTATAGTGTATTGTTGTCAGTTGAAGTTCTCATTCTGGTCCTCTGTTGGAGCGGGAAAATGCTCTCTCCTGATTGGTTGTTCATCTGATCAGTCTCCTATAAAAGGAGCTGTATTAGCCAGGGAGTTCAGTTGCCTCACAGACAGTATTGAATAAAGAGCTGTTAGAAATCATTCTGGCCTCACCTCCATTCTTCGCCCAGAACTTAACATTTTTAAAATAGAAAAACAGACCCATGTAATTGTGATATGCTATATAAGGCTATATACATTATCCTTCCTCTCCAGTATACTTGGAGTCTATGTTCTGCAGTAGACTTCTATATGTATTTGCTAGAAGATGACTAGAGGCCTTCATAAACAGAATAGAAATAGTAATTTTTGTTTCTTAAACACAGATATTATTTTCTAAAGACAGAGACATCCAGGGTTTACAATTGGGGTCAACACATTTTAGAATATTAGGATGGGGTCAAAACATGTATGTCTATTTTAACTGAAAATCAATTTAAAAAACATGTATCTCTAAGCCTTTATTGTGCAGCGTTTTCAAAGCTGGCAACATTCAGGTGTGAGAAATGGGGGATTCTATGGGGATGTTGGCTGGAGAATTCTGAGAATTGAAGTCCATTCATCTTAAAAAGTTGCCACCTTTGAAAAGCACTGTGCCAGTGCATGCTGCTTTACCCTGCCCAGCCTATTGACTGAGTATGCAGTGGTTAAAAGCAGCACTGCAACCTTCAGCTGACTGCTAGTTCAGCAGTTCAGCTGTTCAAATCTCACTAGGCTCAAGGTTGACTCAGCCTTCCATCCTTCCGAGGTGGGTAAAATGAGGACCCAAATTGTTGGGGGCAATATGCTGAACTCTGTAAACCGCTTAGAGAGGGATGGAAAGCACTATGAAGCGGTATATAAGTCTAAGTGCTATTGCTATATGTCCATTGAGTACAGTGCAATTCATTTTAAGTCTATACAAGATTGCACTATTTCTATTTTACTATCACTTTGCTATCAGTTACATCACTTCCCAAGGCATTCCAAATGTATTACTGATAGTAATATTTGGCCTTTTCAGTCCTATGATAAGAAGAATATTTTTTTAAAAAAAATTAAACTTTTTTCCCATATCCATTTCAAAAACATTTGTCCAACTCTGTCCATTTTTCCTTTGGAATATTGTCAGTGTGTTATCAGTGTAATTAACTGAAATATCAAGACCAAATTCAGAATTATGGTGAATGGCATACTGTTTGTACATACTTGGTTGAAAGGGATAAATTGCCAGAGCAAAACAATTTCACCATGTTCACTGTTTGTTTTATTCTCCTTTGCTTCTTCCTTGGCAACTATTTACTGATTACCAGTTTATGAACAAATAGATATGGAAATGGATAAATAAGTACCACTGTTGTAATGTTAATATTTCAGCGATATTGTAATAATAACACTGTAGACTGGAATATGACAAAAATGTTAATTTCGTAGGTGATATGTGTGTGTGTGTTCATATTCAAGTCAGTGTTGACTCCTGTTGACTGTCTGGATTAGTCCCTGCAGTTTTCTTGGCAAGATTTCAGAAGTGGTTTGCCATTGCGTCCTTCCTAGGGCTGAGAGAGAGGGACTGGCCCCTGCTGACTTCATATCTAAAGCAGAACTAGTACTCGTTATCTCCTTGTTTCTAGCCTGTTGCCTTAACCACAACACCAAACTGACTGTCTCATATTGAAAGAGATTTAGGAAAAGATGGGAAGCCATTCTAAATATGTGTAGTAGTCTAAGATGTGCAGTGATTGCGCTTAGCAAACAGGGAGCATTTTGGTATTCTTATTAAATGCTTTGTTTTGCAAATAATGAGAACAGTGCAAGCTGTTTTTCTTTTTTTGTCTTTAAATTCCCACCAGAGGATCTCTGCACCACTTTGGCTTTCAGAGATTGATTCCTGTGGAGCCTAAATCTGATGTGGCTGTCAACTATTTCCCACAGTTGTTAGTGCCAGCCTGGCATGAGTGGGAACATAGCCAGCAGGCTGAGATAACTTCTGGCTTAAGGTCTGCTTTCACATACCCTCCCCCTGTGTTGATTATAGCCTCGCTTCCTGTATAGTGATGAAGAACAGTCACTCTAAAACTCATCAACTGATGACATGTATTTAATTTGCATTGCCTCCTCGAAACTAGAAGTGATTCTGAAAAAAAATAGATGGCCTACAATATCAGGATGAACAATCAGGGAGAATGAATGGAATCATAGCATTCTTGTTAGATCATTAACAACCATCTTGACCCTTCTCATCCAAATTTTGTGGTGTGATGCTGTTTTTCCTCGCTCTGATGAAATTGGCAAGAAATAGGCAGAAAGCACTGGATACCTTCTTTGCTTTATGTTCCTGATGCCAACAAAGTAGATGATATCCATCCTGTTATTATAGGGCCCATCTATTTTTTTTCCCAGTATCACTGAGCTAGAAATTGGGAAACTAGGCGTTCTAGTCCTGATTTAGGAATAACAGTAGCTGGGTTACTTGTTCTCAGTCTTGGAAGAGGGCAAACTGCTTTTGAAAATATACCCCTACCAAAAAAAATTTAATGGACTTTCCATGAGTTGAGACTTCCAGAGTTGAGACTGACTTCATGGTGTACATACACATACACATACACAGACACATACACAGACACAGACACAGACACAGACACACAGACACAGACACACACACAGACACACACACAGAGAGAGAGAGAGAGAGAGAGAGAGAGACAGAGACAGAGACAGAGACAGAGAGACAGAGAGAGAGAGAGAAATAGAGAGAGAGACAGAGAGAGAGAGAGAGAAAGACACACACACACACACACACACACACACACACACACACACACAGAGGCTGAGACAGAGACAGAGCGACAGAGGCTGAGACAGAGTCAGAGAGAGAGTCAGAGAGAAAGAGGGTGACATCAGTGATTCCAAAGTCACCAAATGAGTTCCAAACAATTTTACTATTAAACTTAACAGAGTCTGTTAAAAGTCTTATTATAATTCATCAATTTTCTGAAGTGAGTAGCATCCACAAGTGGGTGCCTCCTATGTTATCACCATCCAATGATTAATGTGTTACGGATGGAACTGGCTCAATACATTCTTGTAATCTTAATGTCTAAGTAAGTAAGGATTCAACATGAACTCTCTCTAGTTCAGGGGTGTCAAACTCACGTTTCATGGCATCGTCATGTGATGTATTGTGACTTCCCCCCTCTTCGCTAAACTGGGCGTGGACAGCATGTGATGCATCCGGACCACGGACCACGAGTTTAACATCCTTGCTCTAGTCCATGATCACTGTTCTCACCACCTCCAATAGCTTCAGGGAAATAGTCAATCAGTTCATGTCTTTATCATAAACAACCTGAAACAACAGGTTAATAGGATTAAAGCAAAGAAAGCACCATTCTATGTTTTCACAGCATTTAAAAAAATATATCACTGATATTTTCCCTTTTCTTTGTCTGTCATACCAGAAGTTTGAACTGATAACTTGAAGAGAGTTTTTCAATTAGTCTACGGACTCTCCACTTCTGCACAAACCAAATAAGCTTTGAGCACTTTCCATGGCCAGAGGTTTAAATATAACAAATATAGCACTGAAGATTCTTAATGAACAAATCATAACTGCTACTTGTTAAAGAAACCCAAGTTTTAGACCCTCTTTATGTCAACACAAGATACACACTGCTATTAGTTTGAAAGCAGATTTATTAAATGTCTGTTTCTATTCTATCTGACTTTTAATTTCAGAAATCTCTAGAATTACAACCTTGTTTCTATTATTGTTGAGGATGGATGGATGGATGGATGGATGGACGGGGGAGGAACAAATACATTTTAGTCTGTATCAGTGTTTTTCAGATTAAAGTATTGGTGTAAACATTTTTGGTGACAAAAGAAGTGGGTAAATGAATAACAATATTAAAACAGTTCTCCTTGAAAAGGCTAATTTTTCTTTCTTTAATCATTACTGGATGCCTATCGTTGGATAATCTCAAAACTTTCTTAGACCAGAAGAAGGGATGGTAGCAGTACTATTGTAGAAGAACAATTTTATGAATCTCTCATCCCAATTGATCCTCTTACTCCAAGTAAGAGTAGACATGTGAAGGGGATAACTAAAATCAAAATTTCCCACATATATGAGGACTTTAAGGGATGCTTTTCTTGAGATGCTCACAAAACACGGTTCAATTTTTTTGTTACCCTCTAAGTTGATGAAATTCATGAAATAAATTATTTTTGAGACATGGGAAACATTTGAAATAGTTCTTCTGAGTACCTAGTACATTTTTATATTCATTGTTAAATACATGATAGAATCTTTCTTTACATACTGCTGTTTTACAGTGGTTAACAATTTTCTATCCCTCTCCTAGATAGACTCTGAATAATTAAACTCTTCCACATAATCAAATACCTTGGTAGGCATTATATCTAGTTACAGCAAAATGTTGTGAAATAGGTGGAGAAAAAAATTAGTTATCAATTGTCTAATCCTAGTTATGCATTAGATTTCTGAAATGAAATACCCTTCTTATCTTGTCTTCTATAATTAATTCCACATGTAGGATACATGGTGGTTTTAATGTCTAGTAGATGAGTTCTGAATTAATGAGCCTAATGAGTTAAAACAGTAGGCAACCTTTTACTTTTCCAGAAAGATTAAAATAAATGATATTCTGAAGGTCAAGGAAGGAACTGCAACAAGCATCTTGAACCTGTTTTGATGTGCAAATTGCCATTGTGATTTATCTTGTTGGAATTATAGTCATAAAAATAACCCTGGAAGCTGTGCAATGCGGTAAGACTACGCTGTAAATAAGCAGCACAATAATTGATTCATTTGAATCAGTGCATTTCCTGTTGGGACTATTACATGAAAGAGAAGAAGATACGTATGAAAGCAAAAATGTTTCAAAGTCTTTTTTTAAATAATACAATTAATAGTTTTGGATCCTGTCACTGGCAGGTTGGAGTTGTTCTTCTGTCATTATCTGAGCAATGGGAAGTACTTTCCTGGAGAAAACCAGGCTTAAATAGCTTTTCAATCAGTGGGCAGAAACCTTTTTCCTGTTGAGACCCAATTAGTTATTGAAACTTGCATGCCAGTAGTGAATGGATCAGGATAGAATGTGAGATTAAGCAGAAGTCAAATATGGTCAGCATTACGGGGATAGGTCAGGTCAAAACCCAGAAACCAGGGGCAGGTTCCTAATTTTTTTACTACCACTCTGTGGGCGTGGCTTATTTTGTGGGTGTGGCTTGCCAGCCATGTGACCAGGTGGCGTGGGCCTCGGGAGCTTGGCAGCGGCTGGAGAAGCGGGGGGGGGCATTGCCCACCCGCAACGCAGCCCCCCGCAGCAGGAGCAGCAAGACCGCGGCAGCGGTTCTTCTAGGAGGCTCCATCCGGCCTGAATGCTTCTCCCCATTCGATGATCCTAGGCTCCTGCCACCCATTCCCCCTCCCCTCAGCAGCTCGAGAAGCCTCAAACGTGTGAAAATGCCTAGGATCATCACCGCATGTTCGTGGCTTCTCGGACTGCTGAAGAGAGGGGAATGGAGATAGTTCCTGCCACCCATTCTTTCAGCATCTCACGCGCTCCCTCAGCCATCCTACCCTGCTTGGACTCACTGTGGGGTAGGAAGGCAGCACATGCGCAGTACCGGAAGCTTGGCTTCTGGGCATGAGCAGAAGAAAATTTTTTTAAAATTTAAATTTTTTTTAAAAAAATGGCGGCGCCCAGGCACCGGCAACCAACCGCACTGGTACTGTGACGTCAGCAGCAGGCTGCTACCGGTGCTACAGAGTGGACCGCACCGGTAGGAACCCACCACTGACAGAAACCCTGCCCCCCATGTATTTTCTAGTAGTTCTTATTCAATTTTATGAAAAAAGATGTTCAATCAATTTTTATTACAGCCACAGACCAGCATTACAAATAAAAGCATTAAAAACAACGATAATAGTAAAAAATAGAAATAAAAGACAGAATGATATATTGCGATTGATTATCACTTAGATATGTCTGCCTAATTTTGCATACAGCATAAAAGAATTTGGCCACCTTTAGAAAAACTACTTTGTACTGATCTGATAACAGTAGTTGCATGTAAAAAAGATCAGCATTTCCCAGATATTTTATTATGTTAGAATTATAAATTGAGTCCATGAGTCCTTAGAGAAAATGCAGTATAGCAGGACATGACATGAGTTATAATTTCAATGGCCCCTTTTGCACAGGGGCACAGTCTCAGCTCATATGGCGTTTTTTTTTGTATTGGCCCTCCAAAACTGCTGTGGGAAGTACATTGCAGTGCACTGAAAAAGATGATTTCAAAGTTTATTTTTTAAAAAAAGTAGAGGTTATGGCAGAATTCTCATAGTGGATAAAAAGTTCCTGCATTTTTTATTGATGAATCTTTTTTTATTTATAAAGCAATGTCTATAAGTGTCCTGTCTTTCAATAGCTATAATCAAGAAGAAGAACTTTAGTTATTCTTAATGTAATACTAATCAACAAAGAAGGCTTGCTTCAGGGGTGTCAAACTCACGGCCCGCGGGCTGGATGTGTCATACGCTGGCCACACCCACTCCTGTTTTAGCAAAAGGGAAAAAAGTCGTGATACGTCACATGATGACAACCTCACATCACGAGTTTGACACCCGTAACTTACTTGGAGAAAAGAGTGATGTATCTTGCTGAAACTCTTAATTTTAAAGGAAATCAAATCTATGTAATCAAAGACTTATCTTGGGCACCAGAAAAATAGATTTCAGTAAGATCCCATTAAGTAAGGAAAAAGTAAAAGTTCCCCCGCACATGCGTACTAGTCGTTCCCGACTCTAGGGGTGGTGCTCATCTCAGTTTCTAAGAGCAAGTACTTTCTGAGGTCTTCTCCGTGGTCATATGGCCGGCATGACTAAATGCCGAAGGCGCATGGAACGTTGTTTCCTTCCCACCAAAGGTGGTCCCCATTTTTCTACTTGCATTTTTTACGTGCTTTAAAACTGCTAGGTTGGCAGAAGCTGGGACAAGTAATGGGAGCTCACTCCATTACGCGGCTCTAGGGATTCGAACTGCTGACCTTCTGATAGACACACTCAGCGTCTTAGCCACTGAGCCACCGCGTCCCTCTAAGTAGACTTTCCTAAAGATAAAAGCTAATTGGGAAAGGAAATCAAGAAGGATGAGAGTTCCTAAAAAGGACATGCTAAAAACACAACTGCAAATAACTCCAGTAAAGAGTTGGGAGTGAGAATGGCAATAAAAGAACCCATTGTGACAAAACAAAAAGTTTAGAAAAACCTGGAAAATGAAAAGAGACCTAAACAGGAAATGAAAAGAGGGACAGGTCTCAAAGGAAGAGTTTGGACAGGATGTCCAAAACTGTACAGCTGGTGACAGGAAAGCTCAAGCTCAGCATGAGCTGAGTTAGTGAAGGATGCTAAGAATAACAAAAAGGGCTTCTTGGAATCATGTTCAAAATAAAAGAAAAAGAGAAGAATCAGTATACCAACTGCTGAATGAAGAAAGCAAAATGCTAACAGGTAACAAAGAAAAAACAGAGTTATTCAACTTCTCTTTCAGTTCAGTTTTCTCCAACAAAATATATATGAAGCTCAGGATGGGCTTTTGTGGGTTTTATTTCAGGTTGCTGATCCGCTCCCCACAATCTGGTTATTTATTATTATGTTTTATTTTTTTCTTTGAGATTCTACACTATCCAAATGTTTTGGGGCTGAGGTAGATTATAAGTATTATGAAATAATAGAGATGACATAGAGAGATAGAGAGAGAGAGAGAGAGAGAGAGAGAGAGAGAGAGAGAGAGAGAGAGAGAGAGAGAGAGAGAGAGAGAGAGAGAGAGAGAGAGAGAGAGCGCAGGGGAATATATATTTTTGGTAGTAGTGCTATCAAACAAGAATTTAGAAATCTTACAATATTAGGTCGAATCAATAGAAATATAATTTCAAAATCATGGGAAGTGGTTGCTCCTACATTAGTCAAACTCTCCTTGAGCAATTGTCTAGTTTTAAGGCACTGCACTTTGGCAAGGATTTAGAGAAATTGTTCAGAGAAGTACAGAGAGTAGCAAAAATGATCAGGGGATTAGAAAGTAAGCCTATGAAGAGTAAGCCTATTAAAAACACGGGCTTAACTAGTTTTGAAAAAGGACAAATGATGGGGAATTTGACAGTATTTTTCAGGGTTTTCACACTGAAGAAGGTCAAGACCTTCTGTCTCTCGTTCTAGATTACAGAATATGGAATAATGAATTTAAGCTCAGAAAGCAGATCTCTTTTGAGTACTTAAAAAAAAACACAACCCTTCCCAGTCAGAAGACCATTTCAGCACTGAAACCAATTCCCAGAGAGTAGGTGACTTCCTTTAGTGCAGTGTTTTCAGGTGGAGGTTAGACAACCTTCTCTTGGGAATATCTTTGCACAGATTGCTGTTTCAAATGGTCCCTTCCAATTGCATGACTTTACAATCTTTATTGCCCAATAGAATCATGCAACTTTTCCCCCCCATACCAAACACTACATTTTATCTTCAAGCAGAGTTTTGAGAGTCATACTACAACAAATTGGTAAAGCTTGAACAAAGAACTGTACAGTAGATGTGCCTGTATAACTATGTAATTAAAATTAAATTGATAAATTACAGTGCATTAAATATGTTTTCGCTTTATTTCTCCTTTTTGCCGCAATAAAAAAAATCATTTTGGCAACAACTCTGGGTGTTTATAGCCCTTAGACTTATACACTGCTTCAGCCCTCTCTAAGCGGTTTACAGAGTTCAGCATATTGCCCCCAACAATCTGGGTCCTCGTTTTATCCACCTCGGAAGGATGAAAGTCTGAGTCAACCTTGAGCCGGTGAGATTTGAACAGCTGAACTGCTGAACTGCAGTGCTGCATTTTAACCACTGCGCCACCTCAGCTCAGTTTATAGGCATTGAAGGCATGAAAAAACAGCTCGCCCATTGCTGAATCAGATTATAGTTCATCTAATACAGTCTTTGCTCCATTAACTGGTAACAGTTCATCATGGCTGAGATCATTCCTTTCACTTTTTATCTGATGCATTTAACAGAAGATGTCAGACTTGGAACTTAACTAAAAATCATATCACTCAAATAAAACTGTATTTTCTCATTCCCTAAGGGAATGAGCAATATACAGTAACCATATCTACTTAAAAAATATTGTAATGTACAACACAAGCATTCCCTATGTCAAGAACTTGGGGAAAAGGAATTTTCATATTTAAACATTCCAAGACTAGTTTCCTGAATATGTCTTATACGTGCCACGGGTCACAGGTAAATGTCGATATACAAGCCAGACAACTATCTGGAAATTGCTATTTCCCCCCCCCCCCCAAAATACCTTTTTTTATTAGATTATTGAAAATGTCTCCAAAATGCTTTCCCCATACTAACGTTTTAGATATTAATGATTAATTAATTAAAAGATATATACTGTTGAAAGACAAAGGTATTGGAGGCCAGGTTTCCTTATCAGGAACCAGGCTGGAGTTGTCTCCTTTAAGCACATCCACAAATTGTATATCCTTTTCAGATTTTTTTTCTTTCTTTCTTCATAATTTCATCTTTGAGGATCTTTTCCATTTGGTTTGATGGTATCTGGGGAAATCTGTCTTACTGATTTAAGAGAGCAGGAGAACAAAGATGAACAACACAATCCATCTCGTGTTTCTTTTTCAGGGTTTGGCTTCAATACTGATCAGAGCCAAACTTTGTAGTCAAATTCAATTTCCCCCCAAAGTGAGGTATTTACGTCTGTCATCAAAGGAGCTACAAAAATTTCATAATCATACTTATCATCAGAAAAAGTATTCCCATTGCTTCATTGTGAAAAAAAAAACATGAAAAGATGAAATGCATTGACCAGGATTTGTTCTCTGTGAATGAGAATATGCTTTCAGCAAGTGTTTGCAAGAATTGGATGGGCACCAGTGCTGGGAACCAAGGCAGATGGGTGTCTCAAAGGTACTTTTTCCAAAGGTAACTTGACTTTGTTTTTCCTTGAAGATGTTTCACTTCTCAGAACTTGTTAGATAAGAATTACTCTCATCAGAGGTGAAGTAGATCTTTTCCTGAAACTCTGACATTATAGAAAGAAAACCGCAGTTTAAATACTAAGGTATAAAATATTTATTTTGGTACAAAAACAAATAAATCACATCCTGGCTATAAAAAAGGTCTTGCTCCTTACAGAAGCAGAAGAAGAAGGGAGAAACAAAAGAAAGGAATGTACACATGCGTACTAGGAACATATTAATCACGTGCTCAGGAATAAACCATTATATTTGATAGGGATGCATCTCCCCTGCATATACATGTAACAGGCAATATAAAATCACTGCCTGACAGAACTGAAGAAACTTTTTGGGTGAGAAGCAATACATCTTCAAGTAAAAACGAAGTCCAGTTGCCTTTGGAAAAAGCACGTTTTGAACAATCATGACCTGGATCAGTGGTGGGTGGCTACCAGTTCACCCAGGTTCGGGCAAACTGGTAGTGACAGTGGCAAGAGGCTCCGCCCATCCACCCGGACGTCATCATGGATGATCTGCACATGTGCGTGCACATCTCCGAAGCGGTAGCAAAAGTACGTGAAACCCATTACTGACCTGGATGACTGAGCATCTCCATAGACACAAGGCAGATGGGTAAGACATGTGGCTTGTATGCTGATATTTTGGAGATTAATACCAGGAAAAAAACAGGCATTGGACAGGTCCCTTGCTTAAGAGTTTCAGTCTGAAGCCATGCTGCAAAAATATATAGTGTATATTCTAGATTCCCATTTATCTGTGGGTTTGGGAATAGCCTCTAAAAGGCCCTCTTTGCTCCCTTTAGAATAATCTCTTCATTTCGTTATAGAAATTATTCTAAAGGGAGCATAGAGGATCTATTAGAGACTGTACCTCTTAGAAAGTGACCGATAAATAAAATGAATTTCTCACCATGCATATGAGTAACATATTCAAATGTGTCAAGTAATTTTCAAAAAGTTTACTTACTCTGCAAAAGAGGGGTTTATGTTACAGGAACCCTGCAATTTTTGAAGGATTTCTTTGAATTCAAATTATCCTGCAAGGTGAGCCTTGGTAGATATTTTTACAACTCTAACTTAATTGATGCTTACAAGAAAATTACTCTGGTTCTACAATATCCTTGTGTCTACATAGAATATAGAATAACAGAGTTGGCAGGGACCTTGGAGGTCTTCTAGTCCAGCCCCCTGCTTGAACAGGAGACCCTATACCATTTCAGACAAGTGGCTGTCCAGTCTCTTCTTAAAAGTCTCCAGCGAAATTTCTACTTAGTTCTAGGTTACTTCTTTCCTTGATTAGTTGCCATCGATTGTTTCTGGTTTTGCCTCCTGGCGTGCAATAGAGAAGCTCATTTTTATATTCAACTTGCAAACAGATTCACTAGCAATTCTTTGAGAGGATATCTTCATGATACAGTACAGGAATTGTAGAATATAGGAGACAAGTAGGGTGCAGTTATTCCTACTAATTTTCCTCCCAACTCAAGGATGAAGAGAAATCATGTGGGCAGGAAGAACAACACCAAGAGGAATGTTTTTCAGATTAATGTTAAGTCCCTGACCAATTATGTTTCCTGATTATTTCAACTGGACAGGAATGAAAATATCTCTCTCTCTCTCTCTCTCTCTCTCTCTCTCTCTCTCTCTCTCTCTCTCTCTCTCTCTCTCTCTCTCTCTCTCTCTCCCTCCCCCCCCTCTCTCTCTCCCTCCCTCCCTCCCTCCCTCCCTCCCTCCCTCCCTCCCTCTCTCTCTCTCTCTCTCTCTCTCTCTTTCTTTCTCTGTGTATAACCCTTTCCTGGTGAAGAGCTGATAAGGGAAGAGAGCCTGTGGCCTAGAGGTTAAGCTGTTGCCTTACAGGCAGACTGCCCAGGTTCAAATCCCAGTAAGGATATGGCTATCTGATGAGAGCTAAATAGCTCGAAATAGATCTATAATAGTCTCCTTTCATTTATCAGCAAAAAATGTTACACACACACACACACACACACACACACACACACACACACACACACACACACACACAATCTATATCTCTTTATCTATACCTCTCTCTCTCTCTCTATTTCTCTCTCTCTCTATCTCATCCTCTATCTCTATCTCTCTATCATTTATCTATCATTTATCTATCTATCTATTATCTATCTATCTATCTATCTATCTATCTATCTATCTATCTATCTATCTATCTATCTATCTATCTATCTATCTATCTATCTATCTATCTATCTATCTATCTATCTATCATCTATCTATCTCCCTCGGGAGTAGGGCGGCATATAAGAACCAATAAATAAATAAATAAATAAATAAATAAATAAATAAATAAATAAATAAATAAATAAATAAATAAATAAATAAATCTATCTATCTATCTATCTATCTATCTATCTATCTATCTATCTATCTATCTATCTATCTATCTATCTATCTATCTATCATCTATCTCTATCTATCTATCTATCTATCTATCATCTATCTATCTATCTATCTATCTATCTATCTATCTATCTATCTATCTATCTATCTATCTATCTATCTATCTATCTATCTATCTATCTATCTATCTATCTATCTATCTATCTATCTATCTATCTATCTATCTATCTTCCTACACCCCAAAATATAAATATACACCCATACATGAACACATATGTACACATGCATGCATAATAGTAACATTTTGAAATTTATTTTATTTTTTTCAAAAGTATAAATGGTTTCCATTTTGTTTTCCATTTCTTGGGCTGCTGCTTATTTCCACTCTGTGTTCGTCACAGAGGAGCAGACATATGTCTCCCCAGGTCTGACTTACCAGCAGGTTTCCCCAGGCTGTACAGAGTCCTGCACAGGACCAGATAAGAAAAGAGTATACTTCAAACAGCCAACATTAATCAGTCAGCATGGCTCCTAGCTACAGCAAAGGAATACATTCAGAGGATCACTTAAATTAAATGAAATTAAATGAGACAGCCTCACTTAATTCTTTGCAATTTTTTAAAGAGAAGTTCTTGAAGTGCTGTTTTCCACTAGCTGCTCTGTGATGTCATCATATAGCAACTATGCCCTCTTCACAAAAAAAGAGAAGTGGCAACAGGTCCACTGAGATCATTTTCAGAACTCTTGGTCTGGCCACATGAGACTCCCATTAGTCATAGTTGCTTACGGACACGTAAAATGCGAAACATGTAGATAGAATATTAAACGATTGACGGTCAAAAATTACAGCTGAAGCATTTTAGAAATTAACACATGTGTTGATGCCTAACTTTTCATGGCTGCATCCTCTTCATCAGATCCACGGAGAATTATTTTCAAACCGAAGTAGATACGAACAGACGCATGCACAAATATGTCCTCCTGAGTGGTTGAAATTCAGGGGTTGTATGTGCTTGGAGTGGCAGAGAACTGAAAACCTGAGATTATGGGAATATGAAAAGCAGAGTTTACAGGCAGTGACCTTATTGACATGACTATGAACAAACAGTTGCTGGATATGACATAAGCACCTTTGCATTGACAAGCTGATTAATGCAAGGTAAAAATGAGTATTTATTATACTCATGCTGTCTTTAATATAACTGTTCAATCTGTAGTATTTATTTAACATACTTTAATGTTGTCCCAAAGGTGTCTTTTTCAGGAGGCAACTGGACTTCTTTGTTTTTTTCTTTTGAAGATGTTTCACTTCTCATCCAAGAAGCTTCTTCAGCTCTGACAGGATAGTGGGGAATGTGTCAGAGCTGAAGAAGCTTCTTGGATGAGAAGCGAAACATCTTCAAAAGAAAAAACAGAAAGTCCTGTTGCCTCCTGAAAAAGCACCATGACCTGGATGACTGAGAATCTCTACAGACTTTTAGCTATACAATTTGGGATGAACACCCTTTGCATGGTGTGGGAGTAGGAATGGATTTCCAGATAAAAACTGCAGACTACAGGAACCAGGAGCACCACTTAGGTGTCCCTGAGGACACAGATAAACCTCCAAGTCCCCTCTTCAAATCCCCTCTAAAAGGATGCAAATGACCAGCTGTCTGCAAGGAATATAAATCCTTCCATTCCCCACTATCCTGTCAGAGTTGAAGAAGCTTCTTGGATAAGAAGCGAAACATCTTCAAAAGAAAAAACAAAGAAGTCCAGTTGCCTCCTGAAAAAGCACCTTTGGGACAACCATGTCCTGGATGACTGAGAATCTCTACAGACACTTTAATGTTCTTCATTCTACCTGGAAGAGAACATACAGTCTCTTTTACCCAAACAGACAGAAGTCTTTAGATTTAATAAGCAAAAGCACGATACGCAAGGAAGCCCAGATGTTCAGAAAGTCTGCAGACAGACAACTCCTATCACTCCGGTTAAAAAGCATTCATTCAGCCATTCTACTTGGGTAATCAGGAAGAAAAGTGGAAGTATGGACACAGAATGGGAAAACTTGCCATGGTCTACTCATCACAGCTATCTTACCCTGGCCAGATTACTGTAGCCATCTTGCCACAGAAAAATTCACTGTGGCCAACTCATTGCAGGACAGCTAGTCACGGGACAATTTCACACACGGTAATTCTATGCAATAAATGTTATCCACCACTGTTTCTTCAACATTATTTCCATTGATAAAAATGGAAATAATGTAGAAGAAACAGTGGCGGATAATATTTATTGCATTGAATTACCATGTGTGAATTGTCCTGTGGTCAGTTGTCCTATGGTGAATTGGCTACAGCAAGTTGTCCTGCAGCAAAATGGCCATGGCAAGATGGTCTTGATGGGTTGGCCACAGTAAAATGGCCATGGCAAGTTGGCTGTGGCAAGATGGCCATGGTGAGTTGGCTGCCACAATTGTCCTAGACCCATATGGACAACATACAAGGTTTCAAAATAATGATGATACTGTTTGATCCTCTATTGTGTAATGATTGAAACTGAGTAATTGCACAAGACAGCCTAAAGCTCCAGAATTACATATGTTACGCCCACAAATCTGCATACAAATTCCCAAAGCATGATGTTGATATGATGGAAATGACATATAGGCCTGGAGAGTAAACTATATTAACTATGAACTCAAATTTACTGTTTGTCCTAGTTCCAACTATCTCATTTTGAAGTGAGTCCCCAGGTGCATTAAACACTATTGAAGGTGAAAGGCTGCCCTTGGCTCAGGAAAAAAATGTTTTTTTATTGCTAAAGCTTCATTTTGAAAGCAATCCTTGCTTCTTTGGGGCAGAAGCTTGCTTCTGATGTTAGAGAAAGAGAGACTATATATACACCATTTTGATAGTTATATGCATGCAACCTTCCTTGAAAGTTCTTAGGGATCTGGATAGCTCCTAAAATTAAGGAAGTCCATATTGTTACCTAAAGCACAAAAGTCTTCGTGTTTTGTTGTTGGTAGAGGATTTGAACTCCCTAGAACAGGGGTGTCAAACTCACGTCATCACGGTGGCATCATGTGACGTATCGGAACTTTCCCCCCCTTCACTAAACCGGGCGTAGGCATGGCCAGCGTGTGACGCATCTGGTCCACAGGCTGGGAGTTTGACAGCCCTGCCCTAGAATAATGTTTGGCTTCCTGACTGAGAAGTCACAATAAAAATGAAAGTAATGATCAATGTAACTTCAGTCATCTTTCCAATATTTAAACCATGATTTCTTCTCTCCCTATGTATGAGAGCTAGCACAACAATGTGGAGCCGAGGTGGTGCAGTGGTTAAAGTGCAGCACTGCAGGCTACTTCAGCTGACTGCTAGCTGCAGTTCAGCTGTTCAAATCTCACCGGCTCAAGGTTGACTCAGCCTTCCATCCTTCCGAGGTGGGTAAAATGAGGACCCAGATTGTTGGGGGCAAAATGCTGAACTCTGTAAACCGCTTAGAGAGGGCTGTAAAGCACTATGAAGCGGTATATAAGTCTAAGTGCTAACAATGATGCAAAGTACATTAGGATAATACATTAGATCTCACACTCCTTGGTATCTTGTTTTCCAGATGTCATTCCTCTTCTCAGAATTTAAAAAAAAACAGAATTGGAATGTAACCATGTCCAGACAGGTACTATTTATAACACTTACAATTATTGCATAAGCCAAAAAGCAATAGATTTAACCTGAATACTGGCTTTATAGTTATGGAAATTATTCCAAAGTAGCTCAGTAGCAAAAGCTTCTTCCTAATTAAGTGATTAGCCAATCAGAATGATCAATTTATGCTAATGGCAAGGCTAATCATAAATCCCCTGCTGGGATTTAAATCTATGGCTGCAAGCTCAGAAGCATCTGTTGTAATGATTAAACCATTTGCTCGGTATGTATCTCATACAAAGCATTAGCTAAACCATTGCTAAGTTAACTAAGCTAACCTTTTCTCTTCAGGAACTGAGGAACAAAAACAACAGATAGTGAAATTATTGACTACCTCTATAGATTTATTCAACTGACAAGAGTGACCCTTGAACTGTGCTGTAAACCCAGAGAAAAGTAATCAGTGGCGTATGAAGCAGGTAATGGGCTCCTCTCATTTCAACTAAGAAATCACAACTACTTGACTCTCATTTTTAAAAACAAATACAATTCCATAGGTTTTTGGGAGGGATAGAACTGTTTTGCCAGACAATAAGCCATGAATAGTAAAATAGCAGTAAAATATCAAACTTTTAGTGAAACTACAGCAGGGCTGTCAAACTCCCAGCCTGTGGGCCGGATGCATCACGTGCTGGCCATGCCCATACCTGGTTTAGCGAATGGGAAAAAAGTCCCAATACGTCACGTGATGCTACCGTGACGACGTGAGTTTGACACCCCTGAACTACAGTATTTGGGTTCAATAAAGGATATTTATTTATTTATTTATTATTTGGTTCTTCTATGCCGCCCTACTCCCAAGGGACTCAGGGCGGCGTACAACGTTGAGCAAGAACACTGAACAATAAACAATGATTAAAAACAATGTTAAAAGAATTAAAAAAGTTAAAAAAAATGTTCACCACCAAACATACCGGGGGAGAGCTCAGATGGAACTAGTCTCAACCCCCTGCCTGCAGGAAGAGCCATGTCTTAACAGCTTTTCAGAAGGCCAGCAGGGTGGGGATGGTTCGGATCTCTGGGGGAAGTTGGTTCCAGAGCACGCCCCCCCCCCACAGAGAAGGCCCTCCCCCTAGGGCCCGCCAGCCGGCATTGTTTGGCTGACGGGACCTGGAGGAGACCCGCTCTGTGGGCCCTAACCGGTCGGAGGGAAGTGTGAGGCAGAATGCCGTCCCGAAGGTAACCTATCAATGAAAGACAAAAAAAAAAAGAGAAACCGTATTCTATTAAAATGATCTTCTTAATGTCAACAATTCTTCATTGACCTCAAATATTGAAGAAGGTGGCATTGCTGATATTTCAACTACCAAGAGTTACTATGGTGATTGAGGTTACCTATGAATTGACTAATGATAGTAGGCCAGTCACTGGTGAATGTTATATTCTGTATATCAAAGTTAAAACAACTTATTTTATTTATTTGTTTCTTATATTTGCAAGCAGCCCATCTCCCTCCTAGAGTGACTCTGAGCAGTGTACAAAGAAACAAAGACATAAACACCAGTGAAAATGGCTCCATAGGTAATCTGGCCCCATGCCATTAGGGCTTTAAAATTCATAAAAAACACATTGAATATATACATATATATATATAAATATTATAATAAAAATGGTTTAAAAACAAGAATAAAACTGCAGGGGTGAAATCCAGCAGGTTCTGACAGGTCCTGGAGAACTGGTAGCAGAGATTTTGAGTAGTTCGGAGAACTGGCAAATACCACCTCTGGCTGGCCCCAGAGTGGGGTGGGAATGGAGATTTTGCAGTATCCTTCCCCTGGAGTGGGGAGGGAATGGGGATTTTGCAGTATCCTTCCCCTGGAGTGGGGTGGGAATGGGAATTTTGCAGTATCCTTCCACTGGAGTGGGGTGGGAATGGGGATTTTGCAGTATCCTTCCCCTGGAGTGGGGTGGGAATGGAGATTTTGCAGTATCCTTCCCCTGGAGTGGGGTGGGAATGGAGATTTTGCAGTATCCTTCCCCTGGAGTGGGGTGGGAATGGGGATTTTGCAGTATCCTTCCCCTGGAGTGGGGTGGGAATGGAGATTTTGCAGTATCCTTCCCCTGGAGTGGGGTGGGAATGGGGATTTTGCAGTATCCTTCCCCTGCCATGCCGACCAAGCCACACCATGGCCACAAAGCCATGCCCACAGAACCAGTAGTAAAAGAATTTGGATTTCATCACTGAATAAAAGAATTAAAATGAGTGGGGGAGAGGCTTCAGGGTGTTACTCAGTCCCATGGCTGGGTGCTCTTCTGTGGGCCCCAAGCATGTTGGCAGAGCCAGATCTTCAAGCATTTACACAGTTCAGCAGCGTGGGGTCCCACCTCACATCTGGGGGGGAGGGAATGTTCCAAAGGGCAGAGGCAACAGCAGTTCAAGCTCTCTTCCTGGACCCCATAAGTCAAAATTTTTTAATTGACACCGATCTTTAGAATGTGTCAGTGTAATGGTATGAAAATGGCTCCATAGGTAATCTGGCCCCATGCCATTAGGGCTTTAAAAGTCATAAAACACCTTGAATTGGACCCAGAACATATCTAGGCATCCAATGTAGCTCACACAGCACAGGTATGTGCCCAAGATTGGTCAGGCAGCTGCATTCTGCCCCAGCTGAAGCTTCTGGATACTTTTCAAGGGTAGCCCATGTAGACTGTATTACAATAGTCCAAAGAGGAGATGACCAGGGAATGAGTGACTGAGTGAAAAGCCTCCCTATCCAGGAACTTCCTGGATGTTCTACATTTGGTCTTACATGAGATCATTATTCTCATATGTGACCCCTTATTTCCTCCTCCCAATAAAAAGGTTACACATGTGAGATATTTAAGCTCTGTCGGAGTCAGCACCAATATCCATGAAGGCTTACTGGCTAAATGGGAGGGGGAATCCAACATTATGCAGATTGTTGGCATAAAGGAACAAAGCAATCTTCTAATGTTATAACAGGAAAAACCACTATATCAGAAAAAATAAAGCTGGCCTTGGGTATGCCTCAGCTGTGGGCTGACTGTAAAATGCGGGCTACTTTGAAAGAACAGATCCTTTATGAAGGCTTAGTGGGTCATCTTCAGGTTCCAGGAAGTGGAACATGAAGGCACCCAAATTTGTGATTATGATCACAGTTAAATTCTGAATCCCATGATTATTTATTTATTTATTTGTGAGATTTATATACCGCCTCACAGTGCAAGCACTCTCTAAGCGGTTTACACCAGTAAGCAATGTATATTTATATTGCCCACAACAATCTGGGTCCTCATTTTACCTACCTCGGAAGGATGGAAGGCTGAGTCAACCTTGAGCCGGTGAGATTTTGAACCGCTGACCTGCAGATCACAGTCAGCTAAAGTGGCCTGTAGTACCCACTCTAACCGCTGCACCACCTCGGCTCTTATAAAATGTCTTCCATTATAAAATGGAAGACTCTGATATGCCATTTGTATTTCCTAGAATTACCTATTTTCTGTTTTATAGGACTTACTCTGCACTTATACATCCATCTATTTCCCTCCCTAACAGATTGGTCCTCAAGCTTTGAAATTCTGGGCACTTTTTAGATTTGAGATTTCCCTATTATTAAAGAAAATACGTGTTGGAGGCCCATAATTATCAGGAATCTACAGCCAGAATTCTCTGTTCCACAACCAAACATAAAGGGGAGAAATCTATAGAGTACATTTCTGAACATTATCCAAGGGCCACGAGATCATGCCTTCAGTGAACAAATTTGTGTTCAATAATATGTTTAAATAGAGACTTAAATTATTGAGGGGAAGTGTTTTTTTTCAAATATGTGGATTAAAGAAGAAAATTAGTGAGAGCATGAGGAAAACAATGTGTCAGTGGCCCAGATTAAATAGTTAGATTTATTTATCGCTGTGTAAAAGAC
This sequence comes from Diadophis punctatus similis, assembly GCA_023053685.1. Classification (NCBI taxonomy): domain Eukaryota; kingdom Metazoa; phylum Chordata; class Lepidosauria; order Squamata; family Dipsadidae; genus Diadophis; species Diadophis punctatus. The sequence continues at coordinate 57,411,215 of JALIGW010000006.1, read as the reverse complement.
ACCCAAATTTGTGATTACCGGTATGTTTAGTGTTTCAGTAATATCCAGCTGAAGCTATAACATGCTATTTTTTGATGAGGTAGAATAATTTTTTTAAATCAAAAAATGGATTCAGATTGGATACATAGTTTATTTTTGAGGCTTGTAGAAACATCCTTTACGCAACAGCACACTTCTTACAACCAATTTTATTGCTTTTCCTATACTAAATATGTCAGCCAATCCTGACTCTCTCTATAAATTTCTCAGAAACTCTCGAGGAAAACCATATCACTTAGGCAAATTGCAATAGAAAAAACAAACTTTGATTTACTGGCAGATACAATAAAGGCATGTGTGTAAGTACTATGGTTGCACTTTTGGTGTGTAATTAAAGCCTTTGTATGTGGGTGTAGGACAGCAGAATACATAAATTCTTGCTCATCAGCTACTGTTGATTACTTAGAAATTTATTGGCAAGTGTGTCATGGCTGGAGTATAATTCAGCATGCTGACAATGGAGAGAAAAATAATGAACAGAAATTCTCTGCAGACATGACAAAAAGTTTGCAATTCCCTACTTGCCTAAACTTATGGGTAGAGCAGAAGGAAACTTTGTATTTTGCAGAGCTTTCTCATTGAAACCTATACTTTTGAGAAGCTATAGAGTGTTTGAGTGTCAGTTAAATTGGACTCAATCTTTGAATGCTATGCATCTTCACACACCAGTGAAGCAGAACAGAAAGATGTCAGTGTACAATCCAGGCCTATAGGTGAAGATGTACACCCACTTTCATTTCACTGTTATAAAAATGTGTATTGCACTCTATCGTTGAAGGATGAAAGTGATGACATGGCATAACATCAGCCTTACAGAAACTTTGCATTTTTAAAAAGGGTTTTGATAGAGAATGCAATTCTTATTTTGCAGATGCAGAATACAAGCGTCATAAATAGATATGAACAGGAGCTGTGTTCTAACAGTTAAAAATTGGGTGTTCTTTAATGTATGCTCCCCAATATAATGCCATGGAAATCTCCCTTGGCATATCCATGCTCCCTCTGCACTTGGCATTTTAGAGATAGATTATTTTAATTAAATAAGAATAATTTAGAAGCTGCTAGGTTGCAAACCAAGGTGGCGGCCTCAAGCATCATGTTTATTTCCAAAAAGAAAAACAAAAAAAATCCTCATCCCCGCAGGCATTCTTACAAAATAAGAATGGATTAGTACAGTACTTTGTATGGAGGCGCTTACCCACAATAAAGACAAAGATAGGCTGGGGGCCTGGTAGTTGGAAATATGAGGAGAATTTATTCACACAACCTTTTCCTCGTTAATCCATAGTTACAACTGTCTTTTGAGAGTCAGGAAAGTCTACAGAATAACCTGGCTGCCAGCAGAATGCCCAGTCATTGGAAGATATATAAATGACCCCATTAAAAAGGTGCCAGGCCTTGGATTACCACGGCAGCGATGGACAATCCTGAATAGGATTTACGCCTCACATGGCACCTGCTGGGACTCTCTGTATAAATGGGGCATAGTATCTTCCTCTCAGTGTGACTGCGGGGTCCCACATCAAATTTATGATAATATTGTGACCGGCTGTAAGATGAGGGCATATACTGATCCAGTATCTGATTTTTTTTAATAACAACAATGCTTCAATGGTTAGATGGCCTAGACACTGACATATGAACAAAGATCTTTTTAACATTTATATTTTATTGGGTTCTACCAATCTAGTTGAAATGTTAATATATATTGCTAGTCCATGTATGACATGCTATATAGCGCTTAGAAACTTAGACTTATATACCGCTTTACAGTGCTTTACAGCCCTCTCTAAGCGGTTTACAGAGTCAACATATTGCCCCCAACAATCTGGGTCCTCATTTTACCGACCTCAGAAGGATGGAAGGCTGAGTCAACCTTAAGCCTGGTGAGATCTGATCTGCCAAATTGCAGGCAGCTGGCAGTCAGCAGAAGTAGCCTGCAGTACTACATTCTAACCACTGCACCACCGTGGCTATATACTAAATTAATAAATACAACTGGGCAGGCATAATTTCATGAATAGGCATGTTTTCAAGAAAGCATTTCATGAATTAGAAAGATTCTCCCTGTCTGTTCGTTTTGAAAGACTACAATAACATGCTCTCATTATTCCTAATATATCTGTCACCTCAAAAAGATTGAGTTTTAAAGGATGAAGTAGCATGGAGTAGAGTTCTTCCAACTAGCCTTTCCCAACATTCATGCACAAGTAGTGTAGTTGAGTCTATACTACCATTTTACTTACATTTGGGCTAGCATGAAGAAGGAATCAGATGTTACTAGTCTATAAATCACTTGGAAGAAAACAACAATTGAAACAATAGAAATTTCTTTTTTTTTAAGTTTTTTTTTTCATAGTCTCCATATATACATCCATACATATACCATAAATCATATCAAAATATACACAGTTATACATTTCTATCCAATATATCATAAACCGATATCCTAATTTTGTACCTATTATACTTCTATTTGCCAGTCTGTTTTCCCTCATTTCATAGCACTCCCCCCTCTCTCTCTGTCTCCCTCTCTTCCTTCTACCTTCTTTCTCCTTCTCTCCCCCTTCCTACTTCCCTCCTCCCCCCTCCCCTCCCTTCCCTTTTCTACTTCCTCTTCCTCCCTCTTGACCCTTCCCTGAGTGATTCTAATCATAGTTCATCTTACGTTTAACAGACTGGTAACATATACCCCTACTTCATTTAATTGTCAATACCCCTTTTAGAGTTGTATATTTTCTATATCCATATCTATACATATAACTTCTTTTTTCTAGGTATATACTGCTATTCTAATGCTGCCTCCTTTACTACCTAATTTTGTCACCTGGGTCTATCATCTTTAATTCTCCATTTTCTTCCAATTTAATCAGTGTTACTTAACTTCTATACATATTCATTTTCTATCCAATCATAAAATTTCAACCATCTGGTGTGGAAATGGAAAGTTCTTCAACTTTAACTAAAATAACAAAATAGTAGAATGGAATGGAATGGAATGGAATGGAATGGAATGGAATGGAATGGAATAGAATAGAATAGAATAGAATAGAATAGAATAGAATAGAATAGAATAGAATAGAATAGAATAGAATAGAATTCCTATACCATTTCAGATCAGTGACTGTCTAGTCTGGTCTGGTCTTCATCAGAGTACCAGCAACTAAATATCAAAAAGAAACATAATACTTATTCTTCAGAGGATCCATGGTAGGGGTACCTCCAGATAAAACAGGATCTTAAATGTCAAGATTTGGGGAAGGGAATCTAGATAACACTGAGGCAAGTTGACAAAGATTAACTTGCTTTGAAACATAAATATATGTTCTGATTGTCTTCTGATTGTCAGATTTTGAATCACAAGTTAACTTCTTAAAGAGTCAATACATTCCTCTTGAATATTATTCCTTCTTTTCTAGCAAGGGGTACATTTGTATTTGGACACATTTTAAATACTTTTTTTAATGTTGTAATCTGCTGAAACCATATTGAACCACTGAGGAGATCAAAGCTGCCATGGATGATTTGCTATCCTATATTGACAAAGCAAATTTATGAATGCCATAGGTGTGAAAACTATCTTTAGAGGGCTTATGTAACTTAGAACGAGGCCCTTAAAGATCATAGCAATTGGTTAATTGGTATAATCCAAACTTCAGGAAATCTGTCTCCAAAATGAAAGCAAATGAACTAAGGATGGATCAGTCTCCTCTTTGAAATTTTCTTCTTTTATGGGCTCTTTTTTGATAGAGATAAGCACCTGTGAAAATATCTCTAAGCTCCAAAGGCTATATATTGTTTTCTGTTGTACATATGCATGAGTCCCATTAGAATTAGTTGCAGTTAGAAGACATGAATTCAGAGGCTGAAGTTTTAAGCAACTTTTCCTTGCACTCAGTGAGAAAATGTTTAAAACAATCCATATCATATATTTCTCTCTTAGTTTTGTTTTGTGGGTCATTGTGCATCTGCTAAAACTGATTTGTGAAAGATAAAAAAAAAGTTTGCTTTTTGGGAACGGTTCTTGGAATGACACAAAACAATTCTTAGAACTTGTATTTTGAGAATACTTGAGCAGGACGAAATGAACTCTCAAAGTGAGACAATTGATTGATTGATTGATAGATAGATAGATTGATTGAATACCTACCAGCCAGATACAGAAAAATGAAGTTCACTTTATATATATATATATATATATATATATATATATATATATATATATATATATATATATATATATATATATATATATATATATATATATATATATATATATATATATATATATATATATATATACATACATACATACATACATACATACATACATACATACATACATACATACATACATACATACATACATATATATATATATATATATATATATATATATATATATATATGATAACAAGCATAATTTTCATCTAATGTTTAAGCTAAATTTGAGAGAGGCTGAAATCCTGGTTCCATTTTGAAGAAATCTGTGATTATTTGTTAGATTTACATCTTGTCTTTCTTTCAAGAGATCAAGAGAGTGTACATAATATTGTCCCTTCCCATGTTACTCCAGTAGTATTTGTATTGAAATATAAGTGTGTGTGTGTGTGTGTGTGTGTGTGTGTGTGTGTGTGTGTGTGTGTGTGTGTGTGTGTGTGTGTGTGTGAGAGAGAGAGAGAGAGAGAGAGAGAGAGAGAGAGAGAGAGAGAATGCTATCAAATAATAATCTTACAACTGAGTTGTAACCTTGAATCTGGGTTTCTTTCATCTTGATACACTATCTTAATACCTCTACTATATTACCACAATCTGGAAGTATTTGAACAATCCTCTCCTGCTCTTACAAAGTCTGGCATAATTAATGGAACCATGTTTGTGTGAAGGTTGTGTACCAGTAACTGTTTCTAATTTTTTATAGAAAATCAAAGTGATTATATCAGTTCTTGATGAAAGAAGAGAAGAGCATTCTTAAAACAGAAGATACTGGTTAACATACTTTCCTGGGATTATAATTCCTTGTTTAATTGCTGTGATAGAATACTCTATGTGATGCAGAATTGCTTGTCTCTACAGATGGATAATGTGGGCAAAGCCTCTTTAAATTCTAATTTGGCAAGATTAGTTTTGTGTCGGGAATCCAGCATATTTTTATAACTGAATTGAACTGGAAAGACCGGCATACCAAAAGTATCCCAGATGAGCAAAAGTAGATTTTTTTTTACTTAAATGTAAACTTGGGCTATGATATGGAAAGATTTCAGAAATTAATTAATTGTAGGGGCCTGGAACAAGTTCTACAGCTGGATTCAGCTAAAGCAAAAATATTAATTAAGAATTAGCCTGTAGCTGCATTTTGCAAAAAAAGGCAAAAATAGTTTTGATATTCTTTCCAGGACAGTCTGCTTAGAGATAAACTCAAATATAACTAGTGAATGTTTGTGGTCTCCTCGATTTGATGTTTTGTTGGGATTTACAGATATATTTTATTACGCTAGGGATTGGCAACATCCATACACAAGGTTGGTATTGCCCATATTTTACTATTCCCTTTCACATCTGTTTTCTTTAGGTATTTGTAATTCTAACTATGGAAACTAAATATCTCTGCTCTTTCAATCCCCATATGTTAAACTAGAAGGTCAAAATGTAGTTGTGGTGCTCTGTGCAAAAGATTGTGCATTATGTCCAACCCCCTGGGAAATAACAAGTACATTTAGTCCATCTCAAATGCAATGTCCGCTTAGACCTTCCTTGTCAATATGGCAGGTTGTTAGAATGGAGGTCATGTCCTTGTCTTTCCTGTATGTGAATTATGGATTCCTGGACAGAGCTGAAAACCAAGCTTGGCTTCTGGTAATTTCCAGACTCTAGCCATGTTGTTTTCTGTGGAAGGTCTGCCAATGCTTTTTTCCAAGATGTTTCATAATTGTCCTAGTCTAGCCTATCATTCTCCCATAGTGGTATTAACAAAAACCAACTCTGTTTAGCTCTCAAACCCAGACAAGTTTAGTGTTTATGGAGTTTCTCAGTCATCCAGATCATTATTGTCCCAAAGGTGCTTTTTGAAGAGGCAACTGGACTTTCTGGTTTTTCTTTGAAGACATTTTGCTTCTCATCCAAGAAGCTTCTTCAGCTCTGACTGGATGATGGGGAATGGAAAGTTGTATACTCCTTGCAGACAGCTGGTCATTTGCATTTGATAACTTTTCTTTTTTGTATGATGAAGCTTCTTGGATGAGAAGCGAAACATCTTCAAAGAAAAACCAGAAAGTCCAGTTGCCTCTTGAAAAAAAGCACCTTTGGGACAGGCAAGATTAGATACACAACAGACACATTTTCTGCATGCATGCACACATAACATTCATTATGTGTGTGTGTGCGTGTGTTTAAGTTAAACAAATGCATAGCAAGTTCATTTAAATTAGCATAATATAGTCTATGGAATGTATGCAACATTATGTGTGCAAGTTCATTTATCTTGCTAGCACCACAGTTGTATTAATTTGCATTTTTCCTGTTATCTTGGCTGGAGCATTTTTCCATGTTCAAGGGCAAATGATTCCTTGAATGAGCAACTGCTGCTAAATACCGGTGCTTTAGTGTCACAGAGTGAAAAGCCATCAGGAAACTGGAAAGAAAAAAATAATAATTGGAGGCCCATCATTATGATAGTTAATGGCTTCAGGGACAGCACTAAGGTAGACAATATGGTTAGAGTGAAGTCTCCATCTGTGTCTCAGTGTCAAGGGAAATAGTTTCATATCATTTCTTATCTCTTTCTTGGTCCCTATGACAAGTAGCCCACGAGGTACACTGAAGTGCCTAATGAAAGATGATAGGCTGGGAATTGGAAGTGAACTCGTTCTTCTAAACCCCACCATCTCAGGGAGCTGGCCCTCCGTCACTTGATTTGATAACTTTCCTTTTCGTATGACGCTGCTGAAAACCTTCAGTATGAATCCGAAATGCCATCTTCGCATGGCTCAGAAAAAAAAAATATATGGAAAGGCAGACCAACAACTCAGACGGTAATAGCAAATTAATGGGCTGTCAAAAAAAAATCTTAGCTAGGTTTCGCCTTCCCCCCGGGCCAAATATCTTACAGGAAGCAGCAAAAAATAACTTAGGCAAATGCGTAATGTTTGCAAAGTAGCATCTTTGGCAACTGCAGGGCAACTTTTCATGAAACGGTACTGAAAAGGTGGTTTGGTCAAAGAGAACAGCCCCTCCACTGGAAACATGGCAATCCTAGTCTATAGACAGGTAGATCTCGACTTACAATGGTTGGTTTGGTGACCGTTCGAAGTTAGAACAGCACTGAACAAAGGGACTTGTGACTGTTTTTCACACTTACAACCATTGTGGCATCCCCATGGTCATATGATCAAAATTCAGATGCTTGACAATTGATTCCTATTTATGACGGTTGCAGTGTCTTGGGATCATGTGATCACCTTTTGCGACCTTCTGACAAGCAAAGTCAGTGGGGAAGCCAAATTCACTTAACAATCATGTTACTAACTTACCAACTGCAGTGATTCACTTAAAACTGTGACAAAAAAGGTCCTAAATTGGGGCAAAATTCACTTAAACAAATGTCTCACTTAGCAACAGAAATTTTGGAATCAATTGTGGTCATAAGTCGAGGACTATCTGTACTGTCCATATCTATGTCTGCATGCATATGAAAGACCCCACGGAGAAATGCAAGAATTTAACATACACATACACAAACACACACAGAGAGAGAGAGTTCTACAATAATCAATAAGTGATAACTAGTTTTGAGTAACTCTATCTTTCATTGTAGGGATTTTCAACACTTGTTATTTGACCAATTCATCAACCAACTACAATTCTCCACATTTTTAAATTACAACCCAGCCAATAAAATGTATGTTTTACTTTTCCTGTAGGCAAAAATAACTTACAATAGGAATTGAATCAACATCTTATAATGTATCAGCTTTCTCTGTGTTAAAAGGAAGAATAAGCCAACAACAGGACTCATTTTGAAAACATATTTGGTGGTTCTCCCAATTTCTTCAAATCAAAAGGATTGATTAATTGGGCATTGTCATCCAAAACAGTAATAGATCTCAGTGTACTTACAATCTACCAGCACAATGAGGGAATATAATTAATATGATAAAATTTTAGCAGAGAACGATATCCCTATTTTATCTTCCCTATCAAATACCTGTACAATTAGCAAAGGGGTCCCCCCAAGGCTGTGTGCTCTCTCCACTTCTCTTCTCTCTCTATACCAATGACTGCATCTCTAACTATCCATCTGTTAAACTACTGAAGTTCGCAGATGACACAATAGTGATCAGCCTCATTCAAGACAATTATGAATCCGCATACAGACAGAGGTTGAACAACTAACCTTGTGGTGCGACTGGAACAATCTAGAACTGAACACACTCAAAACCATAGAAAGGGTGGTAGACTTTAGGAGAAACCCTCCCATACTTCCATATCTCTTTGAAAAATGCACATTTTTGAATTTCAATCTTTTTGCAGTTCTTTTTCTGACAGTCGTTTGATTGTAGTGCAAGATATTAGTAGACTGACACGACTTGTACTGAATGGCAAAACATTATTCCATGCTAAGGTAACTAAAGCTTGTAAAAAAAACCCTCAAGATCAGTGGATGGTAAAAAGGTAAAATTATCTGTGAAATATATTTTAATGAAGTGAGGGTGTTTAAATTCAGTGGCCTTGAAGGGTCTAGTTCAGTATGGTGAGGACTCAAGGAAGAGAGACAGGCAGGCAGAGAGATAATCATGGCAGGCAGAAAATATTGTAGGCAATTGAGGGCAGGCTCTCATAGCAGCAGTGGGCATAGTGGTTGTGTCCTGTTCCGCCTCAGTATTTATTTCCAAGGTCATTGGACCCTTGGTGTCCCTAGATTTCAACTGTTATTAGGAGCCCTGGTGGAACAATAGTTAGAATGCAGTATTGCAGGAAAACTCTGCCCACAGCCTGGAGTTTGATCCTGATGGTGCTTAAGGTTGACTTGGCCTTCCATTGTTCTGATGTCAGTAAAACGAGGACCCAGATTGTTGGGGGCAATATGCTGACATTGTAAACCACCCAGAGAATACTGTAAAGTACTATGGGGAAGTGTGCTGACTCCCCCCAGACATTTTCTCAGAGTCCTCTCCAGATGCTAATTCGGAGGAGGATGAGCCAATCACAAGCATGTTGGGAGAGGAGGCAGCCAAAGACTACGAGCCAGGAATGGAGTGGGCCAGCACAGAGGAGTGACTGGACAAGCAGCCAACTGTGCAAGAAACAGGAAAGGCACAGCTGCAACTGGGAAGCCAAGAGGCTTTGGGTGGAGAAGGCACACAGCTGCAGCTGATCAGTGAAGATGAAGAACAACTGCCTCCTCCTCCTGATCCAAGAGCATGTAGGGCTGAGAGGAGGCAGACTTGACGAAGGACATCCAGGCTACTTACGAAGAGACAGCCTTGCCCAGGGGTAAAATTCAAAATTTTTCCCTACCGGTTCTGTGGGCGTGGCTTGGTGGACATGGCAGGGGAAGGATACTGCAAAATTTCCATTCCCACCCCACTCTGGGGCCAGCCAGAGATGGTATTTGCCGGTTCTCCAAACTACTCAAAATTTTTGCTACCAGTTCTCCAGAACCTGTCAGAACCTGCTGAATTTCATCCCTGGCCTTGCCCCTCTTGATGGGACACACCAGGAAGCAGTTATTTAGCTCAGCAATGAAAGTGAAACAATGCTGGGAATATCATGTTCATTTCCTTTCTGTGTGTTCTTCAGCTGTTGTGATTCTTGCCTTGAACTTCAGATTGTGCCTCTTCAACTCTGGACTTGCCTTGTGGACTTGCCTTTGCCCTGTGGATTTGCTTTTGCCTAGTAGACTTGCTTTTGCTTTTGGGACTTGCCTTCGACTTGGAGACTTGCCTTGTCTTTGCACTGTGGATTGTGCTGCTTCTTTTGAGTAGCCTCATTGAACTCATTGGGGTTGGTTGGTGCTGGCAAAGGGAATTGCTGGGGAATACTAACTGAAAGCCTTAATAAAGACTCCTAACACCCATGGTGTGCATGTGTCTGTGAGTGGGACAGCACAGGCGGTATATAAGTCTAAGTCCTGTTGCTATTGCTATTATTAAATACCAAGTAGGTATGCAACAAATTGCCCCATCACAGGTTCTTTCATCTATACCAGGGCTGTCAAACTCGCGGCCCATGGGCTGGATGTGTCATGTGCTGGCCACACCCACCGGTTTAGCGAAGGGGGAAAAAGTTGTGATGACGCCTTGACGATGTGCGTTTGACACCCCTGATCCAGCCAATTTTCAGGCAACCTGCCCTCTCACCCTTGAATTGATTTTGAACGAGGAAGCTGACCATGCACATATAAATTAGGCTTGAATGGACCTGGTAAGGACAGTTCCCCTGTTGGAACGGCCCCATTGGAGTTTCAAGTTTGGCAAGAGAGGCAAGAGAGTGTGATGCAATCACTCTCAAAAATCCACTGCTGGGCCCAATGGTCATAGACAATTTTGTATGGTCTCCAAACGTCCCTTTTGGCATAAGGATGTTGAGAAAGTGGTCAGGCTGTGGTTTCAGAGAGCACTGGAGAAAATAAATTATCTAAGCTGCTTCTAGTTAGGTTTCAGAATGGGACATAATACAGAGGTGGCATTATTTGCATTGCAGATATTTGTACGTATTGTTTTAGATTATTTTAACATTATATGCGACCCACAGTCAGGATAGTTTGGATATCAGGCATGAAAAACTATGTCCACGTGTTAAAGTTCTAATTTATTGTTAAATTCTATGCACAGGAATCTTCTCAGACTAACAGTAGCACCTGATTAGAGCTAGATAAGGGTCAATGGCATTCAAGGGAGTTTGGGCTTTGTTCATAATGATTCTAAACTGATGCCCCTTTTAACTCCTCCTCCTCCTCCTGGCTCTGCCAGTTCTTCTCTTATAATGGGGCAGCATTTAATGTGAGAGTTTTAAAAAAATATTTATTCAGCCCAGTTTTCTACACAATATAACCTCTGGGATCTTTCCTTGTGTTTATTTTCAGATGCATGTAATTTGTTTCCAAAGTTGCTGATATCTGAGAATTACACTATCATTTTGGAAAGAAAACTTTCTGTTTTTCTCCACTTAATATTACTTATTTCATGTACCCTAACTTTCATATGCACTTGATTCTTCTAATGCTACTTTGAGAAATACTGAGCAATGGTTTTACATCATTTTCCTAAAAGAGATGATTCACAGCTATATTTGGAACTGTATTAGCTAGAGCTAAAATACATCAGCTTAAGCCAGGAAGTTTAATTGTAAGTCTCTCTTCCCAATATACAATCTGCCAGTCAATCTGTATGAATCTGTAGGTCTATCTAGGTATTTCTCCCTTTATACCTAGCTTTCATGTATTTACATTTTCAATGAAATTGCAATTAATTTGCATGTAAAATGTATTTTAATAGAAGTGAAAAATTTAATTTTGTATCTTAATATTTTGTGTATTCCGTTTAGAGGGAAATGATTGCCTTTTAATTGGGAAAATCGAATAAGCTCCTTCTTTAGCATCCAAACCTGATCTTATTCTCAATAATATTGTTGTTCTTAACAAAAGTACAATAGAATTTAGCAAAGAATAGAGAAATAAAGACAATAGCCCATTGATCTCTGCAGCATGTCTAATTTACAGTGTAGAGAATGTACCACACATGTAGGAAAAGTCCCATCTGTGCAATGGAATATTACAAGAAAGCAGGATTTGAAACACCTGGGTCCCAGTTGCTGTTTAGCCTTGGATTCCTTGGTACCTTCAAATAAACAGGCAGTTCTTACTGCTAATCTATGCAAAATAGATTTATGGAAAACATTCTAACAAATATCATTTAAAGCCCTACATGGCTCAGGGCCAGGTTACCTTCGGGACCGCATCCTGCCACATACCTCCCTACGACCAGTTAGGTCCCACAGAGTTGGCCTCCTCCAGGTCCCATCAGCCAAACAATGTCGGTTGGTGGGCCCACAGGGAAGAGCCTTCTCTGTGGGAGCCCCATCACTCTGGAACCAACTCCCACCAGAGATCCGGACTATCCCCACCCTACTGGCCTTCCGCAAAGCAGTAAAAACATGGCTCTTCCAGCAGGCGGGGTGAAGAGAGGATTCCCCCACGTATGAATGGTTTTTAAATACAATGTAATGTTTTTTAAAATGCTATTTTATTGTATCGTTCTTATCTCTGTTTGTACGCCGCCCTGAGTCCTACGGGATTGGGCGGTCTATAAGAACTTTTAATTAAATTAAATTAAATTAAATTTAGGTCAGATGCGAAAAGTTTTGGTTTTAATTATATAAAGCGTGGGGACAGAAATAACCCATTGGCTTTTTCTGCCTGATGTTGATCTCCTTTCTAAGTCAGGCAGTGACTGACTATCCAATCAATCTCAAAAATACTCATTTGTCATCTTTACAAATGTCTGCTACAGGGGTGGGTTCCATTTACGTTCCCTACTGGTTCACATTGCAACAGAAGTGCATGTTTTGCTTGTGTGCACTCGCTTCGTTCTCGCGTACGCCCCTGTCATGTCACGCAAAGCACCTGGAAAGCCTTTGCACATGCGCAGAGGGTTTTTTTGCAAGCCACGGCGACTGGAGGACCGGTTCGGGAGTGTGGACCCCTGGTCAGCGCTGCCGGTTCGGTGAGCAGCGGTAAATTTCCACTACCGGTTCTAAAGAACTGGTCCAAACCGGCAGTAACCCACCATTGGTCTGCTAGGCTAGAAGCCCCATGAAACCAACTATTGTAGAGATTTAAACATTATATGAACTATATACATGTCTTTTGGCAGCATCTGCTTCTGTTTGTAGAAGGGTCTACTTAAAAGGAAGCGTGTCTTTCTTTTGGCATCTTCCATCCTTATATCAGTTTCAGCCAGAAATATTCTGGGAGAGATTTTAGATTAGATTATACTCTTCTTTCTATTATTACATGCAAACATTTTTCATGAATTGGATTCCAACTTGGAGATCTACAGACTCAACCTGCCAATATATTTCCCTAATTCTTCCATTCATATCAGTAGATTTGCCAGTCCTCTCATCCCTTCAGATAAATTGGTTAGCAATTTTTCCTATATAAACTTTCAAAAAATCAGGGAATTTTCCAGATTTGGGGTAACAGGTGGAAGGGAGGAAGGAAGGAAAGACAAGCAAGTACTGGAGCGCTTAACATCAGACGTGTCACTAAAAGGTAAAAATCACAAAACTGCATCTCACTTATTTCAGCCATGTCAGTCATGTAGGGAAATTCACTGGTGAAAGCAATTATGTTTGGAAGAGTTAGAAATGGAAGGAAACCAAGGGGCCAAAGAACATAATGGCTGGACACCAGCAAAGCTGACACTAGTCGAAGATAGAATAGCTCAAAGAACTAATGCAACATTGGAAGATGCGGAGAGACATGACCTATAGAATCATCAAGAGTCAGACACGACTGAATGGATAACATCATCTTCATTATCATCGTCATCAACTCTCAGGAGATCAAGATACCCTGGATGGTACTACTTAGTCTTTTGAACTTTCCCTTTGTTTTCTCTGTTCCTTCTTTTATTTTTAGTCCTGGTATCTCCTATCTTTCTCTGACTAAGACCGTCTTCCATTCAGCTTTCTCTAAAATAGAAGAACTCAGTTAAGAGGATTGGGGCAGGAGGAAGACATTCAAATTTCCTATCAACAAAATATGTGCCAAGCTATTTTGAAGAAACAAAATAATCGCCCTCCCTTCCCTGTTAACAAGGCGTGGTATAAAATTATCTAACTGCACTGCTGATCAATTCTCTCTGAGCACCCAAATCTTTTGGGGAGCTGGTAACTCAAATGCAATTTGCCAGCAGCTTCACCAGCTTCACAAAATTTCCAAGTAACTATCCATTTGCTTGGTGACTTTTGACTTTACGCGAGTTGAGGACAAAGGTTTAAAGCAGGGGTGAAATGCTATCGGTTCGGCCTGGTTCGGGCGCATGCAAATCGCATGCTTCCAAACCGGTAGGGAAGGTAAGTAGATTTCACCGCTGGAACTTTAAAGATAAGATGTTACCACTACAATCATCCAAAAAGGTAGATCTAGCATGCTGTGGATTGGTATCACTGCTCAAGGGTTTTATCAGAATGCAGTTCAAGCATTTTTGAAGACTTTTAAAGCCTTTAATTTAAATCCTTTTACTTTCCTTATCTGGCATAACATATCTATTATCAGAATAGTATTTGTGATCAAAAGTCTGCTACTTGTTACTTTAAAGAAAACCTAAAGAAGCATATAGGATGATGTCACAATGCAAAGCCCAGTCTTTTGTACTTCTGTCCTGACATTGGTCACAAGTACATAAATCAGAGGATAATGTGCTGAAATGTAACAATGCATGTTCCATCACTTGTTTTCTTTGCAGACACCTATAACCAGCAGGCTATAGTATGTTTAGACCAGGGGTGTCAAACTCGATTTCATTGAAGGCCGCATCAGGGTTGTGTTTGACCTTGGGGGGCTGGGATGGGTGCGGCCAGGGTGGGTGTGGCCAGCTTGATGTAACTCATGTTGGGGGCACCTGTGGTGGCCCGAGTGCTCTGCCAGTGAAAATAGACTCCCAAGCTCCATTTTTGGTTGTGACAGCCTCCTACAACCCTCTGCCAGTGAAAATGGAGCTCGCGAGGGCTGCATGCAGCCCTCCCGAGCTCTGTTTTTGCTGGCAGAAGCACCGTGGGCTGATCCTTTGCTGTTTCCAGGGTGGCCCCACTGGCCAGATCTGGCCCCTGGGCCTTGAGTTTGCCACCCACCCCTGGTTTAGACTCACAATATATACATAAATTATCTTTATTCATTTCAATTACTTTATTATAAAAAGATAAAATGCTAATAATTAGCACAATTATTGCTTTTCTTCTCTTTTCTTTCTATTTTCATTGAGAGATTAGTTCCTATTACTATCACCATTTAGCTGTTGGGACTATCTTGTTCTGGAACACAAGTGTTTTTATTATGAATAAACTTATATTGTTTGTCAAAGATTCTCTGAGTTTAAGTGCTTCGTGCATGTCTTTTCAGACACATTATGTGAAGACCTGACTTTTTTGAAAACGCCTAAAGCAAGGAATGGTGAAAGGAGAAAAAAGGATGACCAACAGCAAGGTGGACAGACTCAGCTACAGTGACACTGACTACACTGTTGGAAGATTTGAAAGACCAGATTAGGGACAGGCTGTTACGGAGAAAATCTATTTTTGTGGTCACTAGAGTCAAAAATTACTTGATTGCATATAATCAATAAAGGGTTCGTCATGGAATTAAATTTATTTGAAATGATTTCTGCTTAAAGCAAACTCAATAGGTCCCATTCTTAACTATGATCCTGAATTCAATTCTAAGTGATACATATGAATAATCAGCTTTGATATGCAATGAAAACAAGTGAAATGCAGTTCTATGTAAGTGCCCTATACAATTGATGTGCAAAGAGAGAGAAAGAGAAAGAGAGGGGGAGGGAGGGAGGGAGGGAGGGAGAGAGAGAGAGAGAGAGAGAGAGAGAGAGAGAGAGAGAGAGAGAGACAGAGACAGAGACAGAGACAGAGACAGAGACAGAGACAGAGACAGAGACAGAGAGATCTTCAAGCA
Source organism: Diadophis punctatus similis (assembly GCA_023053685.1). Taxonomy (NCBI): domain Eukaryota; kingdom Metazoa; phylum Chordata; class Lepidosauria; order Squamata; family Dipsadidae; genus Diadophis; species Diadophis punctatus. Next base: position 57,395,485 of record JALIGW010000006.1, on the reverse strand, counting down.
ATTCAAATAATGTGTGGAAGAAAAGAGATAAGTGACATGTTTCACTATTCTGCTGTCTTCTGAACTTGGACTATTTGCAGCCACTAAACTGCCTTACTCAAGTGGGCTTTCCACTTGATTTATGCATTGATCTTCCAGGTCTCTAAATTGAATGGCAAGTTTACAAGGATATGGCAGAGTACTTGCTACAGACAAAGTCCAAGTCATTACAGTTCATTGAACCAATACTGTGGCTTTTCAAATTTTGTTGGTGCATAATTTGTAAAAGTCAGCTAAGAGTGATCATTTTATCAAATAAATATGTACTTAATATCTTGGGAATTTTCTCTGTTCTCTTTTTATTTTCAGAATGGAGGATTTGCATCCTTCTGCAACATCCAATCACAACTCCGGTCTCAAGACACTGTTGGAGTGAAACTTTCATGATTCCAAAACATTGATTATATCAGCTGGTGCAAACTGGAATTGTAACATAGCCAGAAAGTTGATATACAAATTTAACTTGGGTCTTTCAAGCATGCTAAGTATTTTAGCTTTTGAAAACACAGAACTTCTTTCTTCTCTTCTTGACCAGGGAAGAAATATTTCTCTACAACTCTTTATTCAATAATTACTAGAAAGTGATGTTGGCAGAAGCAGACACTGATCATTTGTGATGATTAGATAAAATATATGCTGTTACTGCTATCAAATTGACCTTGCATGTATATCCTGTTTTCCATCACCTAGCTGATGTTGTTAATTGGATAATTCTGGGCTTGTATTGCTCACACATTTAGTGGGCATTTCTGGATATCTCCATATCATGAGAATTCCCTGATGGTGGAGATGAGTAGAAAACCAAATTTGAAAGAGAAAGGCAAGAACAGTTAGTGATGGAAAAGAGGGTGAAACTAACCCCATCTTGATTTTTGCATTCATGCCAGAAATATTGAGGCACTTCTGGGTTGAAAGGATTAGCTGGTGACATCACCATAGCCTGAGGGATGCCCAGTTGGGGATTCTTTTGATGTTCCTGGCAGGAGCTGGAGTAAAGGACCGGAGTTTACCCCACCCCACGGCAGTACTCAGGTCTTGAATGTGGGCTTGCTAACCTCCAACCCAGTGTTCTAACCCAGGGGTAGGCAAACTACAGCTCTTTGAGGACCTGTGGACTTCAACTCCCAGAATTCCTGCATGGCTAGCTCAAGAATTCTGGGAGTTGAAGTCCACAGGTCCTCAAAGAGCTGTAGTTTGCCCACCCCTGTCCTAACCATAAGAGCCACCATGCTCCTACCCCACATTAATACTCTTTAGTATAAGATGGGCAGAGGAATACTCTCCCTGCTTTCAAGATTCTGTTCTATTCTCCAACCATAATGTAGAATTCCAGTCCTTGTGGTGTCTACTTTCTATTTCAGAAGGCTAACAAGTTGGAAAAATAAGAAAGAATACCACATCTTAATTCATCTTTAAATCTTTAGTACAGTAATGGATAAGGCCTTTTGAAAAACTTTTGTCAAAGTTTAATTTTTTTTGTCTGGTGTCTGTCACAATAAAGAGAATAGGAAATGTGGTGGTGTGTGAAACCTTAAAGAGGTCAAATTATAGAAAAGACAGTTTAAGAGAAATCTGTCCAAGTGAATTTTGACAAGACATAATAATGGCCATAAAGTGAATATTTAAATACATTTCAACAATGCTATAATTACAAAATAGTTCTCTCTCTCTCTCTCTCTCTCTCTCTCTCTCTCTCTCTCTCTCTCTCTCTCTCTCTCTCTCTCTCTCTCCCTCTCTCTCTCTCTCTCTCTCTCTCTCTCTCTCTCTCTCTCTCTCTCTGCATTGTTTGTTTGTTTGTTTGTTTTTTGTTCGTTCATTCATTCATTCATTCATTCATTCATTCATTCATTCATTCATTCATTCATTCATTACCATGGACAGTGAACTAAGTATTATAAATGCAGATACACTATGCAAGAAAACAAGGGGTCAAATGTGATTCTGTATTCTGGGTTGTGTTGAGATATAGAGCTACTTTGATCTAGTGGTTAAGGCAGTAGGCTAGAAAGCAGGAGACCATGAGTTCAAGTCCCATTTTAGCTATGAAAGCTGGGTGACTTTGGGCCAGTCAATCTCAACCCATCTCACTGGCTTGCTATAGTGGAAAAATAAGAGGAATAAAGTGTATTGGATATGTTCACCACCTTGAATTATTTGTAAAAATAACAAAGACAGGATACAAATAAATAACACAATGCAACACATAACATAACATAACAAAACGTAAGACTTCTTAAAAATATATCAGGAGTCAGGCTATACATTTCTCTCCTGCAGACTAAATTTCAGGAAGTTAGATTTGGCATTAACTTAGAGGTGGATAATTTTCTTTTGCCAGACATCATCATTATTATTATTATACAGAGTCCAACAGGTTTGTTTGATCACACTATGATATCAAGAGAGAGATGTGGTGAAAATGTTCAGCCTGTAATGAAACAAATGAGTGTTGCACAAATTTAAAATATAGGGAAAGTTATCCAATTTTGGATGATAAGGATTTTTTTAGTCATTAAGTTAATGCCTCTGTTCTGTGTTTTGTTGTAAGCTAATTTAAGTTGCTGATGTAAGCTGAAAGGTAGGGTATAAATTCAATAATAAACAAAAATAAAGTTACAGTATCTGTTTGATCCCTTGAACTATTTTCTAAAAGAAGTAGTATGGCAATGTTTTAAATAAATAAATAATAAATAAATACTGCCAACCTGCCTTCCATTGAGGACCTGTATGCTGCACGAGTCAAAAAGAGGGCTGTCAAAATATTTACTGACCCCTCGCATCCTGGACATAAATTGTTTCAACTCCTACCCTCAAAACGACGCTATAGAGCACTGCACACCAAGATAACTAGACACAAGAACAGTTTTTTCCCGAATGCCATCACTCTGCTAAACAAATAATTCCCTCACCTCTGTCAAACTATTCACTAGGCTGCATTACTATTACTATTAGTCTTCTCATTGTTCCTATCACCCATCTCCTCCCACTTATGACTATATGACTGTAACCTGTTGCTTGTATCCTTATGATTTATATTAATATTGTTTCCTGATTGCTTATTTGTAGCCTATGACAATCATTAAGAGTTGTACCTCATGATTCTTGACAAATGTATCTTTTCTTTTATGTACACTGAGAGCATATGCACCAAAGACAAATTCCTTGTGTGTCCAATCACACTTGGCCAATAAAGAATTCTATTCTATTCTATTCTATTCTATTCTATTCTATTCTATTCTATTCTATTCTATTCTATTCTATTCTATTCTATTCTATTCTATTCTATTCTATATAAACAAATCTATCAGTCTTAAGAAAAGAACAGGTTGAAAAAAATTATCTCATTCACTCCAGGGATTTCCTAGAGACTCTGGGTGAGATCTGGAAAGACCCCACAAAAATGACAAAGAACAATGTTGCCTACCTCTGGTTAGAAGAAACAGTTTTAAAGGGGGGTGTAATTGTGCTTAGATAATTCACAGCATGTGTTCAAGAGACTGTGCTTGTTCGGTTCACACATTCTTCATACATTAAAATAGGAGACAAAATTGCAGAACAATCCACGCTAGAACTACATTTTGCCAATGCTAGATCACTTTCTCCATGATAGCTGTATATTCAGCATGCATATTAAAAATGACTTGTATCTGTATGTAGATGTATGCATATAGAATGGAATGGAATAGAATCGAATGGAATAGGCCACATGTGATTGGACACACAAGGTTTGTCTTCGGTGCATAAGCTCTCAGTGTACATAAAATATATAAGTGATAAATCATGATCTTAGTCATCATAAATACATTCATCATGAATCATAAGATACAACACTTAGTGATAGTCATAGGATACCAAATAAGCAATCAAAATCATACTAGGAAACGAAATAAAACAATATAAACCATAAGATACAAGCAACAAGGTTATAGTCATAAGTAGAAAAGGAGATAGGTAATAGGAAGGATGAGAAGAATAATAGTAATACAGTCTTAGTAAATAGTTTGACAGTGTTGTGGGAATTGGTTGTTGAAATTCTTTGAACAATGTACTAGGAGAAAAGATCTACTCATATGCGTTAATGCAGGAGTCCCCAACTCCTGGGCTGTGGCCTAATATCGGGCTGCAACCCCTTCAGAATCAGGCCTCGAAAGTGTCAGGTGAGCACACACAGCTCCACTTACGGGAGCAGCGGGCAAGTGTGCATGCGCAAAGCTTTATTTCTGAGAGCGGCAGGCACATGTTTATTTTTATTTATCTTATTTATTTTGTCAAGCATGTATAAGATAACAGATAAAAGTGTAAGCATGATTTTGAATACATGAAAATGATACGAATAAAAAAGGGACATTAGAACAGGAACGGTAGGCACCTTGGTGCGCTTATTCACGCCCACATGTGCCACTGCTTGCCCAAATGTAGCTGCGCGCATGTGCACACTTGCCTGCTGCTTGCATGGAACCATCCCCTCTCCCTCCCTCCCCCTCACTGGTCCACAAAGCCAGAAAAGTTGGGGACCGCTGAGTTAATGGGTACCAAATCACTTATTATGGAACATAGTTAATAGGTGCATTGGCATCCAGAGGGGAAAAAAATATCTGTGCCCTCTCTAAATATCTTTTGAATATGTTGGGTTATTGAACATACCCTGTGTATGATTTTTGTCTGTTTGTATTGCCTTGACTAGTTTCATTGTTCGTTGTTTGTGACATTTTCTATTGAATTATAGAGAAACCAGAGTGAAAACAAGTTGCTAATATTAAAAATGTGCTATTTCCATATTATTACATCTTTGCTTGAGTAGATAGAGAGAAATACATTCATACACTATTTGTTTCCTCCAAAGATCTCTTGCAAATCTTGCCTAAAACAAATACTTTGGGAGGCTTTCCTATATATTACATTTGCTTAAAGTACAGTAAGCATTAATCCAGGAAAATATTTGATGATATCTGAGGGAATCAGAAAGGGGCTTTAATAACTTCAGCAAAATTTTTCAGGGCATAGAAATCCATGCTGCACACAGAGCCATAATTTGTGGAATAAACCCCAGCTAGCTTAATTCACATAACATATTAAACTATTCATTATGGCTTATAAAATATATTACAGCTTATTTCTTCAGTTTTGTCTCAGATTTCCTTTTTGGCACCATTATAGCCATGAACCAGTTACTGAATTATCTTAAAAATGATAAATGTCTTTAGAAGTAAATAATATTGTTTTAATAGTTGAGAAACATAGAATAGTTTTTCCTTCTTTCTACACCAGAGGTCCTTCCATTGTTTCTTTCCATTGTCCACCATCAGCTTTTTGATTCCCTGGTGGAGTCCTGGTGGTGCAGTGGTTAGAATGCAGCATTGAAGGCTAACTCTGCCCACTGTCTGGAGTTCAGTCCTGACAGGCTCAAGGTTGACTCAGCCTTCTGTCCTTCTAAGTTCAGCAAAATGAGGATCCAGATTGTTGGGAGTAATATGCTGACATTGTAAACCTCCCAGAGAGTGCTGTAAAGCAGGGGTCTCCAACCTTGGCAACTTTAAGACTTGTGGACTTCAATTCCCAGAGTTCCTCAGCCAGCTGAAGAATTCTGGAAGTTGAAGTCCACAAGTCTTAAAGTTGCCAAGGTTGGAGACCCCTGCTGTAAAGCACTGTGGGGTGGATATATAAATCTAAGTGCTATTACTATTGCTATTCCAGGATCAGCCTTGTCATTAGGCAAGGTGAGACAGCTTTCTTGGCCAGCGGATACTTAAAACAACAACATGATTTTGGATAATAGCAAGAGGAACTAGGTAATGACATACATAGGGGTACACTACTTCTGAAGCCTCCAGAATAGGGGGAAAAACCTATAATTTTTGTAATCACCTTTTCCAAAACTGTATTTCAAGATCAAGAATATCAACAAGACTGAACTGTTCTCTCTTTTTTCCACTTGGGATTTGCCATAAGCTATAGTTAGGTGCTATTGTGAAGGCTGGCAAATAAATGAACCTTATCCTATCAAAATTGATAGGGAGGATTGCATTGGTAGGAAGGAGTGATAATAAATGTTGGTAGGTTCATGAATTTGATTGCACAGACTATCAAAGGACATGATCTCCATCAGACATGTTGGCGTGTGTAGAAATGAATTGTGACAATACAGGGACACATTATGGAAGCTGCTCATGTTCTGAAATATAACAAGATAAAGAAAAGGATCTTGATGGGTCTTTTGAAAATATTATACTGCAATGAATTAGATTGGATAAAGGATAATTTTATAGTGGTTCCCCACATACTGCTTTTCCAATTGATTGTGTGTGTGTCTGTGTGTGTGTCTGCTGTCAAATCAGAGTTGACTCCCAACAATTGACTGGAATAGTACCTGCAATCTTCTTGGCAAAGTTTTTCATAAGTGATTTGTCCTTGCCTTCTTCCTAGCGCTGAGAGTGGGTTACCAGTCTAAGGTCACCCAGGTGGCTTTGTGCTAAGATGTGACTAAAATACATGGTCTCCCCATTTTTAGTGTGGTGCCTTAACTGTTACATGAAATTAGCTACTTTTCCAGTTGTTACTTTTACCTTTATGATGGTTCAATCAGCAAGGATGGGTTTCTCCCAGTTCGGACTGGTTCGCACGAACTGGCACCAACCCTCTGGTGATGTCACGATGATGTCATGGACCCGGTTCAGTCGGTGCCGGTCCGTGGGCGCCACCATCTTTTTTTGAATTTTTTTTGAATTTTTTTTAAAAAAATTTCTTCTGAGCATGTGCAGAAGCCAAGTTTCCGGCACTGTGCATGCAGTCACCATCTTGTTTTCAGCTTTTAAAAAAAATTTCAGATTTTTTGGCACTGCGCATGCGTGCGCGTCCACGCGGTGCGCCCGCACGGCATGGGAGGAAGCAAACTGGTAGCGAGGTAAGTTAGAACCCACCCCTGTCAATCAGGTAAACACACAACTGGTATAGCTTCATAGATGGATCAGAACTTTCATGAAATCTCCCCGAATTGTAGTTCTATACCTATATTTACTAAGGTTGTAGAAATCAGTCAATGTCTCATTGAAATTTCAGATCTAAATTTTAGACGCAATCTGATTTGATTCAAAGAGATTCAATAAAAAGTCTCAGTGGGGTAGTATCAAAAGCAGATAGATAGAGATAGATAGATAGATAGATAGATAGATAGATAGATAGATAGATAGATAGATAGATAGATAGATAGATAGATAGATAGATAGATAGATAGATAGATAGATAGATAGATAGATAGATAGATAGGCAGGCAGGCAGGCAGGCAGGCAGGCAGGCAGGCAGGCAGGCAGGCAGGCAGGCAGGCAGGCAGGCAGGCAGGCAGACAGAACAATACTGTAGATAAATATTGTAGATAGATGATAGACAGACAGACAGACAGACAGACAGACAGACAGACAGACAGACAGACAGACAGACATTGGCATAATGGAATAAACAGGAATGGAAGGCCAATTGAGGAAAGAAATCCTGTTAAAGTTTCAGCCAAGATATATACAAGGGTTTCACCTTTTTGAAATATGCCTTCATGATCTCTTTTAAGAGAAGGACAACACAAATGATGAAAAGACAATTCAACAGCATTGCTTATGGTCCACCAATTCAAAAAAAAAGTATTTTACTAAATATTGAATAGTACAATACTCTATATTTTCTTTTTCTGGGTGGTCAGAGTTATTATGTAATGCTTGTGCAACAAAAGGGAAAAAATCTGTGAAGAGTTATCAGTTGTCACTATTGTGCCTCTTATAGTCTGTGTTATAAATAAATAGTCCATTGTACACAGTTGTCTAACTGCAAGCGCATTATCTTGAAAGGCTGTGCAAAGCTTGAAAGGCGTATTCAGTTTGACAAAGCATCAATCAAATCACTCCATCCAAGCCTTTCAAAGTGCTTTGCAGATTTGATGGCTTTTTCTTTTTTTTCTTTTTGGTGCTGTTTTGAGGGTGTTACAGATAGCATGCAATACGGCAGCTTCAATTCCATAGATGGGAAATGCTGAACAACAGATGGAGGCTGAGTGCTGTGATGGGCTCTTCGACACTGACATGAGTAGCCAGTCAAATAGTTTTGATGCTTCATTAAATTCTCTGCCTATCAGAGCTCTTTCAGGATGGCCAGGCTAACGGTACTTCAGGCTTCATTCACTTTCTCAGCTCTCGGCTTCTTTAATGCAGCCAAAAGCCTTAACTTTGCTTCCTCTGGTGCTAATGGAATGTTAAATTCCTGTATGAGTTCTGCAACACAACTGGGAATTCTCAGCTGTCAGCACTCTCAGCTTTCCACCTTTCCCAGAAATCTTACTGATCAATGATACCACCCACAAGTGCAAGTCAATGATTCTTCTTCTTGAATCCTGCCCAGAAGACATCAGATTTACCAATGTGTCCTACTGAGACTAGCACTATACAAAGCCAATCAGGAGGGGGTTCTAATTAGAAAAATCCGAACAGGCTTCTAATCAGAAAAATTCTAACTTAACCAATCAGCTTTGTTAACCCTCCTGGCATCACAGAGAGCCCTCAGAGGCAGCAAACCATCTCCTCCTGCTAAGGCAGAGGTGGTATTCAGCTGGTTCGGACCAGTTTGGGTGAACCGCAGGGGTGGGTTCCACTTACCTTCGCCACCGGTTTTCATCGTGACTTTCCACGCATGTGCGCTTGATACGCTCGTGCGCACATGCGCATCCCCTTGTGCAATTCTGTTTCTGCACATGCTCAGTAGCTATAATCAGCCCAAAACACAATTGAGGAGCTGATCAGCTGTGCTTCGGGCGAAGGAATAAAGGTAAGTATAAACCCAGGGGTGGGCAGGAGGGCCCTTTTTCAAGTAGCAGCAGAGGCAAAAACTTCCAAACAGTAAAAAAAATTAATTTAATTTAATTTAATTGAACGTTCTTATAGGCCGCCCCACTCTCATGGGACTCAGAAAAAAATCCCTAAAAAAGAGATGCTGGTGCCCACGGACCGGCACTGACCGAACCAGATCCTTGATGCCATCATGATGTCAGCAGCGGGTCGCTACCAGTTCAGGCAATCTGGTCCGAACCGGGAGGAACCCATCCCTGATGAACTGGTAGTGGAAATTTTGATTAGTTCAGAGAACCAGCAAATACCACCCTTGGGCTGGCCCCGCCCTCCCACCCTCGCCATTCCCTGTCCTATATTCCCTTGTTTTTTAGCTCAGCTGAGTCGAGTGGCAGAGCGGATTGCCGCGCCTCAGCTGAGCTAAACAACAGGGTCTTCTGCTTGAGCAGGGGATTGGACTAGATGACCTACAAGGTCCCTTCCAACTCTGTTAATCTGTTAAAAAGAAACAACTTGGATCACCAGTGCTGACACCGAGGGCGGTTTTTGAGTGCTGTGTGTGCGCGCACAAAGCGCGGTCTCATAGAACCGGTAGGAAAAGATTTGGAATCCCACCACTGTGCTAAGGGGAAATCAGTGGTCAAACCTCAGGGTCAAGCTAAGCTTTACATCCAAGAAAAGGTGTAAGCAGTCTTTATTTTTTAAACAGTTTTTGAATATTTGTAACCTCTGTTGGTTTAATTAATTTATTTAAAGGTTCTTGTCAAGTCTATTGGGAACTGTTATTTTTTTTCCCTTAGTTTCTGCTATCTCTACTGTAAAAGAAGTATGAGAAAAACAATTAAAAATGCATTAGGATAAATTTAGGTTAGTTTAGGCAGCTATGATATTGAAGCTTGGCAAGGTTAATATACTCTAAAACAGTGGCTTTCAAACTTTTCAGGCTGTCAGGAGTTGCTAATTAAGAGACAAAACTACCTTTATGCAATTAGTCATGCCCTGGTCACGGATTGGATTATTGAAATGCCCACTACATGAGCCTGTTCTTGAAGATCACCTACAGCTGGTTCAAAATGCAGTGGTGTGAGCAGTATGGGCACTTTTGGGTGTCTCATGTATTATCAATTTTATGTGCATTGCATTGGTTGCTAGTTGTCATGCTAAGTTCAAGAACAACATCAAACAATTCAGCCAGAGTTCAGTTGTTTATTTGATTATGCACAAGAGACAGAATCTTGCCAGATTAAACCCTCATCCCAATGGACAAGCCCTGGGAGATTCTAGGAATTCTAGGGAATCCTTGCTCTCCTAGCCACTCTGGGATATTCTGCCTCTTGCCTTCCGCTTCATTGTAGTCCATTGGATGAGCTTCCCCTCCATAGGCACCATCTCTAATATCATTCCAATAAAGTCTGTGTGGTATAGGGCACTTAAGGGACCATTTTCTCCTATAGTTTCTACTGAAAGTAGTATGTGCTCCTCAGGGATGGGCTTCAAAAATTTTAGCAAGGGGTTCTCTGCCCGGTTGCTGGGTGGGCATGGCTATGGTGGGCATGACCTAGTCGGTCTCCTGCACCAGGCCAGGGGAGCATTTTTTCTCTCCCCCGGGCTCCAGAGACTCTCCTCAAGCCTCTGGGAGGGTGAAAATGGCTTCCCCAGGCTCGTTTCCGGCCTTCCTAAACTTCTGGTAGGCCCGTTTTTCACCCTCCCCAAGCCTCCGGGTGTGCCCTGCACTTACCTGCATCCAAAATGGGCTGCATGGGGACTCCTGGGAGTGATTTCAGCATGGTCCTGCCACCTTTTCTTTTCATTTTTCCCTTGTAATCATGTAATTATGTAATGACACAATATATTTTAATATGCACATTCTGGTAAATTGCTGAGCATATTGGTCCAAACATGCACATGCTTTCTACCATACAAGTATGTATGTTAAAATTTGGGAGTAGAAAGGAATGGGACATCTGCCTCTGTCATTGGAAATAGAGTACCATATTTTTCGGAGTATAAGAAGCACCTTTTTACCCCCCAAAAGAGGGTGAAAACTTGGATGCGTCTTATACACCCAATGTAGCCCCAGCCACCCAGCCACCCCCACCTTTTGGCCTCTGTCTTCCAGCAATTTACCTGCTTGCAGCAAAGAGGGAAGAGCCTGTAAAGCCAAGCAAGTCAGTAGCAGCTTCCCAACCTACAGCTGATTTGCCACGTGCTAAAGTGAAAGTGAAACTAGCTGCAAAGAGGCAAATAGCTGGGAGAGACATGCAGATTTTTATTTTCTGCTGGATGCAAGGGAATAAGTGAATAACTATAAATGTCTGTAGAATGTTCAAAGTATTAGATTTATTTTTTAAAAGACTGCTTTATTATTGTTCTAGCCAGGGGTCTCCAACCTTGGCAATTTTAAGACTTGTGGACTTCAACTCCCAAAATTCCACAGCCAGCTTTGTTAGCTTTGCTGGCTGTGGAATTCTGGGAATTGAAGTCCACAAGTCTTAAAGTTGCCAAGGTTGGAGACCTCTAGACAACTTAACAAAATAAAGAAGCTTTTTAAAATAAATGCTTGCTCTGAAGAGGTCCAGTGCTATTGTATCTTCTTTTAAATAATAGAGAATAATGTATACTTCCAGAAATTGTAATTAATTTTAATAGCTCTGTACAAGTATAGTCTGAAATGCAACAGTGTCCTGTTTAGTATTAGAATTAAATCCTGACATACCTTGGAGTAGATCTATTTCAATAATTGGGAGGAGTTAGTGTGACTACATTTAAGAAAACTTTCTGGCATAATGTACATTTCTCCAATTCTTTGCTATTTCTATGGGTCAGGCACACATGCACAGAAATACACAGCAAACAGTGTATTTCATCTGTGCTGTTTGCTGTTTGCTGTTTGGCAAATTGCTTGGAGGCAGAGGCCTTTTTTCCTTGTTTTCCTCCCCCAAAACTAAGGTGCGTCTTATACTCTGAAAAATACGGGTATATGGGCTACCATAAAATTTAGTTAGATGGTGTTAGAAATTCAACTTTTTAAAAAAACATGTATTTCACATAAAAAGCCAGAGGTTAATTTTAAACTCTGCATTCACTTCTAATGGAATGCCACTTGTTGAACCATTCTTGCATCCACCCAATATTTGTTATTTTCTCTACTTTTAAAAACACAGCTCTCCAGGTTATGTTTGAGAAGTCTGATTTATGCATTTTTTTTCTTGTTGCTATGTAACACCACCTATGTGGATCTCATAACAATTATTATGGTTTGTGAGAAGAATGGGAAAATGCTAGCTTTTATTTCCTTTAAAAAAAGAAAAAGGCATGCGTCTAAGTGAACTCCAAAGGCAGCCATTTAAAAAAAAACACCTGATTAGTATTCGAATAGAAAACATTTCATCTCCAATTGAATTGATTGCATGAGAAATGTTTCTTTAAAACATGAGCAAAATAAAAATAGCACTCACAAAGATTAGAAGATAACTTCTAATGAAAATGCATTTTAATGAAAAGTAGCCTACTATCTTAGAACAACTACTGGGGAAAATAATGTTTTCTTAAAAGGCCTCTTCATACAAATGGAAACAACCAGCATTAAAGTGGTGTAGTCCAGGAAAGAATAGGATAACAGAGTTGGAAGGGACCTTGGAGGTCTTCTAGTCCAACCCCCTGCTCAGGCAGGAAACTCTATACTATTTCAGACCAATCTCTTCTTAAAAACTTCCAGTGTTGGAGCATTTACAACTTCTGGAGGCAAGTTGTTCCACTGATTAATTGTTCTAACTGTCAGGAAATTTCTTCTTAGTTCTAGGTTGCTTCTCTCCTTGATTAGTTTCCACCCATTGCTTCTTGTCCTGCCCTCAGGTGCTTTGGAGAATAGCTGGACTCCCTCTTCTTTGTGACAGCCCCTGAGATATTGGAACACTGCTATCATGTCACCCCTAGTCCTTCTTTTCACTAAACTAGACATACCCAATTCCAGCAAACGTTCTTTATAAGTTTTAGCCTCCAGTTCCTTAATCTTTGGTTGCTCTTCTCTCCCTTCTTTCTAGAGTCTCAGCATCTTTTTTACATCATGGTGACCAAAACAGGATGCAGTATTCCAAGTGCGGCCTTACCAAGGCTTTATAAAGTGGTATTAACACTTCATGTGATCTTGATTCTATCCCTCTGTTAAGGCAGCCTAGAGCTGTGTTGGCTTTTTTGGCAGCTGTGTGTTGCCCAAGTATGTTGAGCCACAACTCCCCAAGTCCCCAGCCAGAATGACCAATATTTGTGCTGACTTCCTGATAATGGAAATTATAAAGGCACCAAGTACAGGTAGTCCTCAACTTAGAACAGATCATTGAGTGACTGTTCAAAAAAGTGATTTATGACTGTTATGACATTTACAACAATTGCAGCATCTCCATGGTCTCATGATCAAAATTCAGACATCTAACTCATATTTATGACAGTTTTTTCAGGGTGTATGGAGTGTTCAGGGAGGGGTAGCACCTCTGGTGTAGGGGCATGTCACGTCCTTTTACGGCAGCTCATTTTGGGGCAGCTTTTAGGGCAGTTCATTCACCTTTGGTCCCCATCTGTCACTCAGCTCTCACCTGTGACTCCTAGCACTGCAGCATGCGCAGTGGCCACACCCCGGGCAACAGCTTCAACAGGCTGGCCAAACCAGGTTGAGAGTAGCCGACCTTCGGTGAGATAGGGACTTGTCTATCCCGAGCATGTGATTCCGGCGGACTGAGCAGATGAAATCTACTAGAATAGGTCAACGGTCATGAAGGTGGTCTCTGCAAGCGATGTGGTTCTCTAAGAGCACGGCAAGACACTAAAGACGCCCAGGTCAACCACTGCGCCCAGCCCATCTCCAACTGTCTCGACTCTTGTCCTGCTATTTGGAGCAAGATAGAATTTGGGAAGAGGGAGGGAGGCTGACTATGTGCACCTCTCCCTCACTTTAATCCACTTCACACGCAAGTCTTGACACCCCCCCCCAAGTCCTGTGAAAAGTCTTGTGGCGATGGGCGAGTGACAAAGCAGCAGGTGTGGATACACTGGGATCTGTAGCTACGGACCTGCACACAGACGACTCAGGTCTATGATAGATGTCTATGATAGGAGCCGAGGTGGCACAGTGGTTAAAAGCAGTGGTTTTTAACAGTGGTTAAAAGCAGTGGTTAAAAGCAGCACTGCAACTACTTCAGTGACTGCTAGTTCAGCAGTTCAGCTGTTCAAATCTCACCAGGCTCAAGGTTGACTCAGCCTTCCATCCTTCTGAGGTCGGTAAAATGAGGACCCAGATTGTTGGGGGCAATATGCTGAACTCTGTAAACCGCTTAGAGAGGGCTGTAAAGCACTATGAAGCGGTATATAAGTCTAAGTGCTATTGCTATTGCTATGTCAAGGTCCTCTTCGAATACGATGGACGAACATCATCATGATAGTTTCAGTGTCCTGGGGTCATGTGATCACTATTTGCAATGGGGAAACCAGATTCACTTAACAACTACGTGACTAACAACTGCAGTTATTCATTAAACAACTGTGGATAAAACAAACAAAATGTTAAAAAGTTATGATATTTATGTAGTTACTTACCAAGCATATTTAAATTATGTTAAAGTAACCAAAATATCTTTACAATCCCCAAGGCATGCCACAACTTTTGAGCAACCCTAATGTTTGGAAATTGAAAGCTGAACAATTTGACAAGCCCTACTACTAAGTGTGGCAGGAAAGCTTATAAAACGGGGCAACTCTGACATCACAACCATCTTGCTTAGCCACAGAAATTTTGGCATCAATTGTGCTCGTAATTACGTGAAGTCCAAAGCTAAGCTGTATCACTGGATTTGAAAGCACACAGAGAATGCTAGAAGGGAAAGGAAGGAAAGAGTCCACAGACTTGAGACCTGCACAGATATATAACCATAGCTAAGCATTACACCAACATGAGAGTCATTTGCATTGGGACAATGGAGTAAGACTTTATAGGAGTATTTAATGAGGATTCAATCAAAGCCTATTTCAATTATTATCTGCTGTGGCCTAGAGGTGGAGCTCTTGCCTCACAATCAGGAGGTTGTGAGTTCGATCCTAGGTAGAGGCAGGGGGTTGGACTAGATGACCTGCAAGGTCCCTTCCAACTGTGGTAATCTGTTAAATTATTTTTGGCAAAGCCAGGTGGCTCTTCTTCTTCTCAGAGCAAAGAAAGAGAACCTATGTGGCTCCCCATCAGTCTCTGCAAAAAAAGCCCTTTCTGGCTTTTGCAACGGAGGAGCAGAAACATGGCCAAACAATATTCCTCTTTTAATATTCTTCAGTGGTCTCAAAAATTGGACAATCTCTTCCAGTTTTTTTCCCCCAAGCCACAGTTGTAAGAAACATCAAAGAGTTTTTGCAGGATAAATTATGCTACCCATCAAACTGTTTCTTTCATGGTAAAAAGAATAGAGGAAGAATCACCTGGTGTCCTATTTCTGTTTCCATGATGTACATAAAATGATTAAAGCTGGAATAACCAAAGGTAACTCCCTTTGGGATTGTAAATGCTAATTACCTACAGAGTTGTTTATAGTGGCGCTGGAAAGTTCTGAAGCCTTTGGATAAATTGATACTGATATCAAAATCTAGTCTAAATTCCCCCACCTCTCTCCCCTTTGGTCTATTTTTTACATGTTGACAGTTAGCAGTTTTGCTAATGTTTAATAAGAAGCAAAATTAATATCAAGATCAATATCTTTATGTTCATCTTAATATCAATATTGATTATATTTGAATTGCATGGGGGTAAAGGAATTGATCAGGCATATACTGGGGGGCAAGCTTAATTGGGAATAATTTTCCAACAGTTTTGAAGCAATGCAGGCTACTTATTTAAGGAAATAGTGTTGCCACTCTGCCTCATTGGAGATAATCAAGTTGCCTCCGTAGCATGAAGCTTTTGTCAAGTCCAGATCACATCACAAAGACCTAGAATGGAAGCATTTGCCCTGAGCATGACGCATGGAAATTCAGGGCTTAAAATTATCGAACCGATCCATTTCACTCAAGATTTTTAAAAATATATTCCCCATAATTATTTGAGTATTTGGAGAGTTTCCTGTATGTACTTACTCCATGAAATGCATTTGTACTTTGTTACTTTTACATTATTAGTAAAGAGTACTAAAGAGAAACAGTAAAGAAACAGAAAATTAGTAAAGAGAAACAAAAATTCAGTAAAGTTACATCTTACATGTGTATAAGCAGGGGTGTTAAACTCAAGGCCTGCGGGCTAAATCTGACCCATGGGGTGCTTAGATCTGGCCCACAGGGCCTCCCTGGAAACAGCCAAGGACTGACCCATCCTTGGCCAGCAAAAACAGAGCTCGGGAGGGCTGCGTGCAGCCTTTGCGAGGTCTGTTTTCACCGGCAGAGGGTTGCAGGAGGCCATTGCAGCTGGAAACAGAGCTCAGGAGCCTAGCTTTTCTGGCAGAGCACTCGGACCACCACAGGTGAGTGACGTCAAGCTGGCCATGCCCATCCTGGCCCCCCGAGGTCAACCACAACCCTGATGCGGCCCTCAATGGAATTGAGTTTGATACCCCTGGTATAGAGGCATCCTTTGGCCTTAGTCATCTTTGCTTTTTAGAAGTAAGAAACATGGAGGGAGGCACATTTGTCTCAGACACATTTTGTCTGAGGATTGATGAAGTCTGTGGTTGATATTAACTAAGCCCATGTCTTAAAATATGTGTTGGTCTGGTATATCTCAATAGGTTCAAATAGGTGACTCCCCAAGAAGACTGCCCGACAAAGATTGCAACTTATAGCTCAGTGGGCTTCAGGTCTAGGTGAAACTCACTTGTTACGAGTGGAGTTGCCGGTAGATAAACCTGTATCACAATGAATTCAGTAGAATTTATTTCTCAGAAAATATGCATGGGATTAGTTAAAATGATATATTTTCTCTCTTTCTATTAATATACTCCCATCCTCTCCTGGGACAATAAATTAAGTAATCCATTCTGAGATCTGGTATCATTTTACAGTCTACCTGATCCATCACCTTCATACTTTAATACGGATAATACAGATTGTTCCTGCAATGGATATTGAAAGTTTTCCTCTCTTAGTATTGGCAGATAATTATTGGTGTAAGCTATGGGGCTGCCTATTGAATTGCATTAGCCATGATTAATGGTTTTAGATATTGTGAGTTATTAATCACAATAAAAAGGCCCAAGAGCAAAGAATGGGCAACTCTATTGTTTCAAGAGAAAGCTATAATACAAAATTGTATATTCTCATTGGGAATAGAATAATTTACTGCATTAAAAAAAGAAACTTGAAAAATAAATGATACTTCCTAATCCATGCAGGGAGATGATGATTGTAATATGGTATATGACTAAGCCTTTTTGACAATATTAACTGAAAATACACAGAAATTGTGATTGTTTGCAAACAAGGCAAGGTTCCATTCAAGTGGCAGTTTGGGTTAACAGGTGATTAATATAGGGCTAATATAAGAGCAAATGCTCTTGAAGGCATGCAGGGGCAAAACCAAATTAGAAGATGGAGGAGAGAATTTACGGACACAGAATAATCCCAAAAGAGGACATGGCTGAGGGTTCTGACCCCTCCTATCTTAGGAAGTGCCTAAATGTAAAACCACTATGCTCAACTGGGAGGATTGCTGGAGGATAACAACATGCTGTGCGAATGTGGAGAGATGCACAGTCCGTCTCCCATTCTTTGGTCTATTGATTACTATCAGTAGAATTCACCAAGAGTAATTTTTTTTCTAGCCATTGTTAAAGCCAAAAAGATCGCCCTATTTAAGGTTTGATCTGCACATTCAATAAATAAATAAATAAATAAATAAATAAATAAATAAATAAATAAATAAATAAATAAATAAATAAATAAATAAATAAATAAATAAATAAATAAATAAATAAATAAATAAATAAATAAATAAATAAATAAATAAATAAATAAATAAATAAATGTAGGGCTTGTGAATGACTCGGCATTAAGTACCATTCCTTTACTTTTGAATAACCAGATTCTATAGATACAGGTCAGAGGAAAGTTTTCTAATCCAAACAGAACATGTTTTGCATTTAATAGTGGTGTTGATATTTTTCCCTTAAAGTGAATGCTGCATTTGGTCCTTGAGTGACAAATTCATTGACCAGTCTTCCAAAAGCAGGACTAAGATAAAGAAATAGAACAAAAATAGTGAAAACTAAATTGAATTGAATTTACATTTAAATGCAATATGTAGCATGGTCCTGGTGGTATTTTAAATCACATTTTACTTATGTTATACTTACAATGTTGAAACATGAAAATGTTCGGGTGTAGATACAAATGCCCTGGAGCATTAGTCTGTAATGCCCTTGATTTAAGAAAACGAGGACATTGCCAAGGCAAGAATAATGTATATAAAGGGTGAGGAGCCGAGATCCCATTGTGGTGTACAATCTGTGTATGTCAGGTGAAAGCAACTGGAGCCACTCATTAAAAGTCTCAAACGAAAGCTTTATTGTTAGTCACCCATATCACAAGAATCTCACCAGACTTGACTGCTTTCCTTTGGAAACAGTCAGCTAAGGCGTCAGAGATTCTGGAGGAAGTCAGGTCTATGCTTCGTTCTGCAATGCAAGACCTCTAAGCAAAAACCCCTTTTAACACCTCCTTTCAGTCTTGCTGGAGATTCCACCACAATATACCTTTTTTTGCAGCCCCTTTACCTTTCAGCTACAGTTATCAAAAATTGGAGATGTGATTTCTATTCAATTTGGGCTAGGAAACTGTAGGAGATGACCAGACTGAGCCTGAGGGAGGGGTCAAATGTGTCATCAGTCTCGAGTCCCTTTGCATTCACAAGAGATCTAAGTGCAACCAACCTTGAATTCCATTGACTTATCTACCACCAATTTGCTTTGATTGTTAATAGTTCAGTTTCTTGTAGTGTTCGTGTGCAATATTTATGTATTCATTTGAACCACGTTGACTCCTGATTTCCTGCACTAGACAGAAACAAAGTAACAATAGGGCATGTTCTAAAATAGGCTTAACACCATGTAAAAATAATAACATCAACAACACAAGTCTTCCAAAATTTGAGAACAAAACTAGAAATAGATCCCAAATCAGATGTGTATCATTTCTATTCTGCCTTATCATCTCGCTTGTCATCTTTTCCTAGCCTGGTACTCTTTTAAATGTATTGCAGGTCCCCAATTTCTTTTAAACCCAAGCACTATACAAAAGGAATAAAACTGCACAGAGAATGTTTATGAGGCCTGCATTAAGGAAGCCAAGAAAACTTTGAACTTTTATTGGATTCATGTTAGAATGGAATTGAATAACAGAGTTGGAAGGGACCTTGGAGGTCTTCTAGTCCAACCCTCTGCTTAGGCAGGAAACCCTACACTACTTCAGACAAATGGGTAAAGCACCCTCGAAAGACTTAAACATAAATAAGAGACAAATAGAGAGATTTTCCTCACCCAAACATGGGTGTGCTACAAAACCGCATTTTTCTCACAAAATGCAATTATGACTCACGAGCACATAACCAATGTGTGCTTGGTTCAGGATTCCAGCTGATATTTTTAATGTTATTTGGGCTCATGACAAATTTGATTTATTGAAGCATTTTCCTACTGACACCATAAAAGGCAAACTGATTTGGAGACACAGAAGTCACACAGATACCAAGGAGGGAAGTTTTCCTTTATTGATAACAGTGATTGTGAGTCGACCTACCTTATAGAACAGTTTGATTTTGGAATGTTTTTGTAGAATATGCCTATTAATTTGACTGGACTGCTCACTTCTTGTTAAGGCTTTCCTAAACTGGATATTTCCCCAGGAGGTTTTTTTTAAAGCCATGTCAGACAGCAATTTAGTTAATTGAGGAAAACGCCTTACAAAACGCTGATTGAGTGCTTCCAAAACGACTTGGCCATGAAGCAGCAGTTCTCGCTGTTTTTACAATTCAGGCAACAAAGTGGAATTGAAATGTATCATTAAGTATTAGTGTGCCCAATAACATTTACGGCCATTTCTTTAAAACAACAACAACAACAACCAAAATATAACAAATTACAACAAATAGCAGCCATGAAGACTTCCTTAATAAACAATTGTTTTGACATGTTAGGCTTTTAACCAACTGAGTATCCAAATGGGTTTGTTTGCTTGCTTGCAGTGGAGATTAAATAAAGCCCATTAAGGAAAAAGCAACTTTCTTTTCAGACAAAATAGGTGGCTGATTAGCTATTTGGATGTCTAATACGCAAACATTCCTAAAATTAGCCCACTTCATTCAGAATTGATGCTGTGCTTCCAAGTTGCTACAGTGCTTCAAAGATATGTCTGACACTTCTATGCTGAGCTGGAATCTATTATTTTATTTTTATTTGTTTATTTATTAAATTTGAGTTGGGGAAGGCCCATATCACCATGAGGTAACTCTGTGATATCTATCAATATTTTATGACAAGAAGATAAGAAGTGTCCCCATGCGTCAGCTCAAAGTCTGATCTAGATTAGTTACCTGATAGCTGATCAGAAGCACATCTGGGCCATTGCTTGCTTGCTTTGATGCTTCCTATTGAGCACAGTACTGATATCATGTGGGCTTTGCTTTTGATGGTAGAATTCATTCATCAGAACTAGAAACTTTTGTGAATCTGTAAGTTTATCCTATTACTATGAGCTAGAACATAATACTTGTGTTTGGATGAATTCTCCCAGTGTTCGGTATTTTTACATGTGAAAAATGTAGCATATCTGCTGATTGTTTTATTTCCAGTGACATTGATCAATAATGTAGCCAATATTTCCCCAAAAGAGAGCATATAACATCTCCATGACAAGAAACACCACAATCCATTTGAATCACGATTTTCTACTCTTTTTAAAAAAGTAATCTATTCATCTGTTGATTTAACATATATTTTAGTTTATGCCATGGATGGCAAACAATTTTAGTAGTTCTTTCCTCCCAAATTTTAACTCAGAATCTACTATGAAGACAGCTAGTGGAATTAACTACTTTTCTGAAGGCACTCAGCTGTTCCTATGTACTACCATATTTTTCGGAGTATAAGACGCACCTTAGTTTTGGGGGAGGAAAATAGGGGAAAAAATCTACCTACCAGGTATTCATCTGGCTAGCATCCTTAGTTTGTTCAGCTTCAGCACATTATTTTATCCCCTGGTTAGGGCTGAAAAAAACATTTTCAGAGGAGTAGGAATGAAAACAAGGTTGCAAAGACTTAGGGCAGGAAAAAACCACTTCGGAGGGAGTAGGAATAACAAAATGCTGCAAGCCGGTAAGATCGTTAGCACCTTGTTAGGGCTGAAAAGACCTTTTTCAGAGGTGTAGGAATGAAAACAAGCCTGCTAAGACGGAGTAGGAAGCCGGGAAGATCGTTAGTACCTCCTTAGGGCTGGGGGGAAAAGCTTCAGAAAAGATACATACGGAATATAAGACGCACCCAAATTTTCAGCCTCTTTTAGGAAGGAAAAAGGTGCATCTTATACTCCGAAAAATACGGTGCTTATGACAATTCTGGACAAAGCAATCCTCAAATGGAGAAAAAAATGTTTCTTTTCGCTCCCTGAAATATGGATTATTCTGGCAACTTTTCTTATCAAGTCTTGGATGATGTATCACATTCTTTTACTGAAAGTCAACTAAATATGCATGGTATTATGTTGATATGGATTCCTGGTATGTTGCATATCTAACATTCTTTAAAAATATAATTTGATTGCAAGATTATCAATAGCATCAATAGACTCACAAGTATGACTCAACTGATGTTGGAAATTTTTCAAATTTATCCTGTAATTAAACTTCCCAGCACCAGGTCTATGAAAATTCTCAGTCATCCAGATCATTGGTTGTCCCAAAGGTGCTTTTTCAAGAGTCAACTGGACTTTTTGTTTTTTCTTTGAAGACATTTCACTTCTCATCCAAGAAGTTTCTTCAGCTCTGATTGGACTTGGATAAGAAGTGAAACGTCTTCAAAGAAAATGTCTTCAAAGAAAAATCCAGTTGCCTCTTGAAAAATCACCTTTGGGATTCCCAGCATCATGTTATCAGTTTATATGATCACTTGGTTAACTTCCAAAGAGGTTGTGTTGGATTTACAATAGAAAAATAAATGCAGTACATGTGTATGTTGTAGAAAGAAGAGAGAAACTTCAAATGCCTAGCAAATTCTATTTTTTTTCTGTAGAAATGGATTTGTAAATGAACAAATACTCTATATTTGATTTAAAAGCAGAAAAGATACTGATAAACTTGATCAACAAACTACTTCTCACTAAGCAGATGGACAGTACCAGAGGAGGTATTCAGCAGGTTCTGACCAGTTCTGGAGAATCGGTAGTGGAAATTTTGAGTAGTTCAGAGAACCGGTAAATACCACCTCTGACTGGCCCTGCCTCCATCTATTGTCTGCCTCCCGAGTCCCAGCTGATCGGGAGGAAATGGGGATTTTGCAGTAACCTTTCCCTGGAGTGAGAGGGAATGGAGATTTTGCAGTATCCTTCCCCTGCTATGCCCACCAAGCCACACCCACCAAGTCACATCACGCCCATCAAGCAACACCCACAGAACTGGTAGTAAAAAAAAATTGAATCCCACCACTGGTCGCAGGACATACTGATAAAGCTGTCAATATAACAATAACAATACAGATAATTTAAAACCACTCCAGTCAACCAGTCCTGATAACAGGATAAACTGGAAATAGTCTAGAGTTGGGGAAGGCTTGTGCCTACTTAAAGACTGCCTTGAAATTGTAGAGCACTGAGTTGTATAATGGAAGGTGATGTCCCCAAAAATAAATACAGTACTATTAAAATAGTATGGCCTTCCCCTTTTACGGTATTTTTCCATTATTGTTTCCTACCCCGGAATTTATCATATTGGAACAAAGGAGGTGAACAACATACATAAACAACTGAAGCAAATTGATATCTTCAGTGTGTTCTTCACAGTGCTCAACATGATATAGGTTTGATCCTCATTGAGATGGCATACAAAGATCCATTTAATAGACACTCAGAAGGATCATGGTTTTCAAATCTCTGTACCTGTATCTTTGTTATACATGTATTGTGTTGAATTATGAGGACCTAATGCCAAAATAAAGTATATGTAAAAATTAAAAAGAAACACTCCTTTTAAATTCACCAACTAGTGAGCTTTTCAGTTTCAAAAACCAAAGGACATTTTGTATTCATCCACAATGAATATGCCAGTTGTGAATGTCAAGGCTTTCATATTTGTCAAGTGGGCATGAATAAACCAGTTCTCATTTGATTCAAATTAGAAATTCAAGATTTGCACGAGTTATTTGATGGTCCTTATTTGAGACCAAATTCAGAACTTTTCAAGGTCTCCACCAAAAACAAATTTGTAATAGGACATAATGGAGAAGCATGGAAATCTTTACAATTTTATGTCAGAATGGAACAAAAGCAACAAGAATGATATACCCTTTATGTAACTATTGGAGCATATTACTCCTGCCAAGGATATCTTCAAGACTTTCACTGCAATGCATTTTTGATATATTCTTCCTGCAAGTCAGAGATAGCAAGAATGAGGAGAAGACAACAGCATCCAAATTGTCCTTCCTATAAAGAAGAACTGAATCAATTCAGTAAATGTCCTGCACTAACCTAAAAATGAGAAAAAATATTTTAGGGCAGAGATAACAGAATGAGGCATGGAAATAACAACAGCCAAGGTCCTAGCTAAGAGTCTATAGAAAAATTGTGAAATCAGTGCAGAAAGTGTTCTACTCTGAGAGAGAGGGAAGAAGAGGGAAAGGTAGAGAGAGAGGAAGGAAAGGGAGAGGGAGATATATATTTCAAAATCATTGTTATAAAGTAGGATCTTCTCTACTGGCTTTGGAATAGGATTGAAAACTGATCATTAACTTATTACTGCGGGATATGTCAGTTCTATAAAGTAGACAAAGAAATCAATAGTCAGAACTACTTTTCTTGTAATAGCTATAGTAACAGAATCTATGGTAACAAGTATGAATGTGCTTTCCCCTTGCTTTATCTTTATGTGAACCAGGAAGGGGCCTATCTGAGATGTTTACTCATAGTTTCTTGGATGGGCTGAAGGCTCAGTTATCCGATTGTTGCTCTTTTTCTCTGTCCTTCTAGGCCATTCCCTATGTCCTCTATAGGATGGTGCGCTTTGGTGCGTCAATCCCAGGATTGTCTGTGATATCAGGAGGCTTATCACACCTTGTTAGCAAGTTTATGTAACCAGTAAGGACCCCCCTCCTCACTGACTTTGGTAAGATGCCAAGCTGATAAGACATAACGGCAAAGCTTGTCTCTTCCAGTCAGGACTCATATAACCGTTGAATTGTCCTTCTGGGGTGCTGGGAATATTGGCATCACTGTTTGAGAAGGAGACAGTGAACAGAGACAGATAAGAGGCAATGGCAGAGAAAAAGAAAATAGTACTGAAAAGCTAGTATTTGTAGCCTTACATTGTTACTGCATCTGAAAGTGTTAGTCTGGTACCTGCTTATTGATGTTCAAGAGATTTAACCCTGCCCAATCATGTAGAGTTTAAAAGTAAAATTTCACCCCTGTACTCACACCAACCTGATACCATTGAACCTATATATGGAGTACTGAGGGTTGAGTTGAATTCACAGCACCAAAGGGGAACATTCCATTAGCACTAGAGACAGCAGGGTACAACCTGGGAAAGTTGCCAGTTCATTATTGAAGTTGTGTAATATATTTCCTGGAGAAAAACTAAGAGTCAATACTGATTTGATGGCACACAATAAATTAATATATTAAATGAAAATGTGGGAAGCAACTAAGAATTCTAATGGATCATCCGCTGAAAACGAACAGGTAGTGTTAGGCAACAGCTTAAGAAGATCAAAACAATTTTAGATTGCAGAAGCACTGTGTCCAGATCAGAAGACGGAATAGTTCTATTATATTCTTCACAGGTTGTAATGCATTTGTACAGTGCTGATCTAATTGTGAGCACCAACCCTTCTGGATAAGGTTCTATGATGGATAAACTTATCTCTGAAGGAGTGGAGATGGTGATGTGGCAGTGAATGGCAGCCAGCAATGGTTTCAAGCTAGTGAAGTCTTTCCAGATAAAAGAAGGAGTATGAGAAGCTGAAGAAGGACCAGGCTTGAAGGAGGAGCTAGAGAGTATGTAGAAAGTAAAGACCAGAATGGTTGCAGTGGTGGATGATGCACTCGTGGCTCCAACAGATCTTGGGAACAACACAAAGCTTTCTGTCCAGATGAGCTAAGCACAACTAAGGCACTATACAGAACCCTGAATCTCCCAGGCTTTGTTAGGGGACCTGAGATTAAGGAAGACATAGATTATCCATAGGGGTGAGAAGGGAAATACGTATTTTACTACATTACATTGTTACATTATATTATGTTACATTATGTTACATTACATTAATACATCAAACAAGTAGGCAAATTTTTCATACTGAAGAAAAGATTGAATGGCGATATGACAGCAGTATTCAAATATTTCAGACTGAAAACCGGTATAGTGCAATGGGTAACATATCAGGCTAAAAATTGAAAGACTGAGTTCTAGTCCCACTTTAGGCACAAAATCATCTGGGCGACCTTGGGCCAGTTCCTCTGCCTCAGCCCTAGAAAGGAGGCAATGGCAAACCACTCCTAAAACCTTGACAAGAAGATTTCTTCTAACTGATAAAACTCTGTAATTCTTCACCCTACAACTGTCCAGTTGAGTTGTTTGCAACAGAAATTATCCCGCATGACCCAATTAAATCTGTCATGCAAATAAGGCTTGTGTTGCAAATTTCTAAGTTTCATAAACCTGCCAGAATTCATTTAATGTTCCTGCCCTTGGGAGAAACACACACACACACACACACACACACACACACACACACACACACACACACACACACACACGTATATGTTTATGTATATGTATATGTCAAGGGT
The DNA here is from genome assembly GCA_023053685.1 of Diadophis punctatus similis. NCBI lineage: Eukaryota > Metazoa > Chordata > Lepidosauria > Squamata > Dipsadidae > Diadophis > Diadophis punctatus. The sequence goes on along the minus strand of JALIGW010000006.1, from coordinate 57,369,611 downwards.
GGGTTCTAACTTATCTCACCGCCGGTTCGCTTCCTCCTGTGCCGCGTGGCGCAGTGCTGAAAAACAAGCAAAAAAAGCAAAAAAAGAGCTAAAAACAAGATGGCAGCACATGTGCAGTGCCGAAAACTCAGCTTCTGCGCATGCACAAAAGCAAAAACCAGCAAAAAATTCAAAAAAAATTCCCAAAAAAGAGATGGCGGCGTTCATGGACCGGCACCGACAGAACTGGCTCTGTGACGTCACCACCGGTTTATTACCGGTTCTATAGAACCGGTGCGAACCGGGAAGAACCCACCTCTGGTATATGTATGTGTATGAGTATGAGTATGAGTATGTGTATGCGTATGTGTATGTGTATGTGTATGTGTATGTGTATGTAGATGTAGATGTAGATGTAGATGTAGATGTAGATGTATATATATATATATATATATGCAGTATGCACCCTTTAATTGGAGAGACCTCATAAAGTAATTAATCATGAATAGATATTGGAGTTGTTAATTAACAAAGCATTCTTCTTTCTCCCTTTTTTTCACTATGAATGTATCTTTGCACTTTCCACATAGAAGTATTTGGGAACCTCTTGATTATTAATGAAGCTTACAAGATTTTCATTAGGTGTGGATCAGTAGGGAAGCTTTCTACTTGACTTTGTACATGTCTTGAATAAATCCACTTTGGCACTGGATTTGGGATTCTGCTTTATTCCCCATGAGACATCAAACTCATCCAGCAACAGACATTGAGAGCAAAACTGACAGAACTTATTTCACTAGTCACTTCTTATTGTTGGCACATATTCTGACTGATCTCTTTGGTTCAGATACTGTATACTTAAAAAAAAAAGGTTTTCTGTATAAACCCTATATTATGCTTAAATCTGTTCCCTAATTTCTTGCCAGTTTATAGATTTCTTTTTCTGTTAAAAGGATTTCTACATTTGTTTGGTTGGGGGATTGGTTTTTGGTAATGTTCTAGGCATTTCCTTCTTGATGAAAAATTGGTGAGAGTTTGATTTATTTCTTTTTTTTTTAGTTACACATTTCTGAGAAATTCATTAGCCTCTCTCGCTACCTCTACTTTTTGAGGTAAATATTTTCCTCGTGAGATTTTTTCCTTCTGGGTGTAATTCAAATATGGGAAGTCAAGGAAGTTGTCCAGTTTATGTCTGTCGAGATTCTCAGTCATCCAGGTCATGGTTGTCCCAAAGGTGCTTTTTCAAGAGGCAACTGGACTTTCTGGTTTTTCTTTGAAGATGTTTCGCTTCTCATCCAAGAAGCTTCTTCAGCTCTGACAGGATGGTGGAATTTAGACCCTGAAAGCTGAAGAAGCTTCTTGGATGTGAAGCGAAACGTCTTCAAAGAAAAACCAGAAAGCCCAGTTGCCTCTTGAAAAAGCACCTTTGGGACCGTTCAGTTATGGAAGGTGAGAATGCTTCTTTATTAAGTGCAAGCTACTTTCTGTGACTAGAAAAGAGACAACAGTCTTTCACTGAATTTACAGTGATGTCCCTAAACATTTTTTTTCTCCTTTAAAAAAAAACCCTGAGAAAAATGCTCCATGAAAATGAGTTGAAAATAGATGCAGAATAAATATTGGCCGAGTTCTAATAAATAACATCTGCAGTGAAGCAAAATAATGAAGAAAATCTTTGCTTTCATGAGTTTCCTGAAGCATTTTGTTCTCATGTGTTGTGTAGTGTTATGGACCCCGATTTGTTTTTGTTTTTTTCCTGATGCAGCAGTACTTCCTTCATTTTGTATTTTTCTGTTATACCGTATTTGTGCTGGACCATTAAAGCATAAAACATTATGCTGAAATGGAACGAAAGCTTTCTGATGATACCCACCAATTTAAATCATTGAAATGTTCTTTGAAGCACAGTCCTTGAATTATTGATTTAGCACTATGCAAGATGCACCAAGATTGGCAACAGTCATTCAACTGCTCTTCATAATCCCAGTGACATTATATCAAGGAATTATAATATATCAGGATAATAGATGCTGGCAAACAAAGAGCAAGGAATGAAAGGGAAAGCAAAAGAAAGACCGAGGAGGCAAAAAGCTGAAATATTATGTTTAGTAATGTCTGTGAGAGGACTTTATTTAATCAAGGCCATATCATTATTTAGGATCTGCTGATTTGATCTGTCAACCCATCAGATTTAAGCAGGCAGAATTACTCATATTTCTTCTGCTAAGAATCAGGATGGACTATTTTTATTTTTGTAATACATTTTACCACTGCGGTGGTAAGGTATTTTCTTCTTCTTGAGACTAAACATATAAACAATGATCCTGGAATGGTATATATTTAGTCCTAAATTTCTCCAAATTTCCTTAAGCATTCTATAATAAACTATTCTCTGTTTTTTGGGGGGAGAGGGGTAATCTTTGCAGCTCTCAGGAATAAGAGCCGAGGTGGCGCAGTGGTTAAAGAGCAGCACTGCAGTTCAGCTGTTCAGCTGTTCAAATCTCATCGGCTCAAGGTTGACTCAGCCTTCCATCCTTCTGAGGTGGGTAAAATGAGGACCCAGATTGCTGGGAGCAATATGCTGAACTGTGTAAACCGCTTAGAGAGGGCTGTAAAGCACTATGAAGCAGTATATAAGTCTAAGTGCTATTGCTAATATATTAGGAAAAAAATCAAATAGAGTTAAGGCAACAGCAAAGAGCAAAACAAAGAAACTTATTCTACTAAAATAGTAGAATAAGAATACTAGCCCCAATAGAAAAATTGGCACCCTATTGTCTGGTATCATAATGTTATGACCCTGCTAGTTCTGCAGTACCAACTGCTAAAAATGAATTAAAAACAAAGCAAAACCTCTTGGCTGAAGTATATCTATTTCAAAGGAACTTCTACTACTTGGACGGAGAGAGACTGCAAACTCTAGGCTGCAAATTAGATTGGGAAGTAGAAGAAAACATTCTGGAAGATATCAGTGACAAATCACATCCATGTTGTTGCCAGGGAAAACTACATGAACATGTCTTTAAAATCATGGAACCAACCTTGACTTGAAGAAGATTACTTTCTGTGCTATGGGTTACTAAATTATTTTATTATATCACATCCATGTGTATGTACAAGTGATTTCAAACTTTGGGGATCAATGGAAGGTGACAGACTGGTGCAATTCTGAGCGTCATAGAGGGTATTGTGACAAGGAGAAAGGAGTGATGTAATCATCTGGGAAGACCAAGACCAAATCATGCCTGGATGATTATATCAGAATGTATGACCTAACGAACAATTCATTTCTATACAGCAGGGCAGTGGTGGGTTCCTACTGGTGCGATCCACTCTATGGCACCCATAGCGGCCGGCGGATTGCGAAATTTGCTTGCGACGGCTCCAGTGCCATCTTCTCCGGTCCGTTGCGTGCCGCCATCTTTTTCCTGCAATTTTTCAGCTTTTTTTGCTTCCTTCGCATGCACGGAAGAAAAATCTCATGAGGGAACGCGCACGCGTGTGAAATTTTGGCGAGATTTCGCTTCCATGCATGCGCGGAAGCAAAAAATCATTGAAATCACGTGCACGCGCGCGTCCCCTCACAAGATTTCAGTGAGATTTTGCTTCCGCGCATGTGCAGAAGCAAAATCGCATGAGGGGGCGTGTGTGTGTGTAGTGAGCACGCGCACATGCGCAACATGGCGATGCGTGCGCAGAGCACTGGTAGCGAGGTAAGAGCAACCCGCCCCTGCAGCAGGGGTGTCAAACTTGCGGTGTCACGTTGTCATCACATGACTTATTGTATCTTTCTCCCCTTCACTAAACCAGGGGTGGGCGTGGCCAGCGCATGACGCATCTGGCCCGTGGGCTGTGAGTTTGACACCCCTGCTATGCAGTATATAGGGTAAAGAAGTAGAGATAAACAATAACTTGGGATCAAGCACATATTAAGTACGAGACCTTTTCAGGTTCAATCAATCAGAATAGAGCTGGAAGGGACCTTCGTGGTCTTCTAGTCCAACCCGCAGGAGACCCTATACTCTCTTTCTTAACCACAGATGGAAACAAAAACCTCTAGAACTAAATAGAAGTTTAACAGAGAATACTTGTATTATAGAATACTTAAGGAACTTGGGAGAAATTCAGGACTAAATATATACCATTCCGGGATCATTGTTTATATGTTCAGTCTCAAGAAGAAAAAAATACCTTAGACCATTAAGCTCTGCATAAACAGAATGAAATCTTCATAAATCTTCTGAAGTTCAAGAAATATAGAAGTCAGGGATAGCTTTACAGTATTAGAGAAAGTTGTAGACAGCCTTCAAACCAGCGGTGGGTTCCTCCTGGTTCGGATCGGTTCGCCCGAACTGGTAGCGACCCACTGGTGATGTCACACTGATGTCACTAAACTGGATCGGTCGGTACCAGTCCGTGGGCGCTGCCATCTCTTTTTTTGAATTTTTTTTGAATTTTTTTTTATTTTTTTTCCTTCTGAGCATGCGTAGAAGCCGAGTTCCGGCACTGTGTATGCGGTCACCATCTTTTTGGGGGGTTTTTTGTTATTATTTTTTTCAGATTTTTCATTATTGCGTATGCGTGTGCAGCGCGTGCACCCATGAGGCATACCCCTGAGGCGTGCCCATGCAGCGCGGGAGGGAGTGAACCAGCAGCAAGTTGGAACCCAACCCTGCTCCAAACCATTCCCAAATTTGAGTTATGCTTATAATTTCACACTGGAGTGAGAAGCTGGGCACTGCACAAAGGTACGCATTTTTTTTAAAAAAAATTTCATATCATGAATGAGGAAAGAGGATAACATAAAATTCTCTCATGACTTTCAACAAGACAAAAGAATGCCTCAGATAAATAGCAGCTTGTTTTTATGAAAGCAACTATGAAGAGTACAAGATAAGGGGAAATAATGAAAATGCTTATAGAAAATTAAATGTGTTGAGTTACAAAATAACAGAACAAAAGGGAAATGGGTACTTTAATTCAAATAAAAATATTTCATCCTACCATTGAAAAATACATGCCTTATAACAACCACTTTATGTATCATGTTAAAGGACAACAGCTGCATTTCTTAAGGTTCAAGTCTACTCTTTAAATGTGTTAAAGTAAGTTGGTTGAAAAGGTTGATTCTAAAATTAACTAGCCAGTTGAGAAGCATTTTCAATCTTCCAATTCTTAGATTTTTGCTTCTTATATTGTATCTATAAAAAGGAAAATTGAAACGACTGGAGCTTTTGGGGATTATAGTCCAACAGGTTTTTAGCATGTTACCAAGGATGGACAACTCTGCCTTGATGATTATCTAGCATGTTTAATATTTTAATCCTATTCATGATGTAGTTTGTGCACCAAACTAGCTAACGAGTACCCTGTTTCCCCCAAAATAAGACATCCCCTGATAATAAGCCCAATTGGGCTTTTGAGTGCATGGTAATAAGGCCAAGGGCTTACTTATTTCAGGGTTCAAAAAATATAAAACAGGGTCTTATTTTCGGGGAAACACGGTAGATATTACTATCCTAATAAATTTTAAAGATTATAGTGTAAAAGATTATTTTACCTTTTATTGATATCATTATTATAAATCAACATGATGATAAATATTTCAAGAACAGAAAGAATATTCCTAGGCAACTGTAAGAGTTTGACTGCAGCCTTCTCCGAAGTCCAGAAATTTTAAGATTATAATACACAGAATTCTGGACAGTATATAGCAGTCTACTATCAACAAATCTGAAGGGTGCCATTAGCCTAGATCAGGGGTAGGCAAAGTTGGCTCTTCTATGACTCATGGACTTCAACTCCCAGACTTCCTGAGCCAATCATGCTAACTCAGGAATTCTGGGAGTTGAAGTCCATGAGTCATAGAAGAGCCAACTTTGCCTACCCCTGGCCTAGATAAAGGCTGCTTTACCAAGAAGCACTGCAACCAAGAAACATCATCTGACGTTTCCAACGTTTTTTTATACATACATACATATATATATATATATATATATATATATATATATATATATATATATATATATATATATATATATATATATATATATATATATATATATATATATATATATATATATATATATATATATATATATATATATATATATATATATATATATATATATATATATATATATATATATATATATATATATATATATATATATATATATTTGTGATCCACTCCAGGATCATCTTATCCATATTTGGAATGTACTGAGTTGAGCATGTTCACATTTCCCCATTTGCTATTCCTACCAGTGCTCAATTAATAGCCTTTGTTCGAATATTCATGAACTGGGAGAGCCAATGGTAACAAGGTCAGCCAATGAATAGGCATAGCAACTAAGTCAGCCAATGGGAGCTAACCACTTCTGAGTCTGTGCAGAGAATCGAAACTGGAAGCTTTAGCTTAAGGCTGGGTGTGGCTCCAGGTCCACTCTGCTCTCTTGTCCACGCTGTACTCTTTCACTCTGAACTTTTCTGAAATGAAACTAACTGTTCTCTGTTGTCTGTAACTGCTTGATGAAGAACTCTGCTAATGGTATTGTAAATTCATCTGTTACTATGTTTATAAAGAAGTTTATGAATCCAGCTGAATCAGTCATCTGTGTGTGCTTCTGGTTTTGATTTTTGAAACAAACTTTAATAGCCTCCTTCAAAGGAACACACATTTTTGGTGGGCAATAATGATAAACAACATCTCCTTACTGGGTGCTGAGACAATTTTGCAAGATTTGTTTGAGATGAAATCATGCATGTTCATCCTGACTTAAATACTACGTAGGAAGAACCTTGCAAAGACAATTCAGGTGATGTCTTGTGGGGCACGTGGGATAACCTGGAATTCTTTCGAGCTTGTAGAAATCAATAAAGTGGAAAAGATTATTTAGCAGGATCTCTGCCACTGGTGAGCTTGATCCATGTGCAGCTTGTTTCCTTTGGGTAGTTGGACAGGATATGTGCTATTTCAAAGGTGATGACTGTTTCCCTTGAAGTAAAATTGTAACCCGGTTTTATTCCAGTCTCTGAAGATTGCAAAACTTCTTTTATAACTATTTTAATCAATTCAAATAATCGTCATTCTTCCAAAGCCGTGAACGCTCATGACAGAATGATTGTGGGATAATATTGTTTGAAGGCTCCATTGTTCACGATACAATGCAAATGTACTCATGGAAACAAGTTCAAGTACCAATGAAATGGTAGTAAAATGTGCTCGGCTGGAATTCAAATCGGCAAACAGATACGGTAGAAAAAATTTCCTGAATTCAGCTAAGAAGATTAAAATAAAATATTTATTTATTTAAACGATGTATATAGCTGCCCATCTATTCCAATAACTCTTGGTGAAGTACAAGAATTAAAACCAACAATCACCAACAAGTGATTGGGAAGGGGGAAAAAGTTGTGATGCGTCATATGATGACAACGTGATGCCGTGAATTTGACACCCATGAACTAGAACCAACATTGTTTAGCTTCAAAGATATTCTAGACCAGGGGTCCTCAAACTTGGCAACTTTAAGACTTGTGGACTTCAACTCCCAGAATTCTCCCAGAATTCATATGCTGGCTGGAGAATTCTGGGAGTTGAAGTCCACAAGTCTTAAAGTTGCCAAGTTTGAAGACCTCTGATCTAGACCTATCACCAATATCCTTATTACAAACAAATTGATATTTTCTAGTTTTTTAAAAAAATATTTACTTTTTTCCCCAAACATCAAACATTTCTTTTCTTCCCCCCTATTCCATTGAAGCATGCATTCACTTCAGTTTGTTGGGATACTGACTTGAATAAAGAACTCGTATTGATAGTTTTGAAATATTGCAGTGCCACACATGCACAAACTATGCAATACATTTTGTGTACTTTAACCAAATAATAATCATGCATTTTCTTCATCATGATCAGAGGGTCAGGGAACCAATTACCTTTCAGCTAAATGGAATTAACAGTGTATAACAGCAGGCCCAGCAATTATTGTGCCATTTAAATTGGGAGCCAGGCTATTGCAAAAGTTGTTGCCTTTACTATTTGATTGTTCCATATTTCCCAGGCATTTACATAGATATAGTTTAAAATCATTCTGTGGAGACTGCAGCTATTCTGTAACAACAGCTAGAGGAAATTCTTATATTGCAGAGTTCTTGCACCAATCTTAGCAATGAAGGACTGACATTTATGTTGAGTGTGTGGTTCATTATACAATAAACCCACCTGTACAGTTTTTGAGTTGCTGGGCTTCAATAGTTAAAGAGGGACATATCCTGAAATAATTACTGATGGAACTTTTTCAGGTCATGAAAAGTTGACATGCCAAGTGAGATTTGTAAGAGAATAACATAATAGCTGCAGTCTTCATTGCCTTGCAACAATCATGTAATCTCCAAAGAAGAACTAGAAGAAGGCATTCTTTCAGAAGAGAGAAGAAAACTTATCTAAAATAAAAAGGGTAGATTGATTGTCTATGGAAATTCTCAGTCATCCAGGTCATGGTTGTCCCAAAGGTACGTTTTCAAAAGTCAACTGGACTTTGTTTTTCCTTGGAGATGTTTCACTTCTCATCCAAGAAGCTTCTTCAATTGAAGAAGCTTCTTGAATGAGAAGCGAAACATCTTCAAGGAAAAGCAAAGTCCAGTTGACTTTTGAAAACGTACCTTCAGGACATTTTTATTGATTGTGTGCTATCACGCGAAGTGTTAATACCACTTTATAATGCCTTGGTAAGGCCACACTTGGAATACTGCATACAGTTTTGGTCGCCACGATGTAAAAAGGATGTTGAGACTCTAGAAAGAGTGCAGAGAAGAGCAACAAAGATGATTAGGGGACTGGAGTCTAAAACATATGAAGAACGGTTGCAGGAACTGGGCATGTCTAGTTTGATGAAGAGAAGGACCAGGGGTGACATGATAGCAGTGTTCCAATATCTCAGGGGTTGCCACAAAGAAGAGGGAGTCAAACTATTCTCCAAGGCACCTGGGGGGTAGAACAAGAAGCAATGGGTGGAAACTAAAGAAGGAGAGAAGCAACTTAGAACTAAGGAGAAATTTCCTGACAGTTAGAACAATTAATCCGTGGAACAGCTTACCTCCAGAAGTTGTGAATGCTCCAACACTAGACATTTTTAAGAAGATGTTGGATAACCATCTGTCTGAAGTAGTGTAGGGTTTCCTGCGTAAGCAGGGGGTTGGACTAGAAGACCTCCAAGGTCCCTTCCAACTCTGTTGTTATTATTATTATTATTAAGTAGTTTTTTACTCCTGTTGATCATGCTCCTTGATGATCTTCCCTAATATGATGTTTCAGATCTTTCAAGGATGCACTCATTGCCACTGTGACTGAGCCCCTCCATCTTGTAGCTGATTCATTCTCTTCTTCTTTCTCCTTCTATCATTTTCAGCATTAGAGCCTTTTCCAGAGAGCTGGGAAAATATAATTTTGCCTGATATAATTCTTTTCACATAACGCTTGCTGATGATTACTATACATATGGTTTAATTTGCAAAGACTACTACTTAAATCCTTCAGGATCCCTGTAATCTACTGTTCAGACTTGATGCAATGGCATTTCCCCATTTCCATGTTAAAAAAAAAGAATCTGTCTTGTACTTTGGGGCTTTGTTCAGTATTATGGAACTGTAATTAATAATGCAAAGTTATCACTGTGGAGATTGCCTGTCAATTTTGCCTAAGCTGGCATTAAAATTGCTGTGCCATCAATATCAATATAATTTATTCACTAATTTATTTTTTAAATATGCCAAGTATTGACAAATCACGATCACCTATTTTTGCTAATGTCTTAGGGGTATTTCAATATGCTGAATCAATGAGATGTTTCAGCAATGATATAAGCTGTAAAACTAGGACAGATCTGAACAAAATGTAGATCTATGCAAAACTTGGGTGGAATGATTTGATGAATCAAATTAGTGAAGTTTCGGTGGAATCAACCCAGTCTAAGCAGATTTGCCAAATAAGAGAACTCCCTTCAGTCATTTTCAAGGAACAGGTGGCAGTTACGGCAAGGAGAGCCTTTGCACAACTTCGTGTTGTGTGCCAGTTGCAGCCTTTCCTGGATCAGGATTCCCTGTGCTCAGTTGTTCAGTTCCTAGTCATCTCACGGCTGGACTATTATCATGAACTCTACATGGGTCTATCCTTGAAGAGCATTCGGCAGCTATAGCTGGTGCAAAGTGAGGCAGCGTAGGTAGTTTTGAGGAGGCCTAAGATTGCCCCCTGTAACACCACTGCCCCACGAGCTGCATTGGTTACCAGTCTGCTTCCAGGTGCAAATCAATGTCTTGGTGATCACCTTTAAAGATTTTCATGGCATGGGTCCAGGTTACTTGAGGGACCATCTCACCCTACTGGGATTGACCTGTACCACTCATGCCAGCAGAGGAGGCATGCTATGAGTCCTGTCAGCCCGATTATTCTGGCTGATGGGGTTCAGGAAGAGAGCCTTCTCTGCTATGGATCCTGCCCTCTGGAACATCTTCCCCTCCCCCGATGTGAGGTTGGCTCCAACCCAGGGGTATTTCTCCTGGTTCGGACCAGTTCACCCGAACCGGTAGAGACCTGCTGGTGACATCATGATGATGTCACCGAACCGGATCAGTTGGTGCCGGTCCGTGGGTGCCGCCATCTTTTTTTTTTGAATTAAAAAAATTTTTTTTTAAAAAAAATTCCCTTCTGAGCATGCACAGAAGCTGAGTTCCAGCACTGTGCATGTGGTTGCCATCTTTTTTTCGGCTTTGTTTTTTTAATTATTTTTCCCCTGATTTTTCATTATTGCGCATGTGCACGCAGTGCATGTATGCACCCAAGAGGCACGTCCATACGGTGCGGGAGGGAGCAAACCAGCAGTGAGGTAAGTTGGAACCCACCCCTGCTCCAACCCTTCTATTTTTTTGTGTGTGAGGGCCTAAAGACCTGGCTCTGCCAGTTGGCTTGGGCCACAGTGGGGGAACAGTGCAATGGAGGTGGTTGATTGAGTAATAACAGATCCCACCTCCCTCTCACTCACTCCCAGCCTTCCCCATGTGTCCTTGATTTTAATATCTGATTTTAACTTATGTTTTAAATGTATTTGTAAATGTAAGCCACCCAGAGCTACTCTATGATTAAGATGGGCATCCAATAAGTAAACAAATAAATAATAATAGATAGATAGATAGATAGATAGATAGATAGATAGATAGATAGATAGATAGATAGATAGATAGATAGATAGATAGATAGATAGATAAGGGAGGGAGGAAGGGAGGGAGGGAGGGAGAGAGATTTCCCTTTGTTCCCTTCACAATGTTCTCCATGTTAGCTCTGCTGAATGAAATTAGGTGAGATGTTTTATATCATAGAGGGAACATCATTCCGCTCATCAAAGCAAGGAAGCAAGGAGATTTTCCTCAATGAGGCACGTGGGGTCTCATCCAAGTTTCTCCAGCAGTTGCAATAGCTGAAAGAGGCATTGATTTTATATGGATTGTGCATGTACAAAGCCTCTTCTAAACTCCTAATCTGGGTCTTCTATGGCAAAGCATTTTGTCAAAACAAAATTAACTTGCTTTCCAGAGATTTGATGTATAAACTGGTCACTGCGTTGTCATCAGTTCTAATGGCCAGCTTTCCTTCGCTATTGCTATCCAATAGCTGTTTTTTCCCCTTCCTAGTCTGGCTGCCTTAAAACCAAGATTGTGTTCGTATCTTTAATACCCACTCTTGAAAACAAGGTTCATTTTGCTGAGAAGTGTTGCCCAGAGAGTGCCTACTTAACGTCACCGTAATGGAATCTTAAGGCTGAGATTTTGTATCATCTGCAATGGCACATTTCTGAAAAATAATTCGCTGGACCTGGATGTTCTTGGTCCCCCTGTGTACATTGCCATCTGTTTTTAAAAAGAGCAATAGACACGCCTAGCCTTCAGCTACTTTGCCAGTGATTCAGGAAATTGGATGCAGGAGCCAACAGCTTGACACAGATAGTGCCACTTTCTGCTTTCACCCTAAATACAAACTGCAGGCTTTTAAAATTACAAGGCAGGATGATTTTCCTCCACAGGAGCCTCCAGCTTAAACTGCTATGGTCTGTAGGGACCATATCAAGGGATATCAAATATCAGAGTAGTTTGTATATCACAGAACCTTCAATCAAGTGTGACACACATTCAAGAATTGGGGATCTGGATGAAAATTCAGCTGTGTGCAACAATGATTTACAGAACAGCCAGCAGTTCTCTGCCTTGCTGTTCAAAGTGTGTAAAGATAAACATAAGGACAGCATGAGTAAGTTTTAGACTATAATGATGCAGGATATTATTAGGCACCAGGTACTTTACCAGCATATTCAACCTTAACATGTCCCATTCACATGTTCACTCTAAAGACAGCACATCTAATGACTGGAATTGCCCATTAGATTTTATAACAAATGTAATAGCAATAGCACTTAGACTTATATACTGCTTCACAGTGCTTTACAGCCCTCTCTAAGCAATTTACAGTCAGAATATTGTCCCCAACAATCTGGGCCCTCATCAGGGATGGGTTCTAACTTACCTTGCCGCTGGTTCGCTTCCTCCCGCGCCTTGTGGTCCCAAAAAATTCAAAAAAAGCCAAAAACAAGATGGCAGTGCATGCATAGTGCCAGAAACTCAGCTTCTGCGCATGCACAGTTCTGAAAACTCGCAGAAGAAAAAAAATCAGCAAAAAAATTCCCCCCCAAAAAATTCCCCCCCAAAAAATCCCAAAACAGATGGTGGCGTCCATGGACCGGCACCGACCAAACCGGCTCTGTGACATCACCATGACATCACCAGAGGTTTGCTACTGGTTCTAGAGAATCAGTGCGAACTGGGAGGAACCCACCTCTGGTCCTCATTTTACTTACCTCGGAAGGATCGAAAGTTGAGTCAGTGAGATTCGAACTGCCACATTGCAGGCAGCCGGCAGGCAGCAGAAGTAGCCTGCAGTACTGCATTCTAACCACTTGCGCCACCTTGGCTCTTCTGAATATTTAGTGTTATTATATTTAATAATAATGCATCCTCGTTGCATCATTTTCTCTCGCTGCATACAGTATGCTTTCTTTACAGTGGTATAGCTATAGGAAGCCCTTGACTTATGACCACAACTGAGTCCAAAATTTCTGTTGCTTAGTGAAACAGTTGTTGAATGAGTTTTTCCTCATTTTATGACTTTCTTGCCACAGTTGCTGACTGAATTACTACAGTTATTAAGTTAGTAACACATTGGTTAAGTGAGTCTGGCTGCCCCATTGACTCTGCTTGTCAGAAGGTTTCAGAACCTTGATCACATGACCCTGGGGCATTGCAACCATCATAAATATGATTCAGTGCCAAGCCTCGGAATTTCTAATCACATGACCATGGGATTGCTGCAACGGTCATAAGTGTGAAAAATGCCCATAAATCACTTGTTCCAGTGCTGTTGTAACTTTAAAGGGTCCCTAAATGAACTTTTGTAAATTATAAATTATAAACTTTTGCAAAATATAAATTGTATTTATGTTTTACATTATTAAACAGAACATAAGTTTAATATTTATTTAATAAGTCCTTTTGAATGTCTCCACCAAATATCTGGACTGGAGAGAGAGAAATAATGGACAATTGCACCAAATGTTGCCAGTGGAAGAAGAAATTTTCAATTTCTTTAGTTTCCTTTAGTAACAAAGATAAGCATCGTTGCTAAAGAAAACCCAGTGGAAAGCACTCCTTTCTCATGTGTCCCCCTGGAATTCAATCAAAGTGGAGTGAGGGTTGCACAGTAAATGATAGGATATTCATCCCTGCTTTTTTTTGCCACTCATAACTTAATAAGTACAAGAGCATTTCATTCAACCCTTAAGAATTTCTCTGGGATCCTTCGCCCCTTTGAAAGAGTCTCTAAAGCAAATTCTCTCTCATCATATTGTATGAGAACTGGGAGCACAGAAATGCAGGAGAACTCTGCACTGTTTATTATATTATAGAGGATGAAAAACAAATATTCCCTCTGGTTCTTGGCCAAGGGCAAACTGAGCAGTCCCTCCTCTGTGAGAAGATGTTGCATTCTATGACAAAATACTGCCATAGTTCAGGAAGTAAGGATCAAAAAAAGCGAAGATGGTGGATTCAACCAAGTCGGGGGGGGGTCAAACTCGCGGCGTCACGGTGGTGTCATGTGACACATCAGGACTTCCCCCCCCTTTGCTAAACTGGGTAGGGGCGGGGCAAGCACGTGACGCATCTGGCCCACGGGCCGCGAGTTTGACACCCCTGAACTAAGTGATCGGCTTCTTGATTCTTTATTATCCGCATGATAATGTACATTAAAAAGGCCATGGCTTTGATCACATGATTGTGCCTGGAAGCTTAGCCTTTTGTTTCCTCCTTATTTGAAACCTTGATAAGATTTGTTGGATTGATTTAGGCTTTTTTTTTTAAAAAAAGATTTTTTTGGATTTAGGTATTTTTCCTTTCCAATTCACCCAAGCTCAAACCTTCTTATTTGACTATTGCCTTGGTAATGGCATTTCCTCCTATCCTTCAGGACAATTCCCTCCACAGTTATTCACAGAAGCATAACTTTGAAAGGGACCCTGTAGACTCTTAAACCCAGCTTGTACAGGAATCCAAGTTAACCCTCACAAATGCCTATAAGACCTTTGTTTGAAAACATCCAGGGAAGGTTCAATTTCTTGAAGAATTAGTTCTACACATTCAAGGCATAGAAGAATAGAAAAAGACATAAAAATATAATTCAGAGAATTGTAATTGCTCCTCTCCTGATCTGTTGAAGGAAGTGCTGTTTTCTGACTCTTTTTCTACTACAATCTAATGGAATAGCACCTGGATGACTTTTATTAGACATATATAAAGCTTGAGGAAGCCAGTTTCTCAAGAGGGCTACAAATATAGATAGCCTGGAAGTGCAGACCTCAACAACCATAACTGACTTTTGAGTGTGGAGTTTCTGTTACAAATTGCGAGGGGAAAAAACACTTTAGATGCAAGATCTATAAGATATACAGTATCTATCTATCATCTATCTATCTATCTATCTATCTATCTATCTATCTATCTATCTATCTATCTATCTATCTATCTATCTATCTATCTATCTATCTATCTATCTCTATATCTCTATCTCTATCTCTATCTCTATCTCTATCTATCTATCTATCTATCTATCTATCTATCTATCTATCTATCTATCTATCTATCTCTCTATCTCTATCTCTATCTCTATCTCTATCTCTATCTCTATCTCTATCTCTATCTATCTATCTATCTCTCTCTCTCTCTCTCTCTCTCTCTCTCTCTCTCTCTCTCTCTCTCTCTCTCTCTCTCTCTCTCTCTCTCTCTCTCTATATATATATATATATATATATATATATATATATCTCTATCTCTATCTCTATCTCTATCTATTTATCTATCTATCTATCTATCTATCTACACACACATACCTATATAGGGACGCAGTGGCTCGGTGGATAAGATGCTGAGCTTGTCGATCAGAAAGATCGGCAGTTCAGTGGTTCGAATCCCTAGTGCCACGTAACGGAGTGAGCTCCCGTTACTTGTCCCAGCTTCTGCCAACCTAGCAGTTTGAAAGCATGTAAAAATGCAAGTAGAAAAATAGGGACCACCTTTGTGCACCTTCAGCATTTAGTCATGTCGGCCACATGACTACGAAGACGTCTTCGGACAGCGCTGGCTCTTCGGCTTTGAAACAGAGATGGGCACCGCCCCCTAGAGTCGGGAACGACTAGCTCATATGTACGCCGCCCTGAGTCCTGAGGGAGTAGGGCGGTATAGAAAAACTACCAAATAAATAAATAAATAAATGTGCAAGGGGAACCTTTACATTTAGCTATATACAGATGCATTATATGCATGTGTATTTGTTTGAATGTATATATAAATCCATAACAGAGAGAAAGAAATGAAAGGAATACTGGCTAAAATTCTCAAACAATGCAGGGAGATTAGAATTCAAAGGTCTGAACTAGCAAACTAATCTTGCCTTGCTGAACCGCAGCATTTTTACTGTATGCAAACAATGCAGCAGGAAATAGTGTTCCATTTCCACCCTCATTAGCTTTAGATAAATATTGCTATCCTTCAGCAGTTGCTTTGAGTAACAATTGCCATTCCTCAGCAGTCTGAACGTTGCAAATCACACCTAATAAATGGACTGAGCAGGGTGTGACTGACATTGATTCTAATGGGGCTGTGTGCGTGACATTCAAAATATTTGCTTTATTTTCATTTGGCATAAATGATGAAGAAAAATAAAAGAATTGCATTTCTGAGGTTGTGTCGGTGTCCAGATAATAGGTTTCTCTGCTTCTAAATACAGTCTCGTGATACCACAATGCAAATAAAACTGGTGCTGTTGGGACTAAGTGTTCATATCACAAAGATGCATAAAAAGAAAGCTGTTCTTCCTTTCCTTTCAAGACCCCTTGCCCTCCACACTTGAGAAGTGTCATAAAATATTGGGAAGATAAGAATCTCCCTTGCTGAGCAATATAGTTTTGGTTTCATTTGCTAGCGCTACGCTGACTATAGACAAATGAAACCTATTAGCCACAATAACTATAAAAAAAATACCATATCTTATGCAATATGTAGCCAGAAATATTATATGGGAGATCAAAAGCAAATAAAGACACAGTTATGCTAATAGGGGTGTTACAGGTTTCTTACAAACCTGCATGTGATATCAGAAAAAGTATCAGAGTGCTAGATAGATCCAAAAGATTCTTTTTTTTAATTAATTTTTTTATTATTTTTCTCCACTATACATCCATACATATACCTTAATTCATAACAAAATATACATGTTTATACATTTCTATTCAATAAAACATAAACCAACATTCTAATTTGCACCTTTTATACTTTTATTGCCTACCTGTTTTCCCCTTTAAGTCATATCACTCCCCTCCCTTAATCTCCCTCTCTTCCCTCTACCTTCTTTCTCCTTCTCTCCCACTTTCCTACTTCCCTCCTCTCCCCTTCTTCCCTTCCTTCTCTACTTTCTTTTCTCCCTCTTGTCCCTTCCCTGAGTGTATCTAGTCACAATCCATCTTATAGTTAACAGGTAACTTATTATCGGTGCAACTCTTAAACTTATTTTTTTTCGGTATCCATATCTATACATATATCTTATATTTTCCTAGGTATATTAACTACTATCTTAATGCTGCTCCTCAACTACCTAACTTTGTCACCTGAATCTCCAGTTTTCTATTTTCCTGCAATTTAATCAATGTTACTTGTCTTCTATACATATTCATTTTCTAACCAATCATAAAATTTCCCCCATACATTATAGTATTCAGAGTCTTCCTTATCTTTAATTTTCATTGTCAATCTATTCATTTCTATTCAAATGCAATTCTAGCTGCTAGATCCAAAAGATTCTTAATATTCACTGTCCCGTGATTGATTTAAAGCTGAGTTCCCCAACCATTCCAGTTTTGTGGACTGAGGGAATGGTTAGGAGCGAGTGGCTAGCACGCCAGCTGCTCACACAAATGGCCTGTGCGTGCACATGCTTGCCCGCTGCTCGCACAAGTGGGGATACACGTGTGTGCTCGCCTACTGTTTCTGTGTCCTGGTTGCAAATAGCTCATGGCCCACTAGTGGGCCATGGCCAGCAGTTGGGGAACCCTGATTTAGAGTACTCAAAGATCTCTATGGAATTTATGAATGATTTTTAACAATATATAAGAGACATCCATTCACATAATATACATTTCCTTCTCCTTGCTTCTCTCTATAGTGCTTGGCCTTCTCCAGGTTTGCTCTAGAATACTGCAGATTATTAGGAGAGTTTAATCTTTTGGGGAGGGCACTGAGTGCATTTGAAATTTTGAAAATAAGTTGCGTCGTCTCATACAAAATGTCTAATATGGATGGCCTTGACTTTTTAGTTGTCATGATAAATGTAGTTTGGTGGGAAAAAACACCTAAAGTATCAGAAAAGAGCCCCTTTGGACTGCATTTTGCTTTGTCTTCTAGCTCTGTAGGAGGCTCTTGTTCCAACATATAGTTTGTGGTTGTTTTTTTTGTAAACACACTGCTAATAAAACACTGGGTGATAGCCTCATGCTATTTTTAATTTCTAAGGTTTCCTATGGTTTCCCCAATGCAGGCTTGCAAATAAGTACTTTAAGCATATTCTCTGCTTTTTTAAAATTAAAGTAATTCATATTTTAAAAATTAATACTAAGAGGCGGTATTCACTTACTTTCCCTACTGGTTCGCAAATGTGAGGCTTGCAGGCATGCGCGCGGCTTCAAAACGTGACTAAATAGGATGGCATAGCGCCTGGGTGGGGAGGCAGGGGGGGCACTACTGGTTTGCCCCAACCGGTCCGAACCAGCTGAATACCACCTCTGTAAGGAGCCCAATTGATGGCAAATTTGTACCCATAGGTGCCATATTGACACTTGCATCTTACAGGAACTTGTGAAATTTAGTGAGGTTAACAGAACTGACATGTAATTGTTCATCCTCTGAATATCCAAATTTTAGAATACAGATTTTAATGTTAGATTTAATCTTCAAAGTAGCTGAATAAAATTTAAGTGGCAGGTGGACATCTAAGTGTACCAAGATTATATTTATATGTGCAATTAATATAAAGCTGATTCATATTCAGATATTGATAGATGTTGTTCCTGAGCTCCTAGATTTCATCAAATGTTATGCACTTCATAACAATTAAGGCTTAAGTCTGATATTGACAACTGCTGCAATTAGCTGCCAGATATTGTTAGATTCTTTTTTAACTTTTAACTTTTGGATGTTTAAACACTTCCATGATTACTATAAAATCTTTGAAAGTTACATTCAAGGACCTGCTCCCTGTCACTCACGCTCTTGTAACATCCCGTCTGGATTTCTGCACTGTGGTCTCCTTGGGGCTGTCCTTGAAGAGCATTTGGAAGCTTTAACTGGTGCAGAATGCAGCTGCATGGGTAGTATACGGTGTTGGTTAATTTGCATGAAAGACATCATTACCACGGTGGGTGCAATTCAAGGTGTTATTTGTCACTTTCAAAGCCCTTCGTAGCTTTGGACTGGGATATCTGACAGATGGTCTGCTCCCCATTGTTTCTTTCTGTCCAATTCAGTCTACCAAGATGGGAATACTCTGAGTTCCATCAGTGGAGAATGCTGTCTAGCTATGCACAGGAGGCCTATTATGGCCTTTCATGCCATAATACCTTACATAATAATCATCCTTCCTCCCAGCGATTAGGTTGACCTCAAACCTGCTGGCCTTTCATAACACCCTAAACACCAGGTTATTTGTCCAGGTTTGGGCCCTGCATGTGTGAAGGGGACCATCTCCTGATTGTGCTAACAATTGATTATGACAGTGATGGCGAACCTATGGCACGCGTGCCACAGGTGGCACACGGAGCCATCTCTGAGGGCTCGCGAGGCGTTGCCCTATGTCAGCTCCAGTGCACATGCGCACGCTGGCCAGCTGATTTTAGGCCATCTTTTCGGCTGTTTTCGCTCTCCCCACAGCAAAAATGGCCCAATGGGCCAACCGGAAGTTCACTTGTGTGTTCACCCTCAGCCTCCTTTATGCTGTCAGAGGTCTTCAGGAACTTCTTCGGCTTTGGACAGTTGCGGCCAGGCCTCGCACATCTCGGCGCATTTCTTCTGCAGCCAGGAAGGCTTTCCTGAAGGCCTCGCTAGCCGATAACAGAGCTCTGGATTGATCCGGAGCTCTGTTATCGGCTACACAGGCCTTCAGGAAAGCCTTCCTGGCTGCAGAAGAAATGGGCCGAGGTGTGCGAGGCCTGGTTGCAACTATCTGAAGGTAAGTAGTAGGGCAACTCCAACTGAACTTCCAATTGGCCCATTGGGCCATTTTTCGCCATCCCCAGGCTTCAGGAGGCTTTCCTGAACCCTGGGGAGAGCGGGCCTACGTGAAGTCTGGAGGCTTCAGTGAGGCCTGTGTGCATGCATGTGGGGGGCAGCACAGGGGGTTTGTGCACATGCGCAGGGCATTGCATTATGGGTATGGGCATCCACACGCAAGTTATCGTGCGTACGTGCACCCTTTTGGCACCCGAGCCAAAAAAGGTTCACCATCACTGGATTATGACATTCTCCTCAGCTGCTGTGTATTTTAATTTTTGTATTTATGATGGTAATTTGTTTTTAATTTATTTTAATATCATGTGTTGCCTAGAATCACTTGCTGAAATGGATAGCATACAAATTGAATAAATAAACGATGGCATTAGTATAGAAAACACATGGAAATTATTCATCAGTGAAATTAAGTTTCCAGTTTCATGTTCTCATGAATTACAAAAAATGTTACATATCTTTGATTGTGGGATGGATTTTGTTTTCTTTTTAAGAACATGGAAACAATTCATCAAATAGGCCTTCTGTGTATATTGGGAAAAAATATGACTTGAACATTTCAAAGGCATCTGATTCGACAATTTAATCTAAATCATTCATTTAATTTAGAAAGTTAGTTTGACTCAGAGATTCAGTTGAATTGGTTTTGAATAAAATCTTGGAATGAAATCGATATGCATTCATATTAACTGTACTTAGCTGATTATAATTTAAATTAAGTCAATTTAGTTGATTTCCTGATATCACCATTTACTTTGGCTTGATCTCATCCACTTCCTTAGTATGTCCAATCACCCCAAATGTACTACATTGATCTTAACCCCCCCGCCCATAAATGGTCTCCTTCTAGATTTTAGAAGGATCTTGGATTTCTTGATCCCAATCACTCTTTAGCCCATCTTCTTGGAAAGTTATAAGTCCAAAGTCAAGGCAAAATATCTTGTTGTAGCTTATGAACTATTATGTATGTTCTATGTCAGGGGTAGGGGTCTTCTATGACTCATGGACTTCAACTCCCAGAATTTCTGAGCCAATTATGCTAGCTTAGGAATTCTGGGAGTTGAAGTCCACGAGTCATAGAAGAGCCAATTTTGCCTACCCCTGTTCTATGTAATCTGAACCATCATGCCAATCATCTCCTATCTCTTAGTTATCTAGAAAAACCAAATAACCTTGACTTTAGTAGCTGGTAAAGCATGTCAAGAATAATTATATCTGAAAAGATAGGGCCTACTCGTGCAGGAATAAGAAAGGCAAGCAGTTTATATTCCTTAGATGACTTATATAACTGGTTTGGACCTAATGCCTGCTTGAACAGAGTTGTAATAGGCTGCTAACAAAGGTACTTTCTGAACCATATTGATCATTCTCCAAAAATAAGACAAGAATAAAATTTAATATTCTGAATAGGACAATTTCAATAGTCATATTCAATATGATAGTTTAAAAAGTCCATATTTTTACAGTTTAAAAGGTAGTTTGGAACTTGAGTAACAGATTGAAGAAATTTTTCTCTTTCAGGCAGTGTCAAGAACTATCCAAAGGATAACACAGTAGTTATAGAACTGGGTAGCCTGGAGAAGAATATTTGGCTTTATAAAAAGTTAATTTCTGCAGACATATGCTGTTGAATAAACAAAATGCAACTATAAAACATTTTTTTTCCAAGTGGGTAATAATTGAACACATACTGTGGTGCTTCTTCTTCTGTGTTGCCTATAGATTCATTTTCTTTATGTTTCCTCATAAATTCATTTGCCTGGCATTTTATTAGAGAAGTAATAGAAATTCATAAAAACAGGGCATTCAGAAGAATATTAGAACTATATTTCTTAATAAAATAGGAACATTATTAGAGAAATGGGGGAAACAAACAAATGCAGCAGCCATAGAGACCCATTTAAAAAGAGCCAAATAGCTTTTGCATCCAACTTCCAGATTATGATTCTCTAACGTCATTTACAAAGATTCAGATTTAATGTATCCAGTTTTCTTTAAATGGAAAATGGTTTCTAAATCACTAAAACTGGGATTTTGGTAATGTAGTCCTACAGTGTTGGGTAAAACTGGTAAACAATGCATTTCAAGCAACAGCGATGCTGTATGATCTAGTTTAGGAGTCCCTAGAACAGGGGTGGGTTATTCCCAGTTCGGACTGGTTCGCCCGAACCGGTAACAACCCGCTGGTGATGTCATGATGACATCACTGAACCGGATCGGTTGGTGCCGGTCCGTGGGCGCCACCATCTTTTTAAAAAAAAATTGAATTTTTTTGATTTTTTTCTTCTGCACATGCGCAGAAGCCAAGTTCCTAGCACTGCACATGTGTCGCCATTTTGTTTTTGGCATTTCTTTTTTTAAAAAATGTGGGGTTTTTTTGCACTGCGCATGCATGCAGGTGCAAAGTGTGCATGTTGCCACGAGACGCAGCCACGAGGCACAGCCACGAGGTGCAGCCATGAGGTGTGGCCATGAGGCACGGCCATGAGACATGGCCACGAGGCATGGCCACGTGGCACGGCCACAAGGCGTGGCCACGAGGCGCAGGAGGAAGCAAACCGGCAGCGAGGTAAGTTGGAACCCACCCCTGCCCCATAACTGTGTGCACCACTGCATCGTGCACCAATTATAGCTCCCGAATTCTCTCAGGGGTCCTTGGTAGTCTTTGAGCTTGCTTGTTTTCTTGCACACATTTCATTACCCTAACTAGGTAACATCATCAGTGCTAGTAAGGAGTGCTGTTTGCTGTCAGTTTATATTCTGGTGACTTGCCTGTCTGTGTGGGTGAGGGCGGTCTTAGAGATTCTTTGTTTGGGCTGTTTACTGATGGCTCTTTGGCAGTTTCTTGATTGGGGTATTGCTTACTTGATTGTCGATCTGAAGTTGACCTTGGAGTTAATCTATGCTGATCTGAGTGCTGATTACTAATGGAGAAGTGCTGGAGTCTTTTCCCTCTTTTGGGCTGGTTGATTGTCTCTTTTGCATAGTCTATAGATGTTGTTAATGCTTATGTGTCTATTGATGGCTGATTTGTCAGAGTGCCAGGCTTCTAGAAATCCCCTGTCATTTTTGGACTTGACCTGGTCTAGACACATGGCCCTAGTCCAAAAATGCCAGGGAATTTCTAGTATTAATCCCAGTATAATATTAGAATTATCATTACATAATTTAAAATATCTCTGTTCTTTTGGGAAGAAGTATATAAATTCAGGAGCATATTTTAACAAAATAAAATAAAATAAACCCAGGATAGCAATAGCATGCTAGAGTATTCCTGACAGTTGGAACAATTAATCAGTGGAACAGCTTGCCTCCAGAAGTTGTGAACGCTCCAACACTTGAAGTTTTTAAGAAGATGTTGGACAACCATTTGTCTGAAGTACAACCATTTGTCTGAAGTACAACCATTTGCTTAAGCAGGGGGTTGGACTAGAAGATCTCCAAGGTCCCTTCCAACTCCGTTGTTGTTGTTGTTGTTGTTGTTGTTGTTGTTGTTGTTATTGTTATTGTTGTTGTTGTTGTTGTTGTTGTTGTTGTTATTATTATTATTATTATTATTATTATTATTATTATTATTAATTATTAACCTGTTCACTCTGTGAGCATCCAAAACCAAGAGATTTGTTGTTACACACATCACAAATTGCTTTCATTTCTCTATCTTTGTATTATCCTCACCATTTGCAGACAAACAATCTTAAAATACCCTCAACTGTGGATGTCAAATTTAGGGAAATGACTCTTCTTCTCCAAAGTCTGTTGCTTGATACTCTTTTTATCTTGCTAAGTGCACTAATTTTTTTTGCAATTAACAAGCGTGATTAACAGCTGACAATAATAAAGATCAGTGAGAGTCATATGAATTTAAAACTCCTTCGAAAGTTTTAAGATTCTGAGAAGTCTAAAGACACAATGATAATTTCATCTCTGATCTCAGATTCAACAGGTCTAGTAAACAGGGGAGGGAGGGAGAGAAAGAGACAGAGAGATGGGGGAGAGAGAGAGAGAGAGAGAGAGAGAGAGAGAGAGAGAGAGAGAGAGAGAGAGAGAGAGAGAGAGAGAGAGAGAGAGAGAGAGAGAGAGAGAGAGAGAATTTATCTGATACTTTCAAATACTGTGCTAATATATTTGCCTCCATTAGTCCACTTAAAAAAAATCTGGTTCCATTATATTCCACATTTCAGATATATTTCCCCAAAATGTCACACACACATGGCTCCCAAAAAGTCCATAAAGATTTGTGTGCCAAAGAGTCCTTTCTGTATGCATTTTATCTCCGCGGATGCATATCAAAAATATTTTGACACGGTTTTTAGAGCTGGAAACTGCAGTGCAAAAGTCTGGAGAATTGTCACATCCAAAAGATAAAAACAGGCAGCTTGACACATTAATTCAGAAAGTGCAGACTAAGTCAGTTTCTATGCAATTCAGAGAGATTAATTGCCACAAGTGTCCCTAGTTAGAAACTCATAGTTCTACAATGATGGAGGAATGACATTTACAGAATTTAAAGATCACATTTCTACTTTGGAATATATGCAAGAGATGAACATCATGAAAGACTTTAAATTTATGAGTCTATTAAGGCATAATAAAGAATCAAGTGATTCACATTGTGTACAACAAGATGCTCCATTTATTATTTAGATAACTAAAAGTATTCCAGATTGGGATGTTTCCTACTCATTCTTTCTGATTCCTTTAGAACAGTGGTTCTCAACCTTCCTAATGCCACGCCCCACCCCGCCGCCGCACCCGCCATCGTGACCCCGCCCAGCCGCCGCCATTTGGGTTCTTTTACCCTCTGCGCATGCGCAAAACGTTCTGCGCATTCACAGAGGGTAAAATAACCTAAATGGACGAAGTCTCCCGACCCCTGTGAAAGGGTCATTCAACCCCCAAAGGGGTCGCGACCCCCAGGTTGAGAACCGCTGCTTTAGAAGCATCAGTTGAGCCCAATTCTTTTGGCTTAAATGAAAGTTTGTAATTATGGACTGATTAAGTTGTCAAAAGTACTGATTTAACCTATTGTTTTATTAAGGAAAGTTGTTCTTTCTTTCCTTATTAAAATAATTTCATATTTAATCACTCCTGGTGTATGAAATTATTACTGTTAAAAGAAAATTTGCATAATGCTTCCAAAAACTTAATAGCTATAATAATTTTAATCTACCATTATGGGGTGTTTATAATATATATTGAACTGAAATGTTTTTGGTAAATGGATTATTAAAACCAATCTCTTTAGCATAGAAGTAATAAAAAATATTTGAATATGTTCTTTGTTTTTCCAAGAGCCAAGCAGAGCTCCTTTTGTTGAATAAGTGCTTGCTTTTAACCAATTATTTACTTGATTAAGCAAAAATCCTTGATTAAATTAATTGAACATTCTAACACATGTTCAATACCTCAGTATCAGGGATGGTTTAAAAACTGAAGGATATAATTAGTAACACCATCCATTGATATATGCAGTTAAATGAAATTTCTGTTTGTCTATACAAATGTGCACTTTATTTCTATTCTTTTTTAAATCATCAATTAAAATTTGTTTTGCTGACTGATTATTTGATATGGCTGAGGCCTCAGAACTGTATTGCCTTTCACAGAAATGTCCTACTGAGTTAAATACATTTTAGTTATGAATCCACGGCGAAAAAAATCTCATTGGAATGCAAATAAACCAAGATGATAATCTTTAAAGTGTTTTTAATACAATAAAATAAATCCTCACAGGTAGCATTGGAAACACAGCTCTGCTCTCACCTACTGAAAAATCTGCCTCATTTAGAATCCATTGTTTAAACAAATCCTCTGAGTTACTCAGACCGTAGATAATATGGCTGAGAGAACAAGTAATCTTGTTAATGTATCTTTAAGTTAACACATCCATTCTGTTTTTTTAAAAACTCTTTTTGGTTTCCTTAGGGCCAGACAGTCCACTAACTTGGCAAGATCAAGCTAGAGATTTACCAGTGTGCCCTATATTGTTAATGGTTAATATTTTTGCTCATATATTTATTTAAAACATTTATATAGCCATCCATCTTATAACCAACTCTGGTTATAAGCAGAGCTGCCAATTAAAAGATAAAATGTCTGTGGAAATGTTAAAAGAAGGGCTGCTGGTATATGAACAAGCAAGACACAGAAACAAGTACAGATTGTATTCATATATCAAAGTTTTAAAACTCCCAATATTGTGCTGGTTATCTTGTCAATCACATCTCATAAGCATTAATAACACTTGTGTGATAAACGTAGTGTAGCACTGCTTGAGCACACCTTTATATTAACTCCCTCTAAAACGTAGTGAGGAGATGCTTAGCACAACATCTTTGCAACTGATTAGCCAATTGTAGGTGGGTACGTGTGCAGAGATGATACCTGCATGGGGACTGTTGGCAAAATAGTCAGTGGTGGGATTACAAATCTTTTCCTACCGGTTCTATGAGAACGTGTTTTGCATACTTTGCGCACCCCTAACGCGTGCTTTGCGCATGCACGCAGCACTCAAAGACCACCCTCGGTGTCAGTGCTGGTGAGCTGAGCTGTTGTTTAGCTCAGCTGAGGCGCGGCAATCCGTTCTGCTGCGCGAATCAGCTGAGCTAAAAAACAAGGGAATATAGGACAGGGAACGGCAGGGGCGGGAGGGCGGGACCAGCCAGAGGTGGTATTTGCCGGTTCTCCAAACTACTCAAAATTTCTGCTACCAGTTCGCCCGAACCGGTGCAAACCGGCTGCATACCACCTCTGAAGATAATATACATACACACACATGCTTACAGATAGCCTTTGAAATACCTAAAAATGTAAAGGTAAAGTTTCCCCTCGCACATATGTGCTAGTCATTCCCAACTCTAGGGAGAAGTGCTCATCTCCGTTTCAAAGCCAAAGAGCCAGCGCTGTCCGAAGATGTCTCTGTGGTCATGTGGCCAGCATGACTAAACACCGAAGGGGAACGGAACACTGTTACCTTCCCACCAAAGGTGGTCCCTATTTTTCTACTTGCATTTTTACATGCTTTCGAACTGCTAGGTTGGCAGAAGCTGGGACAAGTAATGGGAGCTCACTCCGTTACACGGCACTAGAGATTTGAACCGCTGAACTGCCGACCTTTCTGATCGACAAGCTCAGTGTCTTAGCCACTGAGCCACTGTGTTGTTGTGTCCTAGCACCGCAACCCACAGAACACATGGGGACAGAACACGTGTCCCCTATTTATGTAGAAACACCTACATGAGCCTATTTGCGAACATGACACCTGTCATGCGCCAACATATAATCTTTATATATTATTGTTGCTCTCTAGCCCCATCTAGTGGCCAGAGGGACAAATACTAATTAGATTGTTTTGAAGCTGACCCAACCCCTTTACCCATTAGCCCGCACTCTCAAAACAAGTGCATGCTAGGAAGCCAGACTCCATTTTCCTTAAGCTTTTGGAGGAGTCAGAAGCACAAAGAAGAGTCCATTTTAATCTGTGGCAAATATTCATCTAAGGACAAACCCACATCCCACACACAGAGTATTGCTGGTGAGATTTAAATTGCTTGTATTTATTAATTGTTATATTCAGCAGTGACTCAATACTGTCTATGTTATATTTGGTTCTCATTGTATGTATTCCTATTTTTCCCAGTTTTACCATATCCTGTTCTTTCAATAAGGCATCCAGATCTACACACACGGTCTGTTTTATTGGAGGGTTTAGCTGCACGTTGAGCTGCACACAGACTAACATTTAGTGAGGTCATTATGCACTAGTCAATCCTTTTGCTGGGCAAAGCAACTTTAGATTGCTTTTACCACAAACAGTGCAATGTTGTGTTTATTCAGCCATCCTCCATATTGCTAAGTTTTTTTTCCTTTTTAGAAATCCTTGAGTTGCCAGTAAATTAATGCCAACTCTTTTGTGCTTTGATCAATCTTACACAGAACTACTAAGGTATCTGTTCATTATCTGCTGTTCACACTTTATTAATGAAGCTACCCATCACCCCCTAGCCGCAGGCTCTTAATTTATTCCCAGAATGCCTCTGCTTGCTACAGCACTCTCAGAAACAGCTTTTCTTGCAGAATCATGGGTTTCATGGGTCAATTAAAAACCAAATATAGTTATTTCAAAGTAATGGATATTTTTTTTAAAAAAATTCTCTCTTAAAGCTATGACAATCTTTAAGACAGTCTTTCTAAGGAAGAGATTCTGCGTGTGACACCTCTCAGGAAGTCAAGCAGAGACAACAATAGTCTGACTATTTTGTGGTAACTACTCCTTCTTTCAGCATGTGATAATATAAGAAAGGGAAGTTCACAGCATCTCCTTTTTTGATTATTAGGTTGGGGTGTTGTACAGTCTAACACCGCTCCCACAATTATCCCTATGAACTTTTCCTCTGCCTAATCTAAAACTCATGTGTTTGAATAGCTTAAAAAGGTAAAATGCTGCAAGATATATTTTTTTCCTACAACTACCGGAAAAAATATGCAGCAAAATGACTGGGTTTTAGAAGTCTTTTTCTTTTTCTTTTTTTCTTTTTTTCTTTTTCTTTTTCTTTCTTTTTCTTTTTCTTTTTCTTTTTCTTTTTCTTTTTCTTTTTCTTTTTCTTTTTCTTTTTCTTTTTCTTTTTCTTTTTCTTTTTCTTTTTCTTTTTCTTTTTCTTTTTCTTTTTCTTTTTTTTCTTTTTCTTTTTCTTTTTCTTTTTCTTTTCTTTTTCTTTTTCTTTTTCTCTTTCTCTTTTTCTTTTTCTTTTTCTTTTTCTTTTTCTTTTTCTTTTTCTTTTTCTTTTTCTTTTTCTTTTTCTTTTTCTTTTTCTTTTTCTTTTTCTCTTTCTCTTTCTCTTTCTCTTTCTCTTTCTCTTTCTCTCCAGCTGGAAATGAATTTTTTCTAGTCAGGCCAACTAATAGCCCCACAAAATATAGTTTGTTTATTTATTTATTTATTTATTTATTTATTTATTTATTTATTTATTTATTTATTTATTTATTTATTTATTTATTTATTTATTTATTCATTCATTCATTCATTCATTCATTCATTCATTCATTCATTTATTAGAATTTGCCAAACAAAAACAAGAACAAGAATAAAAGAATAAAAATACAATGACAGGGACGATAGGCACGTTAGTGCACTTATGCACGCCCCCTCTACTAACCACTTAAGTATGAAGTAAGGTCCACGGAAGTCAATTTGTGACTGAAACTGTGAAAATTTGTAGCTGAGACAACTGAATCAGGTAGGGCATTCCAGACTTTGACAACTCTATTATAGAAATCATATTTTTTACAGTCAAGTTTAGAATGATTTACATTAAGTTTAAAGCAGTTGTTAGCGCACGTATCATTGCGATTAAAACAAAAAAAGTCATTTACAGGTAAAACATTACTACGTATAATTTTGTATGTAATACTTAGGTCTGACCACAAGCGACACAGTTCTAAGTTATCCAAACTGAGAATTTTGAGCCTAGTAGCATAAGGAATTCTATTGTGTACAGAAGATTGCAAGACTTTTCTCGTGAAGTACTTCTGAACCCGCTTGATTGTACTGATGTCAGATATATGGCGGGGATTACAAACAGTTGAACAATACTTTAAGATTGGTCTAGCATAAGTTTTATAAGCTCTAATCAGCAATACAATGTTTCCAGAAAAAAAACTGCAAAATTAAATTTTCAACTCTTGGAGCTTTTTTAGCAATGCTGTTACAGTGAACTTTGCGGCATAGATCGCCAGAGATAAGTACACCTAGGTCCTTGACAAAGTGAGGGTCATCAGCTAGTACAATGCCACCTAGTTTACACTTGACATTCTGATTACGTTTACCAATATGTAAGACAGAGCATTTATTGATCGAAATTTGAAGTTGCCAAATATTTTTATTATTTTTCTCCACTATACATCCATACATATACCTTAATTCATAATGAAATATACATAGTTATACATTTCTGTTCAATAAAACATGAACCAACATCCTAATTTGCACCTTTTATACTTTTAGTACCTGCCTGTTTTCCCTTTTATGTCATATCACTCCCCTCCCTTAATCTCCCTCTCTTCCCTCTACCTTCTTTCTCCTTCTCTCTCACTTTCCTACTTCCCTCCTCTCCCCTTCTTCCCTTCCTTCTCTACTTCCTTTTCTCCCTCTTAACCCTTTCCTGAGTGTATGTAATCACAATCCATTTTATAGTTAACAGACAGGTAGCTTATGTCCCTAAATCCATTTAATTATCGGTGCAACTCTTAAACTTATTATTATTACCCCCCCCCCCCCCGTATCCATATCTGTACATATTTCTTATATTTATATAAGGCTAAAACATACAAAGAAGGGTTACAGGAATTGGGTATGTCTAGTCTAATGAAAAGAAGGGCTAGGGGTAACATGATAGCACTGTTCCAATATTTGAGGATCCCCTAGAAAGATGCGGGGATCAAACTATTTTCCAAAGCACTAAAAGGCAAGAGAAGAAACAACAGTTGGAAGCTAACCAAAGAGAGATGCAATCCTAGAACTAAGGAGAAATTTCCTAAAGGTGAGAGCAATCAACCAGTGGAATAGCTTGCCTTCAGAAGTTGTGGGTGCTCCATCCCTGGAGGCTTTCAAAGGGAGACTGACAACCATTTGTCTGAAATGGTATAGGGTCTCCTGCTCAAGAAGGGTGTTGGGCTAGAAGACCTCCAAGATCCCTTCCAACTCTATTATTCTATGTTCTATGATTACAATCCTATTAACATGCTTTTTTGGGCCAATAGAATATATTTAAAGAAACTTACCCCTAATGTGAAAAGGATAAGAGAATAAAAGAGGCATCTGGAAGTTTTAAGTTATCTCAAATATTTAAAAGCTGATGTTATTTGCAGGAGAGTCTTTAACTAAAAGATGGTAATCTTAGATACTAAGTTGAACAGGTTTATTTGATAAATTTTCCAACTTGGGTAAAATGGCTGATTGTCTTCTTTCATAAACAAATAAATGTCTTCATTTTTAATGTTAATACTGTAACATTAGTAAGTACTAACATAGGTAAGTACTAAGTAACTAAGTACTAACATAAGTAAGACCACACTTGGAATACTGCAGTGGAATATTGCAGTTTTAACCAAAGAAAAGTACCCACTGAACTTTAAAAACTTACCAGGAAGCCAACCCTATCCCTAACCATAGCTTCATCTAGCTGTTTTAAAAATATATCTACTTGGTCTTAACATGGGAAGCACATACCTCCAAAGCTGATAAGAAAGTGTTCCACTAAACATAGAAAAAAACATCCTAAACTAATCCTAACTTTTGTCTACAGACTGAAATAAAAGGGGAAGATTTAGTATGAATTAGTTATATTCTGAAATTTATAGCATTTATTTATTTATTTATTTATTTATTTATTTATTTGTTTGTTTGTTTGTTTGTTTATTTATTTATTTATTTATTTATTTATTTATTTATTTATTTATTTATTTATTTATTTATTTATTTATTTATTTATTTATTTATTTATTATTTGTATTTATATGCCACTCAATTTCGCAGGGACTCTGAGCGGCTAACAGGGATACAAATAGAATTTATATAAAAAACATTTAAAAACAGAATTAAAAACACAATATAATACTTTAAAAATTCCAATCATCCAATTCAATCCATAACAGCCATGGGCCAGCAGCAAGAGATCGTTCATTGGCCCCAGGCTTGCTGAAAGAGCCAGGTCTTCAAAGCTTTAAGGTGGGGATGGTCCGGATCTCGGGGGGCAGTTGATTCCAGAGGGTAGGAGCTGCCACAGAGAATGCCCTCGCCCTCGGGCCCGCCAGCCGACACTGTTTAGCTGATGGGACCCGGAGCAGGGCAGCTCTATGAGATCTAACCGGTTGCAGGGAGGTATGCGGTACCTATTTGGCATTGCCAAATAGATCTGTTTTTTTTTATGTATCTGTGATTTTTTTTCCTATGCAGTTTTACCCATTTGTTATATCCTGCTCAGACTCACCTTCGGTGATATGGTGATATGGGCAGTTGTATACAGTAATTTTGACCTATATCTATCTCTGTATCTATCTCTTTATTCTGATTTCTTTAGTTCTATTCTGAAAATTAAACAGGATTAGTTTTAAGGTAGGCTTTATTGGTTATTGTTATTTGATGGTATCTACTGTATTTCTATATTAGCTGCAGTGAAGTGAAATGTTAAGATTAGAAATTTATGGTCTAATTGCTTGTGAAAAAGAGCTTTAGTGTGGTTTAGATTTAGCTTTTCCCATTCTTACAGATGTCCGCTGCATAGCTTTCTGAAAAGATGCACTTTGGGGACTATGGATCTTTTCACACATAAATCTGAGAGGTTTTCCCAAGTGTCTTTGGCTTGATCTAGAGCTGACACTCACAATAAATTTCACAATAGAACTCAATGAACCTTAACCCCATATTCAACTTATCCTTACAACAATGGAAATATATATGCTCAAGGTTACCCCAGAAAGCAAATCCCCACAGTAGCATAAATTTAAGACTACTGTTAAACACAACAATTCACCCTGAAATGAACACTCACAATAAATTTCACAATATAGCATAGAAAGACCCAGTGTTCACTATTGTTTCGCTGAAATGTTAGGATATATATTTAACCTAGAGAAAGTATTACCCAGGGATACAATCCTCACCATTTCCCAATCCTAAGACTATTCCTACCCATCAAAATTGGTGTTATAGTTAATTATACAGATTTTCAGAATTGTGGCCTAACTGAAGCCATAATTTCACTGGAATGCCAATAGAAATAAATATCCTAAACATTACCTAAAGACACATTCTTCCCTCAACATCAACCAGAGTATTTCTATGCATGTTAACCCACTCTAAAGATAACAGGAACAATATATTTCAACTTTAACCTCAAGGTACCCAACAACACAGTCCTCACTGCAACATAAATCTAGCCAAAGAAAGGCATAGTAAAGCTAGCCCTCCTGCTAAATTCAACAGTCACCAGGGAATCCAACTTTAACTGTAACAGAAGCAGAAATATTTACTATAAATGTTATACTGGCAAGCTATGTTGACTATAATATACATGTAAGACTACAACTAACTCTTAAAAATTCACGCTAAATCTAACCTTCTCACTAAATTTTACATAGAACCCCTAAGGCTACCTAACCATATGTCTTATTTTACCCTAACGCCAAGAGATTTCAATCAACAAACTTCTTCCTAACATTATTCCTGCGCTATGGCAGAGTCCGCTTGTCAGTCTTCCTACCCGCATTTTTTCTATGATTGGCATGACTCCCAGTCAATGTTGGATGACATCGTTCATAGTGTGGTTGAATCACATTAGTCCAACAATTTCTACCAACAAACTACTGAAACATAATCATAATATTCCTA
Organism: Diadophis punctatus similis; assembly: GCA_023053685.1. NCBI lineage: Eukaryota > Metazoa > Chordata > Lepidosauria > Squamata > Dipsadidae > Diadophis > Diadophis punctatus. The sequence goes on along the minus strand of JALIGW010000006.1, from coordinate 57,336,313 downwards.
CTAGACATGAATCTTATTCTAAAGATAGCATTCTCTACTTTCATGTTTGTATAGTGATAATGTCATGCTTAATCATCATGCCTCCACCATGTCCCTGGAGCAATGGCCCCCTCTCAGGACCAAGAAACATGAACCATGAGACATAGAGGCAAGGGTGAGTGCAACTTTGTATAATAGCCATTGCAGATAATGATTGCTTTAGAGAAGTCATATATCTGTAGTTAGATGGCAGCTGATTTTATCAAATATTCTGCATTCAGACTCATCTCCACTGCTCACTCCAGGAGTTCAATTCTGAACAGCTCAAGGTTGACTCAGCCTTCCATCCTTCCGAGGTCGGTAAAATGAGGACCTAGATCAGTGATGGTGAACCTATGGCACGCGTGCCACAGGTGGCACGCGGAGCCATATCTGCCAACACGCGAGCCGTTGCCTAGCTCAGCTCCAGAGCGCATGTGCGCACTGGCCAGCTGATTTTTGGCTTGCACGGAGGCTCTGGGAGGGCGTTTTCGGCTTCTGGAGGGCCTCCGGGGGGACAGGGGAGAGCGTTTTTGCCCTCCCCAGGCTCCAGGGAAGCCTCTGGAGCCTGGGGAGGGTGAAAAATGGGCCTACCGGGCCCACCAGAAGTTGGGAAATGGGCCATTTCCGGCCTCCAGAGGGTCTCCAGGGGGGCGGGGAGGCCATTTTTGCCCTCCCCAGGCATTGAATTATGGGTGTGGGCACTCGCACATGTGAAATAGTGCGCACACATGCACTTTCGGCACCCGAGGAAAAAAAGGTTTGCCATCACTGACCTAGATTGTTGGGGGCAATATTCTGAATCTATAAACCACTTAGAGAAGGGTATAAAGCACTGTGAAGCGGTACATAAGTCTAAGTGCTATTGCTATTGCTATCTATACAAGCCCTGTTAAACCACCTATCGACTCAGAAGCAAGGACCAATGCCTTGTAATCCACCATTTCTCTGTTTTTCAGCTCTTTGGTTTTGTGGGAAAAAATATCCATCTGGTTCAGTTCCAAGCCAGGAGAAAGACACTGGAGACAAAATGGAGGCTAGAGGCTGATTGGAAAGAGGGTCCCTTTATTGATGCGGCAGAACCACTTGGGTTTGTGGTTCTGGGCAGCTGACAAAATGGAGTTGAGACTGAGGGGTTTTTATACCTTCCTTGGGCTTTGCACTTGTACTTCCTGTTCCTGTGCAAGAACATGCATTCTATTGGCTGTCATATATAGGAGTTATGTAGGGGTCATAGGTGGCTCTATAGGCAAAAGAGGAAAAGTGTGTTTGTCTGAGCTCCCAGGTTTGGTTGAAGTTTGGACTTCTCTGAGATGATGCAATTGAAGGATCATATCCTGTTCTTAATCCCATCAGCCTGAAGCTGAAGGTCTTTTGCTTTGTAGACAGGCTGGCTCAATCTTTCTTAATGGGCACAAAATATCTGCTAGGGGCTATTAAGACGGAGTCTGCTTCCTGCCTCTAAAAAAACATATTTCTCCATTTCTCATTTAGAGAAATATAATATTCTGCCTTTTTAATATTTCCCAAAATATTTCATTCTTCTGGGAGGTGGGTGCTGACTTTCTACAGTTTACAACTCAAAATTATCTTTGTTCCTTCAAGCTTGATGATTATTATCTGGATTATCTGGAGTGATTGCTAGATTTTTTTCTAAATATTGAAGAACAGAGACCTGGTGCCTCTTTCCTGCTGGATACTACTGTATGTCTGATGGTTCTGGGGTTTTTTTTCTACCCATTTCCTTCAACCAAGATTAACTGACGTGGTGGTTCAGGGATGAACATTAATGACTGATTAGAATCAAACTGGTGATGCTTCTCTACACAATTAATTTTCAATGCGCTGTGCTTAGTAGTGATTTCTAGACACGTTTGTGTTAAAACAATGAAATGCTTTGCCCAAAAATCAAAATTATTATTCTTTCATAGTCCTAACTACATATTTTTCCTTTGTACCACATGAAACTGCTTAATCATCCCCATCAAGTGAAGTGTGCAAACTTTTGACACTACAAATTAAAAGGAGCCACTATTCATGCTAAACTATTTTCTGATTTACCAAACATGCCATCTGTATACCTTGGAAAGCCAATACTTATCAGCTTCAGAGGAAGTAAAAAAAAGCAACATTTCAAGAAAAAGAAAAAGAAAAAAAAACAGTGGTTCATTATCTTTTCAATCTGCAACTAATTTGCACTGTATAAAGTCATTTAATTCAAATATGAGTGTTGACAGTCACAATGATCTTTAATATGTTAGCCAATTCAATTTCCCTTAGAAACTTTAATTTGAATAGATGGAAGAACGCAGAGCTGAGTCTCACTTACTTTACCCTTGTATATACAGCAATTACATATAAGAGTAGGAATTTTATTTGGCTTTTTATATGCCAGTGATCCCCAAAGTCATTTGGGTATATGTGAATTCTATGAGATCCATAGGGGATACATATAACAATCAAACATTTCAAAATAATTCACCAGAGTAAAGGTAAAGGAGTCCCTGTGGATTTTACTCTGCTAGTCATTGCCAGCTATAGGGTGTAATGTTCATCTCAGTTTCAAGGCCATTGAGCCAGCACTGTCCAAAGATATTTCTGTGGTCATGTGTCCAGTATTGTTACCTTCCCACCGATGTGGTACCTGTTTATCTACTTGCATGTTCATGCTTTTGAATTCTAGGTTGGCAGGAGCTGGGATGAGGATGGGAACTCACCCTGTCATGTGGAGCTTGGGTCTCGAACCTGGGCTGCTGGCTTTCAAGCTGACAAGCCCAGTGTCTTAACCAGTGAGCCACCGCAGCGCCCATAATTCACCAGAGGTTTAGAAAAAGAAAGATGTCACTTACACTTCAATTTGGGCATCTATATTAGGCATACAGTATTTAGGGCAGTGCAAATCACATACACCATGAACACTGCTTGTATTCATATTTTATTCCACTTCTTGGGATTGCAGTGTGGTACTTAGTGAGAAGAATGTGTCTTCCTGGCTGCTTGCCAAGTCTCTTGCCACCCATCCATCCATATGACTCACCTAAGTCCTTTAAATTTTCTTTAAAAGTAATACATAATCGGAGCTGATGTGCACTGCTTTATTTAGAAGTATGGCCACTTACTGAGAAAAAGAGCAAGGTAAACAAGTTGTTGTGGGCGGGAAAAATGCCCACTTTAATAAGCATCCAAAGAGATTGGAGAAAGTTGAAGCAAAGTGTATTTTTTATTGGCGTGCACAATTATAGTGATCCTTGGGCTCATTGCCAAAGGAACTCAGAAGAACCCTAAACAAAACAAGGTTACAGGTTATTCCCTTCATTTCTTTACAATGCTAACAAAACATCATTTATTTACAGTGTTAAAGAAAATATTGTAAATCATACCGTAACCTCTATAACTGGAATGTCTTAAGTCCTAGGAGATGATCTTACTGCAGTGCCTGGATATTCCTCTAAACTGGTGGAAATGGCTTCCTGCTTTAGATGTACCATAAAGAATGGCATTTATTGCAGGGGTGAAATGCTCCCGGTTCGCTCATGCCTGTCAGTCGTCGTAGAGCCGATAGCGATCGCAGCGCGAGTCTTCCCCCACCCACCTGGATGACGCCATTTGGGTTCTTTTACCCTCTGCGCATGCGCAGAATGCTTTGTGCATGCGCAGAGGGTGAAAGAACCCAAATGGCGGCGTCCAGGCGGGTGGGGGAAGACTCGTGCTGCGATCGCTATCGGCTCTACGACGACCGACAGGCATGAGCGAACCGGGAGCATTTCACCCTTGATTTATTGTGTCCACACTGTACTGCCTCCTTTCGCAAAATAGAAAAGACAAAGGCCGAGTTTTTGTTACCTGTTTCCTTTCCAAACTCACAGCTCCAGGAGCCTGATTCTTCCTGTCATGATTTTGCACATACTCAAGCCATACTATCATACTAGCTCTTAAACGTCCACATGTCCAATTCTTTTTATCCATTCCAGCTGGATAATTTTCTGGTACTTCAGAAATGCAAACGTTTGGTGCTTTTCCAAGCACCAGAAGGCAAAACAATGAAATACTGGATGGAAGCTAATCAACAAGAGAACAACCTAGAATTATGGACAACTTTCCTAACAGTGAGAACAATTAACTAGTGCAGCAGCCTGTTTTCAGAAGCTGTGGGTGCTCCAGTGATAGTTTGCTTTGCACCCACCAAACCGGCAGTGATGGCCAGCTGTCGATGCCCCCAAACCGGTTCTCCAGTTGCCGCAGCTGGGAAAAAAAACCTCTGTGCATGCTTCTGCACATGCGCAGAGGGTCATTTGCATCACACGCACTTCTGTTGTGATGCGAAACGGTAGGGAAGGTAAGTGGAACCCACCCCTGGGGTGCTCCATCACTCAAGGCTTTCAAGAAGAGACTGAAGACCCATCTGGAGAGCACCTTTGGGACCACCATGTCCTAGATCAGGGGTAGGCAAAGTTGGCTCTTCTATGACTCATGGACTTCAACTCCCAGAAATCCTGAGCTAGCATGATTGGCTCAGAAAGTCTGGGAGTTGAAGTCCACGAGTCATAGAAGAGCCAACTTTGCTGACCTAGATGATTGAGAATCTCCATAGACATTTGTCCTTCATTTTGAATAAATTCCTGATTTCCATAGCAACTGAGTATATGTCTGAAATCAGAAGCAAGTCAGGCTTTGGTGAACCTTCAGATAACAGGTAGCGACTAAATATTGGACAGCAGGAGTGCCTTTATTACTATATTTCCAGTAAGGGAATGTTGATTGGAATCTGCATGAGCAGAAATGGCCTGAATGACAATGAAATGAAAACACACCAACATCTGATTACTAGCAGCCAAGTTACATAAGTTACATTTAAAGAGGCTAGCAACAATCTCTTTCCCCAAAACCCTCCTAAAGTTTCAGTCCTTTTTGTGTGAAGGAAAGAGCAGAATAGGTTGAGGTACCATCTTGGAGCAGGGAAGGATTTAAGCCAGAGGTCCTCAATCTTGGCCTAATGCTTAAATCAGCATAGCTGGCTATAGAATTCTGGGACTTGAAGTCCACAAGTCTTAAAGTTGCCAAGTTTGGGGACCCCTGATTTAAGCACTAAGCACAGCCCATTGTGAGATGATAAATAGCAGTTAGTTTGATCCCACCGGTGTGGATCCCTCTTCACCTGGGATGGCCTTCCCTTTTGCATTAAAACAGTCAGCAGGAACTTTCCTTAGATGCCATTGATTAATCTACCTTGCCACACTGGCACATTTCACAGTTGTAGGTGTAGACAATAAATCTTTATAAGGGCCTTTCCAGCTAGAGAAGTTTTGAAAGTATCCTGTAGGAGAGAGAGAGAGAGAGAGAGAGAGAGAGAGAGAGAGAGAGAGAGAGAGAGAGAGAGAGAGAGAGAGAGAGAGAGAGAGAGAGAGAGAGAGAGAGAGAGAGAGAGAGAGAGAGAGAGAGATGTTCGAATCTCACTAGGCTCAAGGTTGACTCAGCCTTCCATCCTTCCAAGGTGGGTAAAATGAGGACCCAGATTGTTGGGGGCAATATGCTGAACTCTGTAAACCGCTTAGAGAGGGCTGGAAAGCACTATGAAGCGGTATATAAGTAAAGTGCTATTGCTATTCTAGTAAATTAGTATTTTGAAATGAATAAATGGCATGGAATCCATCAACATAATACTTTCAGTTACAGTTGGGTGTCATTTGTACAATTGGCATATCATCTCTACAAAGTTATAGTTTCTATTCATCAATTCATTCATAGCAGTTGGGCACGTCTACTCTGCCAATGTTTCTATTCCTATCCACAAAGCAGTTTGAAGGTAATCCATAATTATCTAAAGTTCTGCCTAAAGCCAAAAACAAAGAGTAAAGCATGTAATTAAATCAATGCTTCAACCCTGAGCTACCATACATTCTGGCATAACAAAAATATCCTTATCTCTATGCCACACAAAAGAGAAATTAAATTAATGGCTTGCAAACTCCCTTCCCAATTCTACCTTCTTAATCACACTGACCGTGCAAAAACCCTGTAGTGTTGAATAGATGTATCTGGAAAATACTTTTCTTTTGAGCTGAGAAAAAAAATGTTGCAAGGTATCAATGACTGGGTGGGTCTAAGGTTGTCAATTTTTATAGCTGGATAAAGGGGAAGGGGAAAAAAACCATATTTCTCTCTGTTTCTCTTTCTTCTCTTTGAATTGCCTTGTTTGAAAGCAATAACTTGTTACTCCACAGTTCATGTCTAATTTATAGCTTATCACCTTTTGTTTAATTCTAATGCTGGGTAGTACAAATGTTTAGCATGAAGCTTGGACATCATATTCACAATATATCCTGCAAAGTAAAACAATATCACTTAGCATCTAACTGGGAAGGGCAACTGGGAAAGTAATTTTGTTAGTAATACATTTAAATCTTTTGAAATATTTATATGGTTTGGAATAGTTCTGTACCAGTAATTTCATCCAGTCTGATATGTGTTGTTTTATTGGTTATTTTATTTATTTATTTATTTATTTATTTATCTATTTATTTATTTATTTATTTATTTATTTATTTATTTATTTATTTATTTATTTATTTATTTATTTATTTATTTATTTATTTATTTATTTATTTATTTATTTATTTATTCATTCATTCAGTTAGTTAGTTAGTTAGTTAGTTAGTTATGTGTGTGTGTGTGTGTGTACACACACACATACACACACACACACACACACACACATACATACACATACATACATACATACATACATACATATGCAACACATTTTTGCTGATAATGAAAATGAAGGGAGACTAGTATAGATCTATTTCAAGCTATTTAGTTCTTATCAGCTAGCCATACCCTTACTGGGATTTGAACCTGGGCAGCCTGCCTAGGTTCAGGTTAAAGGCAGTACCTTTAACCTCTAAACCACAGGCTCTTCTCCTATATCAGCTTGGACCAGGGAAGGGTTATATGTTTTTTTTCTGTCAAGTCACCCTGGTATACCCAAATATGGGAGGGAGCATACTGCTTCCTTTTTGCCTTTCGGCCCCTCCAGGGGCCATTCAGGCAGTTGCTATAGACGACAAACTATTTTCTCTATGTGTAACACACACAAATATATATAGGCTAGGTTGTATTAGTTATATTCTATGGTACAGAATATATGGTACACAGCTAGAACAGCCCTTTTCTTTTTTATATTTTTGGGGGGAGGCAGGGGAAGGAGTGGGTAATTGAAAATGTCTACTATAATTAAATGGCTCATATCCTGTACAATGCTGTAGAATAAAAAATAGTTCATTTGGTTCAATGAGTATTAAACATTTCCTGAACAAAATAGCCGAGATTGACACGGGCTCGAAATATACAACCAGACACAGCAAATGCCTAAATAAACAGGATGAAACCTGTCAATGCATACACAAACAATTTTTAAATATGAATAATTAGGGGAAAATGTGTTTAACTCTTAGATCATTTAAAAGAGAGAGTGAGAGGGAAAGAGACACACACAGAGAGAATATCTGACAAACCCCATCTATTCTGAAAATAAATATATGGTATTAATGGACAAAAACCCGCCATTGAAATAGGCCATATAACACTGACCTTGGAAACTAATTGTTTTGCTAATGTGTGACTTCTTTGCTCAAAGGCTACTATTACCATGAAATTTTCCATAGAGTAAAATCCTGAATTATGTTCAAATAATTAGACTGCTGTGATTGAAACTTTGGTTCAAGGTTGTGCAGGAAAATATCTTAAAGGAATATTATCCTTGGAATTGCATAAAAATGTAAAAGCTTGCCATCAATTTGTTGATAAACTTGAACCTTGTAATTTGTCTTGGAAATAGACAGACTCATCCCAGGGTGTTTATTTGCCTAGCAGACCAATAACAGATTCCCACGAGGCATGACAAATTCTATAGAATTGCTATTATGTGCTTTGGCTTTTAGGAAAAAAAATGAAACCTAAATAACCAATAAGATTAAATGTTTAAGGCTAAATGGATCCAGGCTGAATCATGACTATTCTTTATCCTGTATTATTAGCACTCATAGATTCATACCGTACATATTGTACACCATATTTGAACCACAAGTCACAAAAATATGACACATCAAGCTTAGCTTGTTGTATTTATTCAGCTGCTTAGTTTTCAACTAACCTGGCTAAGCATGAAATATCAATTCAGAGTTAATGCAGTGGGAGAAATTTAAGCATTTATTTATTTATTTATTTTGTTATTCTTATATGCCGCCCAACTCCCGAAGGACTCAGGGCGGCATACAACAGGAAAAAATACAAGAATAATCAAAATGCAAGTGATTAAAAAACAAATACAAATTATTAAAAACAATATTAAAACAGCAACATTCATTCGATATCATACATACTTGGGGGGTGATCTCAGGTGGATTAAGCTATCCCCCCCACCTGCAGGAAAAGCCATGTTTTAACGGCTTTTCGGAAGGCCAGCAGAGTGGGGATGGTTCGGGTCTCTGGGGGAAGTTGGTTCCAGAGCACGGGGCCAGCCACAGAGAAGGCTCTCCCCCTAGGGCCCGCCAGCCGGCATTGTTTGGCCGACGGGACCTGGAGGAGGCCAACTCTGTGGGCCCTAACCGGTCGGAGGGAAGTATGAGGCAGAATGCGGTCCCGAAGATATCCTGGTCCTAAGCCATGAAGGGCTTTAAAGATGGTGATCAACACCTTGAATTGGACCCGGAGACTGATGGGCAACCAATGCAGCTGGCGGAGTATTGGTGTCACGTGGGTGTACCTTGGCACACCCACCACAGCACGCGCAGCCGCATTTTGTACCAGCTGAAGTCTCCGGATACTCTTCAAGGGTAGCCCCATGTAGAGCGCATTGCAGTAGTCCAAACGCGAGGTGACAAGGGCATGAGTGACCGTGAGTAGAGCCTCCTTCTCCAAGTATGGCCGCAACTGGTGCACCAGGCGAACCTGTGCAAAGGCCCCCCTAGCCACAGCAGAAAGATGGTGATCCAATTTTAGCTGTGGATCTAGGAGGACCCCCAAGTTGCGGACCTGGTCTGAGGGAGTCAGTTTCGCACCCTCAAAGACCAAGGAGGGATAGTTGTCATGGTCCTTAGGAGGCAATATCCACAGCGACTCAGTCTTGTCGGGATTGAGTCTGAGTCTGTTCCTCCCCATCCAGATCTTAACGTCGTTCAGGCAGCGGCACATTACATCAACTGCCTCCCTGAAGTCAGACGGGGTGGTGATGTACAGCTGGGTGTCGTCAGCGTACTGATGGAAACACACCCCATGTCTGCGAATGATCTCACCCAACGGTTTCATGTAGATATTAAACAGGATGGGCGAGAGAACCGACCCCTGAGGCACCCCACATGATAGGGGCCTAGGGGACGATCTCTGCCCACCTGCCAACACCGACTGCATCCGATCGGCGAGATAAAAGGAGAACCACTGCAAAACGGTGCCTCCCACTCCCAACTCGCCGAGCCGATGCAGAAGGATACCATGGTCGATGGTATCGAAAGCCGCTGAGAGGTCAAGTAGCACCAGGATGGAGGAATTTCCTCCATCCCGGGCTCGCCAGAGATCATCCATCAGGGCAACCAAGGCAGTTTCTGTACTGTAGCCGCGCCTGAAGCCCGACTGGTAAGGATCTAGATGGTCTGTTTCATCCAGGAGCTGCAGAAGCTGAGTCACCACCACCTTCTCCACAACTTTCCCTAAGAAAGGTAAGTTGGAGACTGGACGATAGTTCTTCAAATCAGCTGGATCCAGGGAAGGCTTCTTCAGGAGGGGTCGCACCACCGCAGCTTTTAACGACTGCGGTACGGATCCCTCCCTCAGAGAAGCGGTGATCACCGCCTGGATCCAGCCGCGTGCCACCGACCTGCTGGCCGAGACCAGCCAGGAGGGGCATGGGTCCAATAAACAGGTGGAGGTACCCATCGCTCCCATAGCCCTGTCCACATGTGCTTATTCATATAGTTAAGGTAGTTGGTTCTTTGAATGGTAGAAAGTACTTGTAGGTAGTTTGGTTTTCCTTAGAAATATCTGGGGTGTGGGCTTGGGATGTGGTTGGAATTTGCCTGAAAATATCAAAGAGGATAGCTGTACATGGCCTATCATGTAGAAAGATGGGATCTTTCCATTTTATAATTCCTTGGTAAGACCACACTTGAAGTAATGGATCCAGTTTTGGTTGCCACAATATAAAAAAAGATGTTGAGACTCTAGAACAGGGATGTCAAACTCACAGCCTACAGGCTGGATGCGTCATGCACTAGCTATGCCCACACCCAGTTTAGCAAAGGGGGGAAAAAGTCACAATATATCACGTGACGCCACTGTGATGATGCGAGTTTTACACCCCTGCTCTAGAAAGAGTGGAGAGAAGAACACAAAGATTATTAGTGGGCTGAAGGCTAAAACATATGAAGAATCGTTGCAGGAATTGGGTATGTCTAGTCTAGTGAAAAGAAGGTGTATGGGTGACATGATAGCAGTGTTCCAATATATGGGGGTCTGCCACAAAGAAGAGAGGGTTAGCCTATTCTCCAAAACACCAGAAGGCAGGACGAGAAGAAATGGATGGAAACTACTGGTAATTAAGGAGAGAAGCAATCTAGAACTAATGTGAAATTTCCTGACAGTGAGAACAATTAAGCAATAGAACAGGCCTTCAGAAGTTGTGGGTGCTCCATCACTGGAGGTTTTTAAGAAGACAGTGATTTGCCTAGAACAGAGGTGTCAAACTTGCGGCCCGCGGGCCGGATGTGTCACATGCTGGCCTACCCCTCGCCCGTTTTAGCGAAGGGGAAAAAAGTCCCAATGCATCACGTGATGACACCGTGATGATGCGAGTTTGACACCCCTGGTTTAGAATGTCAACGCTGATGCTGACCTGACTGAGGCCATTTTGAGCCTTCAGTGTTGCCACTGAAAACTTTTACTTTTAATTAGGTGAAAACTGACTCTGAATGTTTCCGCGATTTTCACCTAATTAAAAGTAAAATTTTTCTCCCTTCCCCAAATAATCAGTCACATGGTTGAGTCAAGGTGCTGTCTGGTTGCCTAGTAACTTTACTCCTCTCTCCGACCACCTGTGGAAATGTTCTTGGTTCCCAGGAGAAAGTATGTTGTTTTAGCTACAAAACCCCAGCTATCAGCTCCAATGTGGCAACACTGAAGCCTCAAAATGGCCTCAGTCAGGTCAGCTTCAGGGTTGACAGGAGTCGGTTTTCACCAGCCTGTGCCAATATGATATATCCTATAAAGCTGTTCTTTGAGGAATCTACCTGCATTGGAATTCTGTTTGTTATGGGTGTATTATTTGGAACCCTGACATAGAATGGTATAGGGCCGTGATGGCGAACCTATGGCACGGGTGCCACAAGTGGCACGTGGAGCCATATTGGTGGGCACGCGAGCTCAGGTCCGGCGTGCATGTGTGCACCAGCTGGCTGATTTTCGGGCCTTCTGGGCCCACTGGGAGTCGGGAAACAGGCTGATTCCAGCCTCCAGAGGGGGTGGGGAAGGCTGTTTTCGCCCTCCCCAGGCTCCTAGAAAGGCTCTGGAGCCTGGGGAGAGCGAAAAATGGGCGTGCCATTGCATGCTGGGAGCAGGGGGGTCATGCGTGCATGTGCGGGGGTGCATGGAATTATGAGTGTAGGTACGCACACACGTGATCCCCCGCATTCCCCCCCCTTTTGGCACGCGAACCAAAAAAGGTCGCCATCACTGGTATAGGGTCTCTTGCTTGTGCCGGAGATTGGACTAGAAGATCTCCAAGCTCCCTTCCAACTCTGTAATTCTGTTATAAGATAAAGCAGTGATATTCAAGGATGGGCTAAAATATCCTTGAAAACTCCCCATGATTGAGAATTACCAAACACAAAGTCAAGCAGAGCATGCGAGAACAGCTAAAGGAGATGAGGAAACTCACCATTTAATACTTTTCACTATGTGACAATAATAAGTCATTATCTTCATTAGCAGATATCCTTCTGCCTAAATCATGAATGAGAAAATTGCTTTTCAAGAGGCATGTAACATGTACCAAACATTGGCTGCTTCGGTCATTAGACCACGATTGCTGAGAACTGAAGAAACAGTTGTTGCTGTTTGAAAAAATGCAAATTCTAAATGCTAAAATCTTGAAGTTATAATAGACTTTCCCAAGAATTCCCATGGAACCTAGCCCCACTCAATGTGTTCCTCCAGCTACCCCCTCCCCAAACAAAAAAGTTCTTGACCAGCCAAAAATCTTCCATCTGATCATGATCTAGAAACCGGATAGCTCCATCTTTGGATATATGACAAGGTTAGTATTGGACAAGTACAGCTTTGTTTTATGAAAAAAATAATATTCATGAGACATTTATAAATGTATAGTCATTGATCTTCATGGTCTTCATAAAGCCATGTGATTTTTTCTGAAACCTTTTAGAACATTTAACCACAGACAGTGTTAAAAATCAGTTTCCTATGCTAAAGAAATAGAACTTAGAAACAAATAGTCATATCAAAGGTACCTTAAACGTTCACAGATTTTCCTGCTTTGGTGACACAATATAATGATGTCAAGGTCTAGGAAAAAAAGACTACTAAAAAAAAATATTAACAAGATGGAGGGCTAACTTAATGGAAATTCCATTGATAAAATGCCATCCACATATAGTAAGTAATTGTTCTTTGGCTATTATACTCTTACCAAAGAAGCAATATATCAGAGGTTTGCTCATCTGAGCATAACTCTAAAAAATTCTGAGAAGGTGCAAGCTGTATATCACCAAACCATGGAACATTAAAAGCAACTAACTTATTCATTAATTATTGTATTGCACCAGCTGTAGTCAGGAATTATGACAGGCATATTAATCTAAAAATATTTTGAGTATAAGTGAAGTGAATGCATTACTTTCTTACAATACTGAGGGTGATTCTGGGGAGAGTCCCTAAGACATGCATTAGATTTGATTCGTCTAGAAAATGGCATTGCAGTTGATCACACAATGTTGGCATTAATCTGAATAAGACTTTCACCATGCGCCAATGCTGTGCAATGTGGAATGAGATGGAGGCTGCAAATGAAGAGTTGCCTTTGGTGTCAAACCAATAATGTTGTGCCATGTTCTGTAATTCAGCCAAGCTTGTTGTGGAGATAGAACATTATTACTTAAAAGCAAACTTAATTATGTTAACTGTGAGGGGGAAAATAAAGTATAAAAATCCATATAGAGGGAGTAGCCCTCTAAGGTCAAACAAATGCATCTTGAACACACATAGAATATGATCCCATTTGTGACATAAATAGCATTTAAATATTTCACCTTTAGAAAAGCGATCTACTGTATGAGCTAATATCTATTTACGATATTTACGATATTTGTACGTATCATACAAAATGACGCAGCCTTTGGACTGTCCAAAATATTTTCATCAAGCAAGTTGATTAAAAATTGGGGACAAAGTACTATGTCTAAGAATCAATCCTTTTTCTGTAGTGGGTTATATTTTTATGCAAATGAGTCAACAGCATGAATATTGCAGCTTTTATGGTATACAAGACAGATAGGTGACACTGAGGACTTTAACATACCAAACTTGGAAGAGAAGAAGAAACCATAATTTGATAACTGCAAAAAAAGTTATTAAAATCAAATGTGTTTCTACTTCTTTAATGCAAATCCTACTGTTGTTCTTCTCATGGTAAAGGAGAAGTTCCAAAATTGGGAAGGGTAAATTAAGCAATTGATTTTCAAATTTGGAAGTTCCGGAGTCCCTGCATGCCAAGCTAACTCTATCTCAGTTATACTGTCACAATTTATAATTACTTTCAAATACCTCTGGGCACTGAATTCCATTTGCATCACAGATTTGGAACAAATATAAAAAAACAATTAGATGGGGGAAGAAAAGCATGATGGTGATGATGATACCAGAGCTGTTTCTGCCACTAAAGAAATGTAATAGATGTTAGTAGTGGATTTTTTTTTCCATTTTAGTTGGTTGACTAAGAGTGTTTTGGGCGTACTTTATTCCACATGGACTTTCAGGTCTGCTTTTGGGTTGGAGGTTAAAGGTTGGATATCTTCACTGATTTCCTTTAATTACCATATTTTTCATTCCATAAGACACACTTTCCCCCAAAAAAGTGGGTGGATTCAAAACTTAGATAACTCCTTTTTCAAATGGTCACTGACTCATTACATGACGATGCTTGAGAACTGAAGCAATGCGTCATGAAATCGGTTCATTCTTTTTGAATAACCCTGTAAAATAAAACTGATAGCTGGGATATACACGGGTAGTCCTCAACTTATAACCTCAATTGAGCCCAAAATTTCTGTTGCTAAATGAGGCATTTGTTAAGTGAATTTTGCCCCATTTTACGACCGCTCTTATCACAATTGTTAATTGAATCGCTGCAGTTGTTAAGTTAGTAATACGGTTGTTAAGTGAATCTGGCTTCCCCATTGACTTTGCTTGTCAGAAGATCACAAAAGGTGATCACATGACTCCGGGGCACTGCAAACATCATAAATGTGAGTCAGTTGCCAACCATCTGAATTTTGATCACATGACCATGAGGAATGCTGTAATGGTCATAAGTGTGAAAATGGTCATAAGTCACTTTTTTACTGCTGTTGTAACTTTGAATGGTCACTAAATGAACTGTTGTAACTCAAGGACTATCTGTATACTCTGGCACATAGGGAGATTTTATATATTATTTTTCTACCAAATTCTCCACTGATTCACCATCTCCTGTAAGCAGCATATATTGTATGTTTCGTAGTTTGAAATCAAAATCCATGCTACTCAGAATTCACCCTCCCTTAATATTTTGAATGCATGTTTGATATTTCTCTTAATCCTAAATTACTCACAATTTAGTGTCAATCTCTTAATATAATTGTTCCCATTTAAAATGAGATGCCTTGTGTCCATATAACCAATGTTGAAAGCTTGTCAGAACATCAGTGTTTAAACTTTTTTTTTCAGTGAAGTATCTTTTTTTCAGGGGCTGTAAAATTGGGAAATAATAATTTGCCAGAAATATTAAAATGTTATTAAAATGGCCTCATAATTACGGTAGTTAGTTGGATATCTATTTCCTTTCCTTTCCTTTCCTTTCCTTTCCTTTCCTTTCCTTTCCTTTCCTTTCCTTTCCTTTCCTTTCCTTTCCTTTCCTTTCCTTTCCTTTCCTTCCCCTTCACTTTCCTTCCCCTTCCCCTTTCCCTTCCCCTTCCCCTTTCCCTTTCCCGTCCCTTGTAGTGATTATAATCCTTAGCAAAGTAGACAAGTATAGATCTGCTTGATGTGAGGACAACAGTTCTCTCTGGCAAGACTCTACTTTATCATTTTGAAATAATGTATGTGTATATGATGTGTATGTATATAGGGGAGCAGTTCATCTTGACATAGCTGTTTGGTCAAGGATATAATATTGCCTTCCGTGACAAGACACTTCATCACAAGGAGGCAACATGTTCACCTTGATGCTTTCATAAGAAATTTTGAGGCAGGACTACTGTCTTAATGGGTCCCAAATGAAAAAGCTAGTTCTGATGATTGAAGGGCATAGCAGCCACATTTGGTTAAAAGTGAGGCGCTATAGTTTTTTATGCAGCATCCCAAAGTTCGCTTAGATAGAGGTGTCGAATAAAGCAAAATGCCCCTTTAAAGTTTGGATAGCCTTAATGAATCATATTAGAACAACCCAACAGTATTGACTATATGAGAAGTAGCTACATTCATAGATTAATTGGAAATTAGCACAAAATATGGGAAATTATCAGTGGAACGGAGCATCAGTGGCAGAATATTTTGGTTGGTCATCATAATTAAGGACAAATCTTTTATACTTTTCATTAAATTGGGACAAATGTCACAGTTCATTAATTGTAGAACATGCTGAATGACTCTATCTTTAGAACTTACTCCTTGGTGAGGACTCATTGGAAATAGTTTTTTTAGGAGTGATATGATAGCAGTCTTCCAGTACTTGAGAGGCTGTCACAGGGAAGGGGTTGATCTATCCTCCAAAGGACCTGGGGGCAGGACCAGAAGTAACAGGTGGAAGATCATTAAAAAAAAATCAACCTAGAACTATGGAGAAATTTCCTGAGGGTAAGAACAATTAATCAGTGGAATGGTTAGAAGCTGTAGGTGCTCCATCACTGGAGATTTTCAAGAAGAGACTGGACAATCATTTGTCTGAAATGGTATAGGTTTCCTGCTTGAGCAGGAGGTTGGACTAGAAGACCTCCATGGTCCCTTGCAGCCCTATTATTCTATGTCCTAAATGTTAGTAGCAGTGCTAAATTAGGTATGCCTTGGAGAGTTCAGTGTGCTTCATGTACATCTACATAGCAATCATATCCATTGCTATGTAATCATATACATAGCAATGGATATGATTATTTATATCAAACAATAAAGAAAACCAAAGCAAGGACGTAAGAAAAAAATAAAGCAAACAGAAAAATAAAATAGAATTTGTTAGAATATTCATGAACTGTGAGAGCCCACAGTTGAGGACCTTGTGATGTTAACAAGGTCAGCCAACTGAATCAGCCAATGGGAGTTAAACACTTCTGAGTCTGTGCAGAGAATCAAAACTGGAATTTAAGCTTAAGGCTGGGTGTGGCTCCAGTCTCCACTCTGTACTCTTCCTCTCTGTACTCTTTGCTGAAATGAAACTAACTCTCCTGCTTGTGTTTACTTGAAGAAAGAACTCTGCTAATGGTATTGTAAATTCATATATTATTATGTTTATAAAGAAGTTATTGAATCCAGCTGAATCAGTCATCTGTGTGAGCTTCTGGTTTTGATTTTGCAACAAATTCTAATAAAATTTAATACTTTTAAGCTATGAGAAAATTATTATAACAGTTTTTGAACAATAAATTGAACCTTGAACACACTATATATCTTAAGAATGAAATTTGAATAGGCAACCTTTTTTTCTCCAAAGTGCTGTTTCTATACCTTTGGTAGAATGTAGTCTGGAGTCCCAGGAGGCAGGTGCTCCTGCCAAGAGAGCAAAGAAGCAACATAATGTGGAAAGTATGGGAGGCAGGAAGAGAGCTAAAACTCACACACCTAGCAGTTCACAGAGTACATCAATAGTTGTGCAGATAGTTGCTTTGTTCTGAAAAGATTTTTGTCTGTTGGTGAACAATAATAAAAAAACTACGGGTAGCCCTTGACTTACAACAGTTCACTGAGTGACTATATGAAGTTATAAGGGCGCTGAAAAAGAGTGACTTATGACCACTTTTCACACTTACGACAATTGCACCATCCCCATGGTCACGTGATCAAAATTCAGATGTTTGGCGATTGCAGTGTCCTGGGGTCATGCGATCACTTTTTGTGATCTTCTGACAAGCAACATCAATGGGGAAGCCAGATTCACTTAAGAACCATGTTACCAGCTTAACAACTGCAGTGTGTCAGGGTTCCAAATAACATCTAAGCTTAAATCAGAGTCCAAGGCAAAAGTCTCCTCAAAGTTCCAATTTATTTCTAGAGCCATTTTGGTACATCAGTGGAAACCCGAATCTGGTTTTCCCAGAGCTTCTCTTCCAGTTTAAAGTTCATTCCCCTGTCCCACACCACAAGTTCGTCACATGGACCACTAATCTTCTGCCACCAGGTCCGTACACTCCCATCTTCTTCCGGGCGACTGCTGGACAAAGGAATTTATTTTGACTATCTCTACCTCCTCATGCCACCGCCCCTCCCAACTTCCCATAGCAAGATACATTCCAAAAGAAAATAGCATATTGTGGCAGGCCAAGATCTCCAATCAATCTGTCTTCGGCCTGACACAGTGATTCACTTAAGAAATGTGGCCAGAAAGGTTGTAAAATGGGGCACAGTTCACTTAACATTTGTCTCATTTAGCAACAGGAATT
Organism: Diadophis punctatus similis; assembly: GCA_023053685.1. NCBI lineage: Eukaryota > Metazoa > Chordata > Lepidosauria > Squamata > Dipsadidae > Diadophis > Diadophis punctatus. The sequence continues at coordinate 57,318,386 of JALIGW010000006.1, read as the reverse complement.
TTGGGCTCAATTGTGGCTGTCAGTCGAAGACTAGCTGCACTCAGAAGGAAGTCCACATATCATTCTTTGTTTTGGCAGCCTTTCATCACCAAAGCAAATTCTAAAACAATATTTTGTAACATTACAAGAGACATAGAAGAGAGAGTGATAGAGGAGCAAGCATAGCAAAATATGATTTAATATCTTGAAACGTTGATTTGATAAATCTCCTTGCTTGAAATATTACAATTGATTTAATGGCAGAGAATCATAAACAGAAATAATAAACTTAATAAAGTGTTGAGAACTATCCACTCATAGGAAAGTCAATGAAAACCAAATAAACTTATTGAAGACATATTTTTTTCTAATATGAGTTTATAATATTATAGAGTGTTAAACAAAATAACCTATCCAAAAAATTAAAATATGTTCTGCAAGTTAAAATGAAAGTTTCTTTAAAGCCATTTAAGTTGATTGCATAGGGGTATTTTCTTGCTATCGAGTGTAGAAAAAAATATATCGAAGTAATAAAACATGTACGAACGTGTTATCAATATGGATATTATCAAGAGGTGGCAAATTTTACATTAGGAAACTTAAATGGCAGAGATTTTTGAATCTCTGAAGTGACACATTTAAGTATCTCAGGAGATTAAATTAATTTTTTGCATAACAATATCATTTATATAAAACTTTAAAATATTCAAAACCTTTGCCAAAGAATATTGTTCTAGTTCTTTAGTTTGATGTTCCCCATATTGTGTAATATTGCTAAAAAGCACTAAATTTGAGTATGCTGCCTTACAGAAAGATATCATGTTGTTTTATAGCTGAATAGTTAAAGGCAAGGCAGCCAAATGAGCTAAAATTGAAATAAATTGAAATTATATTCGAATCGAAGACTTCTCATTAAATAAATAAACAAACAAATAATGTGGTGCTCTCGGTGCTCTCTGAGCTTGTTGGTTTTTGTTGCAGACATTTCATTACCAAACTAAGTAACATAATCAGTGCGTTGCCTCTATGAAAATAATGTCCCATAATTCTCTCTGAAGAAGTGCTCCAGCTGAATTAATGGAATGACAGCATCAGCAGACCAGAGGAGGGTTTCAGCAGGTTCTGACCAGTTCTGGAGAACCGGTAGCGGGAATTTTGAGTAGTTCGGAGAACCGGTAGCAGAAACTTTGAGTAGTTCGGAGAACCGGTAAATACCACCTCTAGATGGTCCCACCCCCATCTATTCTCTGCCTCCCGAGTCCCAGCTGATCGGGAGGAAATGGGGATTTTGCAGTATCCTTCCCCTGGAGTGGGAGGGAATGGAGATTTTGCAGTAACCTTCCCCTGCCATGCCCATCAAGCTACGCCCACCAAGCCACGCCATTCCACCAAGCCACGCCCACAGAACCGGCAGTAAAAAAATTTGAAACCCACCACTGCAGCAGACATCAAGCCAAATCATCCACAGACCTGGAGCTGGAGCAGTCAGATGATGAGATACAATCTCCATGAATGGACAAATGTGAACAAAGCTCTTTGCTGAGCAAGGGAATGACCATGTTAATTTGAGATAACTGGGTGCAGTCTGATTTAAGAGACCCTGACCCCTTGTTCCTCTATTGGAAATCACCATCCGATCGCACGATCTGGTGTGTTCCTATGAGGTTTTTCTTTTTCTTTTTGCAAAAACCCTGGACATTTCAGTTGCCTATTCCATCTGGATTCTGTTTCTTATCTGTGTCAATCATAACAAAGAATTTGGGGGGAAATGCATTTTTAAAAGCCAAAATTATTCACACTACCCTTTGTTCGTACTAATAATAATCTTACTAAATGGGAAATAAGCAGTACAACCTATCTGGTGAAAATTCCAAGGCCCTACTTATTAGATCTCAGTATTTGTGATAGATATTATCTACGAAGAGGAAGATCTATAATGAAATATCAATTTTCCAGGAAAGAGAGAGCCCATACCAAGAAGGGCAGGGGGAGAAAACAGCCAGGGTTGAATTGTAAGCAATTTTTATTTTTTTACTCAACAAATTGATGTCAATAGCAATGTAAATAGGCAAAGAAGAAGCTGAAATAGACTTTGGTACTAAGAATAGACATTCATTAGTAATGTAACTAATGCATAATAATGTCAAGGCAAAACTAATTCTGAGATCCTCAAGTACCAGTTCATAGTATTAAACAAAGATTTTCCCAGCCAAAACCCCTGGCTTCCATGTAGATCAAGTAAACAAGTTCTTTGTTATGGGAACCATCTGCCTCAACTTCACACCTGTTAAGACATCCTTGAAAAGTTTCCAGACTCTCACAAGCTTCAGGGGAGATGTAGAAATTTCATTTTTCTACTTAACAGGTTCGTAACCAATATCTCCCTCCTCGCTTACTCTAATGGCAAGTTGAAGAGGCACGTAGCTGCCAAAGTTTCGCTCTTGACAGACAATAGAGTTGGCCTCCTCCAGGTCCCGTCGGCCAAGCAATGCCGGCTGGCGGGCCCTAGGAGGAGAGCCTTCTCTGTGGCCGGCCCCGTGCTCTGGAACCAACTTCCCCCCAGAGACCCGAACTATCCCCACTCTGCTGGCCTTCCGAAAAGCCGTTAAGACATGGCTGTTCCTGCAGGCTGGGGGTAGAGCTTAATCCACTCGAGCTCACCCCCAAGTATGTATGGTTGTTGAATGTTTGTTCGATGTTCTTTTATACTGTGTTTTTTAAATTTTTATATTTGTTTTTAATTAATATTTAATATTTGGTCATTCTTGTATTTTTCTCTGTTGTACGCCGCCCTGAGTCCTTCGGGAGTTGGGCGGCATATAAGAATACCAAAATAAATAAATAAATAAATAAATAAATAAATAAATAAATAAATAAATAAATAAATCCTTCAGTGGTCCATGAAGAAAAATCAGAGTGGCACTGGAACAAATGCAGAAACTTCAGTATTTTGTAAATATAATGCAAGGCAAGAGTCAGTGGATAACATTCTAATATCAATATCAATATGCAGTGATTCACCTAAGAACTGTGGGAGGAAAGGTCACAGAATGGGGCAAAATTCACTTAACAATTGTCTTGCTTAGCAACAGAAATCTTGGAGTCAGTTGTGGTTGTAAGTCGAGGACAACCTGTACTGACAATATTGGTGGTCAGTGTTATTGTGTAGCAGTGAGATTTTGCTTCCCAAATCAGGAAAGAAGACCACAAGAGTAAGAGAACTCAGGTTTATTGTGCAACAAAAGTTCAGAGCATTCACATAACAAATTCTGAACCCCGGGCTACGCCCAAGGTTGTACTTTTATCCCTTAATACAATCCTAGCCTCTTCCGAGGCATTACTTTTTGTCATCCAATAGCACATCAAAGCAAATATCATATCCTTATACAGAAATAGAGAAGTATACACACATGTTATAGTATCGAACATGATTATGATATCAAAACTATGGGTCACAACATTATCTTACACCACCTTGCTACTTTCAGTAGCCTCTTGCAAAATGTTCCAGTACATTGGGAAAGTTCTCGGGAGTTTCCATTGACAAACAAGTGCACTTCTGCTAATACATTTATATTGAAAACAGGAAATATGTGAAATATGTTTTAAAGCCAAATAATATCTTTAGATATTATTTTATAGCATACCCCTTGCCTCAATCGAACAAACATACAACAATAAAAATCCTAAGTGGTCTAAGTGCACGAGAAGAGACTCTGAAATGTTATATGAAATAAGCTTAACATTTTTAAAATAAATTGTATTTTACATCTGATACAGATATAAGTATTGTTTTCATTCAAAGTGGAAACTGGGTCAAAATACAATCTGAGCAAAATAAGTTTAAACATCACTGATGTCATACATGAGCTCTGAACTGAGATTTCTAAATACCTTATCATGGAATTATATAGATAGATATATTGTTCAAATATTCACAAATTCACATTTCATTCTGACTATATTTAGGGCATATAAAATATAAATATTTATATGTTTTACTGTGAACGTGATTAACTTTATGGAAGGGAGCACAGCATTTTAGGTAAAATGTAAATCACAGTGACATTTTGTTACCTTTCCTGTTGGGTTATAGTAACTTCAGGTAAGGAAAAAAAAAGTTGTGTTTTTTTATAAATCATATTTTTCCTTATTTTGGTTCTTTTGGTTCTGTCCAATATTATACTTTCTTTGCGGCTATGGTAGACCTACACAATATCATTATTAATGGATATAGGAATTTGTGTTGTATTCCTATTTGGAATATCACAAGTGTTCTCAAGCATTCATTACTTAATTTCTATATTCCTTTTAAGTTAATGAAGCCTCTTATTTATTAAGCCTTCATTTCAAGTGGGAAATGAAGGCATAATATTTCTTTCAGTGGCTTCTTCTGATTGCTAATACCGGTAGAAAAGATTCAAAGCTTTGCTCATTTTCAGTTATGCACCAAACATGCTTACAACCCTTTAAGTCAAATATCTGTGAGTACCACTCATTGGTGAAATAGCAAGGTATAAATTCCATAAATGAATCCCATGAATAGGCACTGAACATAGATAAATGCTCAACCTCAGACCTTGTTTTTGTTACAAACGTTGCAACACTAAGAATATTTTTCTTTTTATAGCAATGGATCAATGACATTAGTTCTAATGAGCAAAGTTGGTTTAAAATGGTAGAAAATATTTGTAGCGTGGGTGGTAGATGTTGATGATGGTTTGTTCTCCAAGCTTGCTGTTTGTCTTCTGAACGTTTAGTCACCAGATTAGGTAGCTGTTGGTTGAAGTATCTCATTCCAGTTCTCCTCTGCTTTTATTTTGTCTTATGTGTCCTGTGGTCGGTTGGTCATGACGTCAATTAGTCATGTTGTGAGAACATCACCTAGTGAAGAAGTGGTCGGCACTGTCTTTGGTTTTATTTTTATTTATTTATTATTTTGTGAGATTTATATACCGCCTCACAGTGCAAGTACTCTCTAAGCGGTTTACACCATTAAGCAATGTATATTTATATTGCCCCCAACAATCTGGGTCCTCATTTTACCTACCTCGGAAGGATGGAAGGCTGAGTCAACCTTGAGCCGGTGAGATTTGAACTGCTGACCTGCGGATCAGTGTCAGCTAAAGTAGCCTGCAGTACCTGCCTCTAACCGCTGCACCACCTCGGCTCTTGGTCACTTGATTGAACTGACTCCTTATGGATTTGTAGGCTGGTTCCAAATCTATTGAAAAAGTTGATTTAATTTATTCACTACTCTGAGGAATGGGCCAAGTCATACCTAACCCCAGAAAACCTTTTCTCTGTGTTTAGGGCAAGAACTTCATGAAACACATTTATATTTGAAGGAGGAAAAGCATTTAAAAAGTGATTAAACCCAATAATACTATTTATTAGTATCTTTTAATTTACATTGTTTATTTCAGTATTGTTGGGCTAATTTTTACTGGGCCTTCATCCATGAGAAAACTTTGGTCTGACCAGATTTAACAATGATTTATCATTGATAAAAGGTAAGAATAAGCCCACTTCAGAAGGGAGGGTTATCTGACCATATCTGAGAGTATAGCTTGGCATCATCATGATATTATCCCAAAGGTGCTTTTTCAGGAGGCAACTGTATTTTCTTGTTTTTTTCTTTGAAGACATTTTGCTTCTCATCCAAGAATCTTGTTCAGCTCTGACAGGATAGTGGGGAATGGAAGGATTTATATTCCTTGCAGACAGCTGGTCATTTGCATCCTTTTAGAGGATCGTTGAAGCACTTGAAGGTTTATCTGTGTCCTCAGGGTTACCTGAGTGGTGCTCCTGGTTCCTGTAGTCTACAATTTTTCCTCTGGAAATCCATTCCTACTCCTACACCATGCAAAGGGTGTTCATCCCAAATTGTATAGCTAAAAGTTGTAGAGATTCTCAGTCATCCAAGTCACGGTTGTCCCAAAGGTGCTTTTTCAGGAGGCAACTGGACTTTCTTGTTTTTTCTTTGAAGGTGTTTCGCTTCTCCAAGAAGCTTCTTCAGCTCTTCTTTCTTTTTCAAAGAAAAAACAAGAAAGTCCAGTTGCCTCCTGAAAAAGCACCTTTGGGACAACCATGACCTGGATGACTGAGAATCTCTACAGACATCACGATATTACTATCTAAACTAAGCTTTAGATTTATCTGTGACTTCCTGCAAATGGAAAACTGATGTAATCTTCAACAGTTTGGCATTTCTCTTACAAGGAACTTTGTGCATTTTAAAAAAGGATTTGCTTTTAAGTTGTTAGTAATGTTCTTTGTGACTATCTAAGCCAGTGGTTCTCAACCTTCCTAATGCCGCGACCTGCCCCCCCCACCCCTGCACCCCCACCGTGACCCACCCTGCCGCCGTGACCGCTGCCGCAACCCCCACCCTGCTGCTGTCATTTGGGTTATTTTACCCTCTGCGCATGCGCAAAGCATTCTGCGCATGTGCAGAGGGTAAAAGAACCTAAATGGCGGTGTCCGGGTGAAGTCTCCCAACCCTTGGGACCCCAGTCGCGACCCCAGGTTGAGAACCGCTGATCTAAGCAATCAGGAAAGCAAGAACTGCCCAACTCTGCTTCAAAGTTTGTCCAATTGGAGTCATTCTGCTGTGGTCAGATAGATGTTGAGTATATTATCGGAAGAGATTGTGCTGATGTAGATGTGAATATGTAGATAAGGGTCCATGGACCACACATTGAGAACCAATGGTATAGAACAGGGATGTCAAACTCGATTTCATTGAGGGGTGCATCAGGGTTGTGTTTGATCTTAGGGGGGGCATGGCCAGGGTGGATGTGGCCAGCTTGACGTCACTCGTGTCAGAGGTGTCTGTGGTGTCCGAGCACTCTGCCAGTGAAAATGGGCTCTCGAGCTCTGTTTTCGGCTGGGACGGCCTCCTGCAACCCTTTGCCAGTGAAAATGGAGCATGCAGCCCTCCTGAGCTCTGTTTTTGCTGGCAGAGGCACTGCAGGCCGGTCCTTCACTGTTTACAGGGTGGCCCCGTGGGCCAGATCTAAGCACCCTGCAGGCCGGATCTGGGCCCCGGGCCTTGAGTTTGACATCCCTGCAGGGGTGAAATGCTCCCGGTTCGCTCTTGCCTGTCGATCGTCGCAGAGCCGATGGAGCCGGTGGCGGTCGCGGTGTGGGACTTCCCCTGCCCGCTTCCCCCGCCCGCCTGGACACCGCCATTTGAGTTCTTTTGCTCTCTGCACATGCGCAAAGTGTTCTGCATGCGCAAAGGGCAAAATAACTCAAATGGCAGCGTCCAGGCGGGTGGGGGAAGTGGGCGGGGGAAGCCCCGTGCTGCGACCGCCACTGGCTCCATTGGCTCTGCGACGACCAACAAGCAAGAGCGAACCGGGAGCATTTCACCCCTGCATCCCTGGTATAGAGCATAGTCTATTGGGAAGGGTGCTTTCTTGCTTTAGTTTTAACCATACCAGAGGAATTAAATTTTAATTGGCAGTAAACTATACCTATTGCTTCATCAATTATCTATAGTATGTTTATTTTTTTTCATGCAGGGACAAAAAAAACCCTTTCACCATTAGCATCCTTCTTACTTTTTCCTTTGCATTTCAGGATTGACAGATTTTCCTTCTACACATATTTACTTTCATGTAGGGCCCTTGCCATTTCCTGCTGCTAAGTAGCATCCCTATGTGCTTTCTTTCTTTTCATCTGGATACAGTAAAGCAATTTTCCCCATGTTTTATCAGAAGAAGTAACTGGGCAAGGATGGGAATCAAATCTCTTTGGTAAATCTGCCTATCTAGGAATGCCTATATTTTATTTTTTCTTCTATTCTCACTACATCATCGAGATCAAAGATGTCAGAACAATTAAGTAAAACACAAAAGCTTTTTCTATCTCCATCGCAGATTCCAGCATCAGTTTTCAAAACCATATTTTTTAAAAAAATGAATCTCTAATGAAAACATTTTATATTACTTTCAAAGAACTAAATAAACAAATAACTTTCCCACATTTTTCCAACATAAAAGGAATTCTCATTCTCTAAAAGAGAATCAGGTAAAAAATAATTGGGTGTTCCTTGCAGAATGATGCTGATTTAGATCAGTTTACATTTTAACGTGCCATAAGGAATAACGATGGGATCAGAACTTGGAAAGTGGCAATTTCTTTTCTTCCCTGAATAGAGGATATTACGGCAAAACATCTTTAAAAAACTAGAGTTTTAGAGAGAAAATAAGGAACCATGTCATCTAAAACATTGCAAGTCCTTCATATAATGTGTATACTCAGGCAACTATTTTGCTAATCAGTTTAGTTTCAGGGGACTTGTTATCCATTTTCACTGATGGTTTGTTGTAGTTCTTCCAACATAAAAAAGCAAGTTGTGATAAGTGTTCCATCAGATTAGTAAATTGCACTCATAACTTTTACCAGGAATAATAAATGAAGAGAATGGAGGTACTTAGTTGATGGTTTAAGAGCAGTGGTGGGTTGGTCCCGGTTCGGATCAGTTCTTAGAACCGGTAGCGGTGGTGACTGGAGGCTCCGCCCACCCACTCAGGACACTCCGCCCACCTGCCCAGGACGCTTCTACACATGTGCAGAAGCATTGTGTGCGTGCTTGCGTGCACGTGAACCGGTGGCAAACTAATTTAGAACCCACCACTGGTTGAGAGCTACCAACACAAGATTTTGATTTTCTTGTGTTAAAACCAGAAACCACAATTCTCTCTTTTTTCCCAATGGCAGTTGAATTTTTTTTTAAAAGCACTTCCACTGAAAAGGACATATCTTAATATCAATTCTGCCCATTTATAGAAATTCTAGAATGAGTTACGTCATGTTCCAGTATGATGTTCATTTGATTTCCTTGCTTCGTTTCATAACAGATTAGCATTTACTAATCTGGAAAGAAACTTGATATGAACCTGCCATGTTTAGCAGGATCCTTGTGCGTTTTCTACTATAAAGTTTTGCTGTTTGATCTACATTTCAGCCCTACTTATTTATTGACAAAATAAGTGAAGCCACTTTAAAAAATCAAAATGTTTAATGATCTGCATTTGTTTCAGCCGAGTCGTTCTTTTTTACCAGAGACAATGACTTTCAAAATTTCACTTCTTTAATCTCACCCATAGTTCTGTCAAAAAACCTGAGTCATACCCAACAGAAATGAAAAACCCATCGTTTTTCCAACTTGGACTTATATGTTTCAATCCCATTATTATCTTTATTAGTAGCATGAAATGGCAAACGTTTTATGAAAATTCAATAATAATGACTTTTTACTATTTTAAAAAGGCGCAACTGATTATATCAATTGAGAAGATACAACGGTATTTAAAATTTACAAGTAAGAAATCTGTAGTTTGTGTCTTAGTCAAAATAAAGTCAAATATCTCCTTACACTGGAGTAACAGAGTGCTGTAATGGTTTGTCTCAGCCAAAGCAAACATTTCTTTATCTTTAATCTGGCAGTTTTACAAATGATAATGTGTTCTTGATGGCCAACAACTTCTTGCTCTGTTTTGAGTCTCTCCCAAATATATCACATCTCAAGTGTCACCTTTCTTCTTTTTTAGACCTTCTCTATTCCTTTTGCCTTTCGTAGTGCCACAGCTGCAATTCTAATAATAAAGCCAGACTGCCTCAACTGGGTAAGGATTGGTATCTCACTTCTCCAGTGTTCTCTTCTGTCTTAAAGTCCTTGGTTGAAGAATGCAGCAGATGACCATATTAACCAATGTGGTGTTAAAGTTGATGTTCCAATTTTCCCAAATGATTTTCCCAATGTAGGAGATACCTCATTTTAAGATTGATTCATAGTGGCATTCAGTTTTTCTGTCAATACTGTTTTTGAGCTTAATGTCAGGGTTCCCATTGAAAGGGTCAAGACACCCATTGAAAGCAGAACTCCGAGGCAGGTAGATTCCTCAAAGAACATGTTTATTGGATACATCATATTGGCACAGCTATTGAAAACCAACTCTAAAAGTTCCCGCGGTTTTCACCTAATTAAAAGAGTAAAAATCCCCCCCCCTCTCAGGCTGGTCACATTGTCCAATGAATATACTGTAGCTGTCAGGCTCCTTTCCTCTCCTCCTCTCCTCCTCTCCTCCTCCGCTTGTTACGATGACCTTGGTTCCCACAGGAAAACTTTTTGTTTGACTGTTAGCCAGTCTATCTACTTCCCCCCTCCCTTCCCTCTCTCAGGCTTCGTGGCAACTATGAGGCAGCACAAGATGGCTTCAGCCAGGTTTGATTCAGAGTTGACCCTTACTTTGTGGTTGTAAAGTGATTTGGAATGGTCATTTGTCAGGATGTCTTCCCTTGAGATTTAGTTGAAGTATGGAAAACTGGCTGCTATAGAGAAAACATGACACGTGCTTGGCTATCATGCTCATCTCCAGAACAGATCATAATTTAAAGGTGTGCTAAAAGTGCATAATGTGGCCAGGAGAGCTGCCTAAACATACATTGTGAAAGAAAATAACAGAAAAAAACTTCAACTTAATACAGGTGTTAACCGCATTTTTTTCTTATAGATAAATGAAAAAATAATATTATAGAAAAACTTTCCAAATATCAAAGAAGAAAATACATTTTTAATCAGGGAGTTCAGTAAATTACGTTTCCATTTTACAATAATACAATTTTCTTTAGTTCTTCCTGAAATAATATGCATAAGAGAGAGGTTTAGAAATTAAATTATTCACTAGATATTGGCAAACATCTGATTTTAATTCCCTTCTCTTGTTTATACACAGCTGCTATACAGTTGACCTTAAACCCTTTTAGGCTCTTTCAAAGTAATGTGATCACATATGAGTAATATGAACACAAATGCTGGAAATACGTATTTATGCAAAATTTCCTTTAATTTTCTCTCTGATGATTGCCTGTCTCTGAAAAATGCTGAGTTGTTTGAGAAAGTCTTCTATCTCCATCTATCTTCTTGTCAAGAGTGGCATAGCTGCTTCAGTGCACTGTGATTCAGAACAAGATTTTAAATTGCAGACTTTGTTCTTATTGTTTTCCTAAGAGCTGCTATATGAAATCTGAAGAATGGAAAAAGAAATCAGTTTTTTTCATTAGTCTCATCTCCACAGAAAGGAAAATGAATAAGAATTAGCGCATTCCGTATTGACCTGCCAATAAACATATAGGTCTCTTCAAACAATGGTTCCTGTAAAGACTCAGGCGGATACTCACGTCAGACAGTGAGTACATCTGCCCACTTATATTATGATTTGACTTCCATTTTTCGGGTGATCTCTTCGATTACCTGGACACCCCATTTCAGTTATGAGGACTGGTAAACTTGGGGGCTCCCACTTTACTTGGAAAGCAGATCATTTCATACATTAAGGGCATATTGTAGACCAGGGATGTCAAACTTGATTTCATTGCAGGCCACATCAGGGTTGAGTTTGACTTTGGGGGGGCCAAGGTGGGCGTAGCCAGGGTGGGCATTGCCAGATCAATGTCACTCATGTCGGGGGTGCTTGTGGAGGCCCAAGTGCTCTGCCAGCAAAAATGGGCTCCATTTTCGGTTGCAACGGCCTCCTGCAACCCTCTGCCAGCGGAAACGAAGCTTGGGAGAGCTGCCCGCAGCCCTCCCGAGCTCCATTTTTTCTGGCAGAGGCACTGCGGGCTGGTCCTCCGCTGTTTCCAGGACAGCCCCACGGCCCAGATCTAAGCCCCGGGGCTTTGAGTTTGACACCCCTGTTGTAGACAATCTCATGGATTCATTCCTATGGTGACTATAGCCAGTTAAAAACCATTATTATCAGACCTACGTCCCACCATTTTTATTTATTTTTAAAAATTCCTCTATGTTCCATGCAGGGTTCTAGGTTGAGTGTTTGCTTTGCAAAATGCTAGTCACTGACTTGGAAGTCACAGCAAAACATCCCCATTAGAGAGCCATGGTGGCATGATCTGTGATCCTTCCAAGGTCAGTAAAATAAGGACCCAGATTGTTGAGGGCAATATGCTGACTCTGTAAACCACTTAAAGAGGGCTGTAAAGCAATATGAAGTGGCATCTAAGTCTAAGTGCTATTGCTATTTCCTTAAACTGCCTGCTTAAAACAACCTATCTAAATCTTTTTAAAAATGCTTTATCCGAGCAAAGGAAGACCTACTCTGATGAATTCAGAAAAAAAGTTTCCCATTTTCAGACACATGTCCAGTCTATTTTCAGAGAGGTCGGCAAACAACTTGTGTCCGGCCCTTTAAATAGGAAGAACAAGTTGAAAGATTACATAAACCTGATAATGATTTCTACTGGCACAAGTCTGAAACAAAATGAAGACATGCTAGGATTTACATTTGGTGATTTTCAATTAGGAAGTCGATGGAATTTCACTCTACTGAAACCCATTTGGTATGTGGCTGATTTATTTTTAATTGAGAGATCAGGCAAGCTTGGTTTATTTAAGCAAGATTACATTAGATATGTTTCATTTTCCCCCTTTTAAATAATCTTATTTTTCCTTACCGGTAATACACTAATTTCAGCTAACTCTGATTCATAGGGTAATAGCTCAAATGCCAGTAGGATCGAAGTTTCTCTTTCTCTTCCAATTGCACATTAGATGATTTTTCATTCGCTGCTTAGTTTGGGAAAAAAACAACAGTCTGTATTAGCTCGTGTTCAGTTCTAAATATATATTTACTTGCAATGTGGTTACTCGACTTATAACCACAATTGAGCCCAAAATTTCTGTTACTAAGTGAAACATTTGTTCAGTGAATTTTTCCCCATTTTACAACCTTTCTTGCCACAGTTGTTAAGTGAATTACTGCGGTTGTTAAGTTGGTAACATAGTTGTTAAGTGAATCTGGCTTCCCCATTGACTTTGCTTCAAAGGAGGTCACAAAAGGGGATCAATTGACCCTGGGACACTGTCATAAATATGAGTCAGTTGCCAAGTGTCTGAATTTTGATCACATGACCATGGGGATGCTGTAACAGTCATAAGTGTGAAAAACAGTCTTAAGTCACTTTTTCCAGTGCCGTTGTAACTTTGAACAGTAACTAAATGAACTGTTGTAAGTTGAGGACTACCTGTATTAGTAATACAAGCAAGAGTGGTGCTTCCCAAAGGTACTTTTTCAAAAGGCGACTGGAAGTATCCCACTAATAAGGACTTTTGTATTTAGGGACAACAATTGCTATTTCACCTGAAAAAACAGGTTGCCTGGAATCTACAAATAAGCAACCACTACTTCAAGTTAAAGAATCTGAAAGGCCCAGGCACTTACTGTCAGAATTTTTAACGTAAGCAAAAAAAGCATACATTTTGTCAATACTTTACCCCTATCAAGGAGATTGTGAAATGAAACATATTCAATTAATGCCAGAGCCCCTAATCTAAAAAAACAAAATAGAGGTGAGTAGACTATTAGGCCCCCTTTTCCTTACTTTTCATTTCAACAACCATGTCAGTGTTTTTCAGGTTTAAGTACTTTGTAGGAGTGAATTAAACCTGAATACAGTTGTTGTGGCCCACCAGCAGCCCGTGCAGCTGGTAGCTGATTCCGACAGCAAAGAGGCTGATATGGTGATGCACCAGTGGCCTGTGCAGCTGGCACCCGAGTCGGACAGTGAGGAGGCTGGAGAGGACTTGGTGCCAGAGGTGGAGATTCAGCCAGGGCCTTCAGAACCTCCAGAAGCTCCCATCAGTGATGAGGAAGAAGAGGAGGAGCCTATTCTCAATGCACGGGCACGCAGAGCTGCCAAAAGACAGGAATGGTTCCTCAGGAGAAGGTCTCCTTGAGAGTAAGGCTTGGGGCTAATTGGCCACTCCCCTAGCCTATTTAAGGGATGACGATGAAGGAGCCAATTTGCAGGAAACAAGTTCATTCATATTCCTTCGTGTCTTGACTCCACAAAGGTTTGATCGGCTCTTGTTCTCTCTCTTGGCATTTTTCCTGCAAATTGCTTCTGGGCATTTTTCCAACCACTGCAAGATTGCTGTTATCTACAAGACTGTTTACTCAGAATTGAGTTATTATTTTGTGGACTTGTGCTGGCTGTTAATGAAGTTGAATTAACAGCTGGTGTTCAGAAAAGACTGCTTTAAATTGTATTTGTGTTTGATGACTACTAAGAAAGCTCATTAGTAGTCCTTAATTAGTAAATTAAGGTTTGTACAGACTTTGTGTGTGCTGCGTTCTTTGTGGTCCGTAGCTGAGGCAGAACAGCAGTTCTTGAATAGCCATTTTTCCTCCCCCCCTTAAGCACATGTTTTTGTATTTTGTTAGCAATAAGAGCATTTCTCAGCAGGCTACATGAATTATTGCATATCCATTATTACTTAATGACATTAGCATTTAAGGGTTGACTGGCAACATGAAATAAACATTGCCAATCAAATAACAGAGCTGGAGCTTTGTTATCATCTGACATTATCCTTCAAATCAAGGATATATGGGATTCTGAGAATGGAATAACAAGACGTTGAATAGTGGACTTCTATCATCATTATATCACAAGTCATAAAACAAAAAACTTTTCAAGTTTCGTCAATTCTTAACTTTTTAACTGTAAGTTAAGCGTAATCCTCTGAGGACAGGACAACATTCTGTCTGTACCATGTTGTAAAGTGGGTAGTCCAACTTCGTAGAACATACATGACGCCTATTCCAAAAATATGAAATAAATGAATTATGATATACTAGTAGCTGGATACTCATGCTTCGCTATGAAACCGAACTCCTTGGCATGGAGTAGAATGTCTAAACTTCCAGCCTGCAGGCCGGATGAATCACACGCTGGCCATGCCCACTGGCAGTTGGAACAGAGTTCTTTTCAGGTGGGGAGAGGGAGTAGAACGTCTAATTCCTTAGCATCAGAGTGTGTTAATAATAATATAAGAAATAACTAATGATCTGATGTTCATTTCAAAAAATCCTTTCTTAGCGAGCACCTAGAAGCCAAGAGGAACATATGTGCTAAGTTTCAAGTTTGTAGGCTTTACAGTTCTGAAAATTTTGTGATGATGCGTGAGTGGTATTTTCGCTTTTATATACTGTATATAGATTTATCTGGGAGCAGATTTTTTTTTGCCTTCTACTTTGCATTGTCTAGCAACTCAGAGTATAGCTTATTTCCTTAATCTAGCTCACTGTGTTGGAAAGCATCTTTTAGATCAGATGTCCCAAACTTTC
This sequence comes from Diadophis punctatus similis, assembly GCA_023053685.1. NCBI lineage: Eukaryota > Metazoa > Chordata > Lepidosauria > Squamata > Dipsadidae > Diadophis > Diadophis punctatus. The sequence continues at coordinate 57,303,249 of JALIGW010000006.1, read as the reverse complement.
CAGCTCTGTGGACCGGCAGTGGCGGATGTGAGCAGTGGTGGCAGTGGCAAGGAGGGGGTGGTTTGGCTGGTACTGGTCTGTAGACCAGGGGTTGGGAACCTCTGTTTCAGATTACTGAATCCAGTTTGCTCACCCTTGCTAATTTTAAATTTAATTTGGGGGTATCCAAATTAAGGCATCCAGAAGGGATGGCTTGTTTTTTTGTTTGTTTTACTTATTTTTATTTAAAGACTTTATATGACTTCCTACTGCACACCTTAATCTTAATATGTATCCAACCCTTGCTTCAATACCACCTCTTTAAGTAATTAGATATCCTGCCAAGTTTTTTCTAAACATTCAGAATCTGTTTTCCTGTAATTTAAGACCATTGTACTGTAGATAAATTTAAAAAAATATGACATCATGATCCCCTGTACGATGTTGCTTCAGGTATTTGAAGAGTCATTATATTGAGAGCCGTGATGGTGCAGAAGTTAGAGTGCAGTACTGCAGGCTACTTCTGCTGATCACTGGCTGCCAGCGGTTTGGCAGATCGAATCTCACTAGGCTCAAGGTTGACTCAGCCTTCCATCCTTTCGAGGTTGGTAAAATGGGGACCCAGATTTTGGGGGGGCAATATGCTGACTCTGTAAACAGCTTAGGGATGGCTGTAAAGCACTGTGAAGTGCTTTATAAGTCTAAGTATATTGTTCTGCGACCTTCATTCTCAAAGCTAAATATACACAGTGGCCTCTCTTTCTCCTTGGAGAGAGCTGGTGATACCCAGCTTTATATATCTATCCCTGGTGAATGAAGCAATGCTACTAAGGTCCTGTCTCTGCATTTGGAGGGTAAGGGTCTGGATGGGGAAATAAGAAGCTTCAGCTCAACCCTAACAAGACTGAGTGACTTTAGGTTTTTGGTGCATGACAGCTCTAGGGACACATCATCTTTGGTCTGAATAGGGTTGCACTGCCCTGCCCCAAGCAGACTCAGTGCAGTGTTGGGATTCTCCTGGACTCATGCCTTCTCTTAAATAATAGATGGCAGATGTGACTAGGATGGCCTTTGTGCAACTTTATGTTATACACCATTGTGCCCATTCCTGGACCAGGAGGTTGTGCCTACAGTCACTGAGGATTAAATGGGTTACTATAATATCCTTTCTATGGGGATGCCCTTGAAGAGCACCTAGAAGCTTCAGCTGGTACAGAATGTGGTGGCACAACGATTTATTCACAGTCCTGAATCAGCGGACAATACACCTCTCTTCCATAAGCTGCCTTGGTTGCCAATATGTTTCTGTGTTTAATTCAAGTGCTAATAATGACTGTAAAGCACTATATGGCACACGCCTTTCTACAGTTACATCCAGCCATCTCATCTGGACCAGCAGGAGCAGTATGGCCTGGGTATCATCTAGCAAAGAGTGTCATCTGGACCTAGGGCAGGGGTCGGCAACCTTAAACACTCAGAGAGCCATTTGGACCCATTTTCCACAGAAAAGAAAACACCGGGAGCCACAAAACTCTTCCCGTGCCTGACTATTTCCTGAGTGGCCACAAAACTAGCATATATAGTTGAATTAAAGATTCTGTTTTCTTCTGAAACTTTTCTTTTCTTGGATTTATCCATGGTTGGCCTACTGGGGGTCGAAAAGCTTAATAAATTTGTTTCTTTTTTATTTTACTTATTTTTGTTTTTCACTTTGTTTACTTTCTCTTTAATTATTAATGTTTTGAATAGTTTAAAAAAATTCGGAGTTAAAGATGCCAAAAAATGGGGGAATTAAGAAGTTATTTTAATTTAATTTAATTTTATGCTATTGAATACTATGCCCTGTACTTTCTCTGGGAAGTCCGGGGGGGGGGAGGGAAGGGAAGGGAGTGGGTTGCGGGTAGGGGGGATGGGGGGGAGAAAATTGATAAAAATGCTTGTACTTTGTACTAATAAAACTTTTTGAATAAAAAAAAAGAAAAGCTTAATAAATTGCACGTCGGTGGGTGTCGCACATTGGCAGTTGTGATGCATATTTTGAGTGACAGGGAGCCGCAGCAGAGGGATGAAAGAGCCACATGTGGCTCCAGAGCCGCAGGTTGCTGACCCCTGATCTAGGGAGAGAGCTTTTTTTCGCCTTGCCTATTGACAATTATACAATAATTGTTTTCAATGATTAATGGTTTTCCTGTTTGTGTATGGATTTCTTAAATTGTTTTTATTTAATTATTGTTTTTACTTGTTATGTAAAGAGTCTCTTAGATAGGACAGGCAGCCTTACAAATTGAAACTGACACAACTTTAAACCTGCAACAATACTTTAACACAATCAACGTCTGCCTATGTTTTGTCCTTGGGAAGGACTTCATGGGTGGATAAAAATGCAAAATCCAGGCTAAACATCTGGCTGATCTGCAACCAACCATAATATTTTTCCCCCATCTTTATTTTTGGATCCTTCTGTCCCTAGTGTCTGTTTCCTCCCCCTCTTTCTACCTCCCTGGCTGTCTCTTTGTGACATGAGTGTTTCTTGATTAGCCCTTGGGCCATATCAAAGTGCAAAGTTCCAGAAACAAATTATTACTAAAATTTGATAAAAGCAGTTTCGAATGGAATTTGATAAAATACAATTTAAAATGAAATTGGAATAAAATACGATTTAAAATGAAGTTGGAATAAAATACAGTCTAAAATGAAATTGAATAAAATACAATAATATAAGATATAGATAAAATATGATAAAATTATATTTCGGTGTCACCCCTGCAATCTATCCCAATCAGTCCCACATATGCAGATCTCAACTGAATCATTTTGTTTAAATACTGTGTTGTGTTAAATGTTATTTTGCTTACCCCCCCCCCACCACCACCAAGCTGCCTTTCACAATCTCCTTGCTCAGTGTGTTCATTTAAGCAGAGGAAACATTTAATGAAATAGGCATATGTATTCACACTGAAAGCAGAAATAGCAGTTGGAAGTTCAAGAAAACTTGAGGCAGTACAAGGCAGCTGTATTTTCAGGCCAGCGCAACTCAAATATACATCTATAGAGACTTTCCCTACCATCCTCAGGAACTGCACTCCAAGATGTGACAGGAAGAGTTAGTTAAACATTTGAGAAATGCATGGCCAAGCCAATGAATTGATAATGGTTGTTAACTTGTAATTTTGTGGTACTTGCTGCTCATTTGCACCCATTCGGCAAGTCTAGTATAACTAGGGAAAATGGGATTCTGAATAATCAGGCTTTCCCCATTCATACACTTTTTGAACAATTCTGTGCCATTGAAGAGAATGATTCAGTTTAGAATAGAACTGGGGGGGAAATGAACACATTGAATGCACTGAGGGGGAAAAGCTATAAAGCTTCTGAACCTTGTCAGTGTATAGCAAAGGAGTGCATAAGAATGCTAATGTTGTGCAAAGCCCTTGCCTCTTTTGTATTACTTTATGAAGTTCAACAATTTTAGAAAGGAAAAAAACTCTACAAAGACATATTTCATTGGAGGTCTCCTAGTCCAACCCCCTTCTCAGAAAACCTGTTGTCCCACTGTTCAGGAAACCCTATACCATTTCAGACAAATGGTTGTCCAATCTCTTCTTAAAAACTTCCAGTTTTGGAGCATTCACAACTTCTGGAGGCAAGGTTTTCCACTGATTAGTTGTTTTAACTGTCAGGAAATGTGTTCTTAATTCTAGGTTGCTTCTCTCCTTGATCAGTTTCATCCATTGCTTTTTGTCCTGCCTTCCGGTGCTTTGGAGAAGACATATAAATGTATATGTAGTTTTATTTTATGAACTACTAAATGTAGTTCATAAAATCATATACCAAAACGTCCTTCCTGTTAATGACTACTTCAGCTTCAACCGCAGCAATACACGAGCACGTAATAGATTCAAACTAAATGTAAACCGCTCCAAACTCGCTGCAGAAAATACGACTTCAGCAACAGAGTGATCGATGCCTGGAATGCACTACCCGACTCTGTGGTTTCTACCCCTAACCCCCAAAACTTTAACCTTAGACTGTCTACAGTCGACCTCTCCCCGTTTCTAAGAGATCTATAACGGGCATAAGCGCACCACTGTGCCTACCGTCCCTGTCCTACTGTCCTATTGTCTTCTTTTATCATTACTTTTTACTTATGTTTATACAAACTACTACTATCCTATACATGTTTGACAAATAAATAAATAAATAAATAAATAAATAAATAAATAAATAAATAAATAAATAAATAAATAAATAAATAAATAAATAAATAAATATCCAATTCCAGCAACCTTTTTTTATATGTTTTAGCCTCCAGTCCCCTAATAATCATTGTTGGTTTTCTCTGCACTCTTTCTAGAGTCTCAACATCTTTTATTTTATTCGGCTTTCTTATATGCCGCCCAACTCCCGAAGGACTGTTTATATTGTGGCGACCAAAACTTGATGCAGTATTCCAAGTGTGCTCTTACCAAGGTATTATAAAGTGGTATTAACACTTCACGTGATCTTGATTCTATTAACAGAGGAAGGAAGGCAGGAAGGCAGGAAGGAAGGCAGGAAGGCAGGAAGGAAGGCAGGAAGGAAGGAAGGGAGGGAGGGAGGGAGGGAGGGAGGGTTTAGTTGAGCATCATTTTTAATTATTGCTCTTTATCCAATAATTTGTAAAATAATTTAACCATATTTGCTAGCTACCAAGTCACTCAGGTGTGATCATTCAGTGCAGTGTTAAATCATGCTGTCCTGCATATCAAATTCATTTTATGGGCAAAGCATTACTGGAAACAAAAGTGTTAATACTGCCTTATCTCCATGATTCATGCTTGTCACAAGATTGTTGTTTGTTGGATGTTAGAAGTCCTCCCCCATTCCTATCCCTTGCAACAGATCAGTTCAAAGAAACAATTTAAATTTGAATCATTGAAGTCATAATTCTATAATCTCCTGATATCCAATTTAAGATAACATTCTGCAGTATGTGCAGAATGGATACCAGGGGTCAGCTGTGGCAGGAGCTGTGATTGAAACCAATAAAAAGAGGATGAAAGATTTATTCACAGATAAGTCACTTGCCTTCAGAATAAAATTATTCAACCCTTTATCTGTTGAAGTGGGAATGGATTTCATAGATGAGAGATTAAGATGTGATTTGTCACACTGTTAGCAGTTTCAGTGCAAGCTTGTTCCATTCCAGTTGCACAACATCTCTTTTCAGAGCTAAATCTTTCTGAGGAATTTACAGTTGTTCAAGAGAATGTAATTAAAAACATAGACTGTATAAGTCACTATCACTTGTCATTTCTTAACATTCCCTTAATTATCTATCATGTAAATTGTGTTTCAGAATTTGGTACCAATGAAGTAATTATAAATACTCAACATGTACTGGCAGAGCTTGCCATAATTATGCAGAATTCAGAGGAACCTTTTTCTCCAATTAATGCTACATTTTAGGTATGGCTAAGCTTATCTAAAGAGGTCCCAAACTTTATTTCCATTGCAAACCTAATGTACTACATTTCCACCATTTCATTCCACTGTCACAGATAATGTATCCCAACAATTAAGCAAGTATTCCGGTAGAATGTGATGGAATGTAGTAATCTGGACTCCCAGGAGGAAGGGGTGCATTCCAGTAAAATAAGAGTTCAGTTCAGAGTATATGGTAGATATAGATGTCAGGGTTCCGAGTTACCCATTAAAAGCAGAACTCCGAGGCTGGTAGATTCCTCAAAGAACATGTTTATTGCATACATCATATTGGCACAGCTGGTGAAAACCAACTCTAAAGGTTCTCACACTTTTCACCTAATTAAAAGAGTAAAACTCCCCCTTCCCAGGTGTCACCAGTCACATTGTCCAATGAATATAGCTGGCAGGCTCCTCTCCTCCTTCACCAACCACCTGTTATGATGACCTTGGTTCCCACAGGAAAACGTTTTGTTTTGACTGTTAGCTGGGCTATTTACTCCCCCCCTCCTGTCCCTCTCTAAGGCTTTGTGGCAACTAGGAGGCAGCACAAGATGGCTTCCGCAGGGTCGCTTCAGAGTTGACAATAGATAGTAGAATGCTTCAATTTGGCAACAATCTTTTATGACTTGTAGACTTCAAGTAGACTTCAAGTACAACTCTTCAATTCTCATGCCTTTTTAAAAAAGAATTCTTATAACAATTCTACTGACTTGTGGACTTCAACTCTACAAGAGTCATAAAGGGGTCATAGTTCCCACCTCTGACCTAGAGGGTCCCTTCAGAGTCTACTTCTACTTGTGCATGGCATAATTATACTGCTATTATCCAATAGATAATGGTAGGAAGAGATTGGATTTACTTGTTTGCTTGTTTTGTTTCCTTCATGGATATTTGCAGATTGAAAAGCTAAAATAATAAAGGCACCTAGAAAGAAAGAAAGAAAGAAAGAAAGAAAGAAAGAAAGAAAGAAAGAAAGAAAGAAAGAAAGAAAGAAAGAAAGAAAGGAAGGAAGGAAGGAAGGAAGGAAGGAAGGGAGAAAGCAAGCAAGCAAGCAAGCAAGCAAGCAAGCAAGCAAGCAAGCAAGCAAGCAAGCAAGCAAGCAAGCAAGCAAGAAAGAAAGAAAGAAAGAAAGAAAGAAAGAAAGAAAGAAAGAAAGAAAGAAAGAAAGAAAGAAAGAAAGAAAGCTCTTTTTAGTTTTATTTTAGGCAGGCAACAAATCTCATTGAACATTTCTAACTTCTAAATTTATTCAATCTGCATGAGCTTTTGGATATGTGAAGCAATGTGGAATAAGCCCATTGCTCTATCCCCAATTTTAGGTGACCCTTCCCTCACCTTACACACTGTTAAAACATGTGCAGCTTTTTCATGCAGTTTTGGAGACTCCATAGAACAGGGGTGTCAAACTCAAGGCCCAGGGGCTGGATCCGGCCCAAGGGGTGCTTAGATCTGGCCCGCGGGGCTGCCCTGGAAACAGCAAAGGTGCCCATGGTGGCTCTGCCAACGAAAATGGAGCTCAGGAGGGCCACAGGCAGCCCTCCCGAGTTCCGTTTTCGCTGGCAGAGGGTTGCAGGAAGCCATCACAGATGGAAATGGAACTTGTGAGCTCGTTTTCACTGGCAGAACGCTTGGGCCACCACAGGCGCCACCCTGACACAAGTGATGTCAAACTGGCCATGCCCACCCTGGCCCCCCAAGGTCGAACACAACCCTGATGCGGCTCTCAATGAAATTGAGTTTGACGCCCCTGTCATAGAAGATGAGGTTACCAATAATCAAAGGAGATCCAATGCTATATATGTATTCTTTTCAGGTGCATGAGAACATTTTTTGTGGGGGGGGGGTACAGAAAATGGTATAAAAAACAAAACACCATCTCTCACCCTGGCTGGCTGAGACTGATGAGCATGGAAGTCCAGAATATCCTTCAATACCAGATGATCATGGCTCTGATCATATAGCCTTATGACCTTTTAGAACTTGGCTTGACTACAGTAGGGATAATCCTCTTCTTCATTTCATTTGTTCCTATCAAAAACAGACTCCCATGTATAAGGATAAATTTTTCTTTTGAATCTCCATGAAATTTCTCATGTGCCTTTTATTGCAGTACTTACGCAATATTCAAAAACTTTAAATGTTTCTCTTCTGTTTAATCATTTAATTATTTTTCATGTAATCATGTAATTATTTTTCTAAACCCAAAAAGAGGAAAGTAATTCTTATAATTACACACAAGTATTTAACCATTCTCTTTAGGGAGGATTTATAGTTAGATTTTAAGGCTGAAGTAATAGGCAGTTTCTTTGCCTAGATAGCAATAGCACTTAGACTTCTATTCCACTCCATAGTGCTTTACAGCACTCTCTGAATGGTTACAAATGTCAGCATATTGTCCCCAATAATCTGGGTCTTCATTTTACCAAAGGCCGAGTCAACCTTGAGCCAGTCAGGATCGAACTCCTGGCTGTGGGCAGAGTTTGTCTGCAATACTGCATTCTAACCATTGTGCCACCAGAGATGTAAAGCTGGTGTGGGTTAAAACATGACATATTTTCTATAAGCTAAATCCCCTCAGCTACCAAGCAGTCTCTGTGAGAAAAATATGTAGGCATGGTTCACCTATTCCTAAAATCTGCAATACTTTTTCCAATGTATACAGAATTATGGGAAAACTGAATATTCCACATTTTGTAGCTGCTAAATTTTTGGGAGATGACAAAGCAGTCACAATCATTCACTACCTAACTGTCGTGCTTCACATTATTTTCAAATTCACAATAGGATTTGGCAATATGAACCTGGTGATCAGAGGTGGGTTCCTCCCGGTTCGTACCGGTCCTACAGAACCAGTACCAAACTGCTGGTGATGTCATGGTGATGTCATGGAACATGACATCAGTGCCGGTCCGTGGACACTGCCATCTTTTTTTTTATTATTTTTTTTTTAAAAAATTCCGGGTTTTTCTTCTTCTGTGCATGCGCAAAAACTGAGTTTTTGGCACTGTGTATGTGTCACCATCTTGTTTTCAGCTTTTTTGGGGGGGGGTTATTTGTTGGCACTGTGCATGTGCACGCACAAAGCGTGTGCATGGCCATGCGGCACGGGAGGAAGCGAACTGGCAGCAAGGTAAGTTAGAACCCACCCCTGCTGGTGATCATTGTTAAACTTTTTTTCCTTCTTATGAAAATTATATTTTTCTTGTAGCTTGTTTCTCTGGGGATTTTTTTTTCTTTATTAGACCATCTGCTAAAGAATATTGGTATTTCAGTTTCAAAAATACTTTTGTCACACTTGCAAATACCCTAGCGCAGGGATCCATAGTTCACAAACTGTATGTAACCTGTACACTCCACATTTTTTGGGGGGAGGTGTCTTTGGCAACCTTCCAAATCTACTATAGCAATGTGGCAGCAAACAGACAAGAATTAGTAGTGTAGCTTTCCATCACCCATTAAATAAAAATATTATTTTAATTCTAGAAAGCTGCAGGGACTAGTTCAGGAAGTTGCTAAGAGTCAACACTGACTTAAAGTCATGTGCGTGCACCCACACATGTACGTGCTCGCACACACACACACACACACACAGGGAAAAAAGAATACCTTAGGTTTTAAATAAAAAGGTAGCTTTTAAATAACTTCCAAGTCATAAAAAGAACTAGAAAAAGCATACTTCCATTCATTTGAGTTATATGAATCTTCCCGACTATGACATCACAGCCTAAAAATACACACTGCCCTCCACCCTTCCCAAATGCTGTCCAACTCTATTATACAAAATCAGACTGAAAAATTGGATATTTGGAATGAACTTCTATGGAAATTGTGATAATGTGTTCCAGAAAGCACTACTCTGTTTATTATGGCAGCATATTGAAAGAAACATTAACACTTATGGCTAAGATGCCTTTGTAGTATTTTATCTGCCCTTGTTGTCTCATAACCTTCCCCCCCCCCGAAAAAACCCAAAATTTCTCTGCTGAAAAAATACTTTATGACATAGTCACATGAAGAGTCACTTTATATGGGAGATGGGTGGCATAAAAATTTAATACATACTTATTGTAGATACATACGTACATACATACATACATACATACATACATACATACATACATACATACATACAGTAGTTCTAATGATAAGTTTCTTACTTCTCCCAAAAAGAATTAATAGAGTGCCTGCATGGGGTAATTGACCCATCACAAGACCTTCACTTGACACACCCACACCTGAAGCCCTTATAAACAGAACACTGACTGATGGGATAGGAATTTATTCCTACCAAGGCGATATAGATCTTGTTCCCTTGAAGTCATCCTTACGTAGAAAATGAAACCAAGATTTCATTCTAATTAACAAAATATTTATTTCAGTATAAAAGTAACAAAACATAAATCTTAATTAAGCTACATTGTCCCAGTCAAGAATTCACATCTGCCTCGGATGGAGGCTTGCAGAAGAAGAAAAAGGAGGAGACAAAACTCCTGGAATGCACACATATCACATGTCTGCTTGATTAGAAAATACAGTAGATCTAGAAATATAGTAGAAGACTAAGAAATATAGCACAGAGGCTCAACTGGCAATATATTCACATCATGACACTGACACTGACATCCCCTAAACCCATGATGGCGAACCTATGGCACACATGCCCGAAGTGGCACGTGGAGCCATTTCATCTGGCACGCATGGCATTGGCTGTTCCTCTTCCAGATTTCTGGCACACATGCGCACGTGACGATCAGCTGGCCTTTGTGTATGCAGCAGTGCCAGAAACCGGAAGAGCTGGTCTTCCATTTTCCGGCGTGAGCATGTGGCCCGGCCAGCTGATCGGTGCATGTGCATGCACGGCAGTAACCGGAAGACTTGCCAACCGGTGCACATGTGTGCACAGGAAACCGGAAATTATTATTTTGTGGCCCCCATGCCCCCTTGGCAACTCCTTTTCTTGATTGCAGCCCAGATGAGTGCATGTTCCGTTTTCGGCACTCGGTGCCGAAAAGGTTGGCCATCATTGCCCTAAACTCCACTGAAGATGTTACCTAGCCTGATAACAAAACATTTTGAAACCAACCCACAAGCTCGGAGAATGAACCTTCACCCTCATAATTGTCCATGTTTTGCTCAATTGCTTGTCCCATATCCGATTAATTGCTTCTCTCATGTGGTTTTGTTTCCTGAAATTCCATGCCAGGATTTATTGCAAAATGCTGGCTTTCTTCCGATCAAGAAGACTGGTTTAGTTTAAGTTGACACCTCAGGATCTGTGTCTCAGGCATAGGATAAACAGATGATTTGATGAGTAACCATGGTTTTACAATCCCTCTTTTATGAAGAAATGAAAAAAAAATTGAAATGTAATTCGTATTTGACTAAGGAAATCATGTCTAACAACCATGTTCTATCTTCACAGGTAAATTTACTAACTGCTGTTATTTCCGAAGCAACATATTGAACGTGTGTGTGTGTGTGTGTGTGTGTGTGTGTTTCCTTTGAGTCAGCCTTGACTCCTGCTGACTACATGGACAGATCAATGCAGTTTTTTGCCATTGCTTTCTTCCAAGGACTGAGAGAGAATGACCGACTCAAAGTCCTCCAGATGCCTAAGGAAAACTAGAATTTATTTATTTATTTATTTATTTATTTATTTATTTATTTATTTATTATTTATTTATTTATTTATTTATTTATTTATTTATTTATTTATTTATTTATTTATTTAGTTATTTATCTATCTATCTATCTATCTATCTATCTATCTATCTATCTATCTATCTATCTATCTATCTATCTATCTATCTATCTATCTATCTATCTATTTATTTATTTATTTATTTATTTATTTATTTATTTAGTGCTCTTATATGCCGCCCTACTCCCTGGGGCCTCAGGGCGGCGTACAACATTTTAAAGAACAGCTAAACAATATAATATTAAAATACAATGTATTTTAAACTGTTTAAAATACATTTAAAGGAAACGAACAAGGCATCCGTGGGGGGGGGGGGACCAGAATGAAAATTGTCTCAACACCCCGCCTGCAGGAAGAGCCATGTCTTCACGGCTTTTTGGAAGGCCAGCAAGGTGGGGACAATTCGTATCTCTGGGGGGAGTTGGTTCCAGAGAGCAGGGGCCCCAACAGAGAAGGCCCTCCCCCTAGGACCCGCCAGCTGACATTGTTTGGTTGACGGGTCCTGGAGGAGACCCACTCTGTGGGACCTAACCCGTCGAAGGGAAGTATGAGGTAGGATGCGGTCCCGGAGGTAACCTGGTCCTAAACCATGTAGGGCTTTAAAGTAATTTGAGTATTCTGTATAATCTGACCTATCTCTTCAAAGGTAACACAACATCCAACATTTAAAGTAGATGGTAAGAGGTGGGGAGATTTTTTGAGTGCTGAATGATAAGAACGGTCTAAGCCTGTATTCTCTGAACATTTTATCTTCCCTTTTGCATCATAGTAAAACTAGAGTTGCCGTCAAACACATCTGGAGGGCATTGGGTTGGGATAGGCTGTTCTAGAAATCAGGAGCCATAATGAGAAATGTCAAAACCCATTTCTTATTCTGCCAAATAAAAGGGCATGTGATGATACACGCTATTTGCTGGACCTGTGGAAATGGAGGAAGATCTTTATTAAATTCCACGCAGATGGCTTTTGAGGCTTTTATCAAGCCTTTTAATCTTTCTTGCTAAACTTTAATGTGAGCATATAACAGGCTTAATATGAAGGGATTTTTGACCTTTTCAAGAATTAAATGGTAACCACCAAATGCTTTATCATTGTTAACTAGGGCAGCTAATGGAGGTCTTATTTCAAATTCTGGAACTGAACAAGCACTTCCCCAGTCTACCCTTTTCTCTTACAGCTGCTTTTTATTAACTCAATGGGTGTTTATTTAGATAAAACAAAGCACGCTCCATGCTGCCAAGGTTCTTTAATGAAAAGCACAAAAGGGAAGAACGTTAAGAAAATATTCCTTTTAAAAAAAAATGCCCTGCAAATCATCAAATTGTATTACATGAGGCCTAATGGATCTCTCTGGCCTTCACTACTGAATATGTGTATGTTATTCCCTAATGATGAACCTGAGAATGTGGATTAAATGTATTTTGCAGGCAGTTGTTTTATAAAGACTCAAGCATCAACATCTGTATTTGGAGCAATGTTTCTATTTCTAACCTAGTCCCACCGGATGACCTGGTAATTTATTTCCCCAGAATAATCCATGCTACCTGGAAATCTTAGGAGTTGCAGTTCCTAAACACCGAGAAAATGCAATGTCGAAAATCCAAGATTTGAAGTCATTAGGTTTATATTACCTATATTTAAGACACAACAGTGTTTTTCAATTATTTCCTACTGTTCCAATCTTCCTAACCCTATCGAATCAATCTTTCCATAAGACACCTCAGTCACTATGTTTCACAGTACCCATAAATTATGGTTCCTTAGTGCCCTCTGAGCTTGGTTGTTTTCTTGCAGACATTTCATTACCCTAACAGTAACATCATCAATACTATTAGAGAGTGCTGTTTGCTGTCAGTTTATATTCTAGTGCAGGTGTCAGCATCCTGCAGCTCTGGAGCCGCATGTGGCTCTTTGGGCCCTCTGCTGTGGCTCCCTGTCAGGTGATCCCATCACTGGCTGGCCCCGCCCTTCATCCTCCCCTCCCAGTCACTCCTCACCTGGCCTGAGAAGGTAAGGGTGACGGTGGGGGATGGAGAAGAGGCCAGGGCAGAGACAGATGAGAGGGGGAGAGAAAGTGTCATAGAGAGATACAGAGGGGGGGAGAGAGAGGGAGGGAGGGAGATAAAGAGAGCGATGTCAAAAGGGTTTTGTGGTTCCCTGTGTTTTTTAACAACCGGTTCTCTGTCCTATGCTGGGTAGGCATGTCTTGGGGGGGGGGTTCATGTGATTGGTGGAAGTGAGTGACATTGAGTTGGCCACACCCACCCAGGTTTTGTGGCTCCCGGTGTTTTATTTTCTGTGGGAAATGGGTCCAAATGGCTCTTTGAGTGTTTAAGGTTGCAGACCCTGTTCTAGTGGTTTGCCCTGTCAGTGGTGGTTCGGGGAGGGAAGTGTTTTAGAAGTTCTTTGATTGGGCTGTTTACTGCTGACTTTTTTGGCAGTTCCTTGATTGGGGTATTTGTTTACTAGATTGTTGGTCTGTTGTTAATCTTGAAGTTAATCTATGCTCATCTGGGTGCTCGTGCTGGTGGGGAGATGTTTTGTTCCCCTTTTGGCTTGTTGATTGTCTCTTTTGCATAGTATGTAGATATTGTTTATGTCTATATGTCACCTAGAAGCAGGACTTGAATGACTTAAAAGTTCACAAGAAAATCTAAAAACTGAGACTAAAGAACATTAATTCATAAGAGCAGACCACCATAATTTCAGCAATTGAAGTTGTTCTAAAAGTGGCGCAATTTATAAGACAAGAGTTCAAATATTCACATATTTTTTCCACTATAGTTAATGACTAGGGAGCCAGTGTGGTGTAGAGATTAAGCTAAAAATCAGACATTGGGAGTTCTAGTTCCATCTTAAATTGGGTGACCTTGGACCAGTCACTCACTCTCAATCCTAAAAAACCTAGCCAATAAAATTTGAGGGACTTGTCTGCACAATCACCAGGAATCAACAAACACACACACACACACACACACACACACACACACACACACTCATACAGCACCTCTTTTTGATTGAAGGTATATTGAAGCACTCTTTGAAACAATGCCACATTTCTAAAGGCTGAAATAAGCTGATGTGAGTGGGTTCAGCATATAGAGAACCAAACTGAATAACCCATGTCATAACCTCGGAAAGAATTGTAATGCATGGGAAAGATGCCAACTTTGCCAATTTAAAACAAAAAATATATTTTCTTGCTCATGCCTCAAAAAGTATAGTACAGTGTTTCCTAACCTTGGCAACTTGAAGATGTCTGGACTTCAACTCCCAGAATTCCCCAGCCAGCGAATGCTGGCTGGGGAATTCTGGGAGTTGAAGTCCAGACATCTTCAAGTTGCCAAGGTTGGGAAACACTGGTATAGTAGGACCAGATAAGCAATGTGAATTGAATTGTTAAGGCACGTCGAACTGGGGAACACTATTACACTTGATTGACATTATCAGGCAGGGGAATTCATGCCTTCAAATTTTGTCTTCCAATTTTTTTTAAACTGTCACTTTCATTTTCAATTACAGAAATTCTCCTGATGTTCTCAATACTTGAGCCATTACGTTTCTAGATTCTCCAGACTCTCTGCATTGGATAACTTAATTGGTTTTTCTATTACCATTCTTGTTACCATCAATTATAGAAGTGAGAAGTGTTTTAGTGATCATTGTCTCTTAACCTCCTACAAATGAGTAAAAATCAGACAAATGTAAAAGAAAAATCATTCAGGAAATTACACATATCTATTCTGAGAGGATGAAGAAGTACTCTAATAATATGTACAGTTTGAAGTATAAGTTAGTATGAACAGTAATTAAGATCAAATTTTATTGTCAATCTGAGATGCATATGTGCTGTTAGGTAGTTAGATGTTTTTAAAAACGTAAATTCTTCTTCAAGTTTGAGTTGACTTCTGGTGATTCATGGGTGTTCTGTATCATTTTCCTAACAAGAATATGGAAGTGATTTGCCATAACCTACTTTTGACATTTTTTTTTTCAATTTCCTAATCTAGAATGTAGCCCTAGAATTTCTCAACTAACCCCAGCAAGTGTCCCAAGCAAGTACTGAACTAACTAGGTCTGATGCTGTTTTCTTTTTCTTTTTTCAAACTTATTGGCTTGTATAAATAATGACATATTTATAAGCATTTGGAACAAAAAATTAGCACAAATGTTTCAATACTTTTTTAAACAAAAAATTGTAGACCAATATAGGGACAGTTTTTTTCCACCCTATCGTATTTGCCTGATGGTTCTAGATAGACACCTGTTTTAAACCATTATGGGTTGTACATAGACCCAGTCCTATTGCAGTGCAACAGTATCCTCTTGTTCTGTTGGTTATTTTAGTGTTAACATTTATTGAGTTGTTAAGTTCTGAGTTACTTTTATTGGATTGATTTATTGATTATTGTGTTTTGATTGTTGCTACTGTGTTTCCCCGAAAATAAGACTGGGTCTTATATTAATGTTTGCTCCAAAAGATGGATTAGGGCTTATTTTCTGGCTAGGTCTTATTTTCAGGAAAATACGGTACTAAATGCTTCCGTCTGGTTGACGATCTTAACTGGGGCTTATTTTTGGGATAGGGCTAATATTACGAACATCCTGAAAAATCATGCTAGGGCTTATTTTTTGGTTAGGTCTTATTTTCAGAGAAACACGGTAGGTTTTGGGGGAGTTGTATTATGTATTATGTCTTGGCGAACCTATGGCACGGGTGCCACAGGTGGCACGCGGAGCCATATCTGCCGGCACACGAGCCGTTGCCCTAGCTCATGTGCATGCCTGCCGGCTGATTTTTGGCTTGCGCAGAGGCTCTGGGAGCCAAAAATCAGCCTCCAGAGGGCCTCTGGGGTGGCAGGGGGAGCGTTTTTTGCCCTCCCCAAGCTCCAGGAAAGCCTCTGGAGCCTGGGAAGGGTGAAAAATGGGCCTACCGGGCCCACTGGAAGTCATGAAACGAGGGAGTGGGGGGTCACACACGCATGCGCAGGGGGGTGGGGTGAGTGGGGGGCTTTGAATTATGGGTGTGGGCATGCACTTGTGTGTGATAGCGCGCACACACACTATTTCGGCACCTGAGGAAAAAAAGGTTCGCCATCACTGGTATAGGCATTTTATTTACACATTTATTCATTCATTTCCTTAGAGAAGTAAAGATAGCAAATGGGTCATCAGAACAAGAAAAATGGAAAATGCTCAATCCATATATTTTCGACAAAACCAATGTTAGATTTCCCCTCCCCCATTAGCAATTCTTCCTTCTGTTTTTCCATTATATATCTTTTTTTAAAAAAAATTGTTTTAACTGTTAGGAACAGCAGTAGATGTAATAACTATGTCTGTTTTTCCTCTACTGATTCAAGGATTTTGCTTTCAGGCTAATTTTATGTGGGCTTTTAGGAAAGGTAAAGGACTAGCAGCATAGAGAACATTCTATGCAATTTCACTGTTGGACAGCTGCTAGCTTTTACATGAGCCATCTAATTTGTATTGCACTGAACCTGAATTCACAGCCAGTGGCAATAGAGAAAGGCCAATGCTGTGTGTAAACATCATCATTTTATTTGCCTGCTGAGGGATACATTGACTAATATACATATACAATCCACCTGCCAACCTGAATTTCTAAGAAAATAAAGAAGCTAGCCTTAAAAGTAACTCCGTTTCAGAATTTAGAAACTAGGGTGCAACTACAGTATCTTCGAAGCATATAATTACCATGGGACTTTGCATGGGAGAAACACGAATTTTAATTTTATTTATTTATTTTATTTTATTTGCTACCCATCTCGTCTTGGTATATGAACTTGGTCCAAGCAAATGTGTTGTAGAAAGCAAACGGTCATCATTAACGATAGAGTTAGGCCATTGGTAACCTTCTAGGGTTTCCCTCCCCCCTCCAGTGTTGACTCATAGTTTCTTGAACTTAGCCATACTGGTGGAGGAGCCAAGCAATCTTAAAGGCCTCAGGTCATCAAGGCTCAGCAGTTTATCATACCTTCTCAGAAATGAAACCTCTGGCTCAGGACTTGACTAACTTTGGAGTCAAATGTTCCAGACTGGCCCTCTAGATTAGAAATGTTATTGAAGACAAAAATGAAAAATCTAATCCAAAAGATGTTGAGACTCTAGAAAAAGTGCAGAGAAGAGCAACAAAGATGATTAGGGGACTGGAGGCTAAAATATATGAAGAATTGGGTATGTCTAGTTTAATGAAAAGAAGGACTAGGGGAGACATGATAGCAGTGTTCCAATATCTCAGGGGCTGCCACAAAGAAGAGGGGGGGTCAATCAATTCTCCAAAGCATCTGAGGGCAGGACAAGAAGCAATGGATGGAAATTAATGAAGGAGAGAAGCAACATAGAACTAAAGAGAAATTTTCTGACAGAACTAAAATCAAATAGAGCCATTGTATAACTCTCTCTCTCTCTCTCTCTCTCTCTCTCTCTCTCTCTTTTCCTGTGGTCTACAATTGGCTGATTTTTTTTTACAAATATATTATTTATATTGTTCTACTTATCCAGCTGGGTAATGTCCTTGAAGATCCCGCAGGTATCTACCAATTAGAGGTTGACTTTTTTGACAGATAAAATATATTGTCCATTTATTTATTTATTTATTTATTTGTTTGTTTGTTTGTTTGTTTGTTTGTTTGTTTGTTTGTTTGTTTGTTTGTTTGTTCATTCATTCATTCATTCATTCATTCATTCATTCATTCATTCATTCATTCATTCATTCACTTATTTGGTCATTTTTATATGCCACCCAACTCCCGTAGGACTTTAATATGAAGTCCGGCAGCAAGAAATTGTCTATGTTTCAGTGTTTAATTTTTTTCTTTTATGACATTTTTATGAATCAACAGAGACTTGCCTGGTTCTTTGATTCTTAGGAGGTGGTTGGAGTTTGTTTCTCTTTGACCTGGAAACTGCTGGTTTCATCCATGTCAATTTCTACCTTAATGCTAATCTAGTTCTCAGGAGTTGAGTTCAATTTCAGCTCAAACTGAGCTCAACTCTTGAGAGCTAGATTAGCATGGCCATGGCAGCAATATGGAAGGGTTTTGCCAGTGCTTTAGTCTAGGTTATTTTTCAGCTTCCCAGTCTAGCTTGCAGCTAAGGGAATTCCTGTTGGCTTCCTATCCAAAAGGTAAACCAATTTTGAACTGCTCAGCCAAAGTTGGCTAGCTACTATTATCAAAGCATATAATCATTAATTTGAAAGTAACTTAATTCTGTTACTCTATATTACTTAGAACGAAAGTGAGATCAATAGTCATAAATTAAATATACATGCACACAGAATTCTAGTTCCATATTTAGGGTTTTAGCTTGCTTTCATTTTCAAAAGTAACTGTTTATCTGATGGTAATTTATGAAAGGCTTCTATAAGATTTCTAAAGAATCTATAATAAGAGCTGAACCACACACTTGGAATCTTGCTCTGTTGCATCAAAAGAGAGGAAACAATTGATATTTTGTGTGTGTGTGTGAGAGAGAGAGAGGGGGGGAGGGAGGGAGGGGGGAGGTTTTTCCCCCTTCTATACAATGATGGTCTGCGAGGACATGAAAGTCTAAAGGGTTTATTCATATATATGAATGAAAATAGTTGGCACAAGATCAGTATAAACACTGAAGTTCACAGGGAAAAATCTAACCATGTTTGAATGTATTACAATATTTTAATGATGAAGGTTTTTTTTCTTAGTTTATATCAAAACCTAACATACTGTCAGTGCATCCAAAGGAATTAAGTGAACTGGGAATCAAAGAAAGCAAAAGAACTATTCATAGGACTGTGAGAATTTTCAAGTTGAATCAACTTTATGTGCTAAATCAGAATGTTGGATCAAATGATCAAATTAATTGAGAATTTTGAAAGAGTGATATATCCATACATGCATAGAATATTATATATTTTTCTCAAATACAATTGACCCGATTAGATAATTCAATTTGGATGTCTACAGCAGACTGATAATCTAAATTAGTTTTGACTATTAAATCAAACTGATTTTCCAAATTAGAAATCTGAATTGGATGAGAATTGGGCTATTCATTTCTACTCTTTAATATTCATTAAATCCAGTAGATCTAAAATAGCTGTCCTGGCTTGTCAGAAACACTTGGCCATCACATTCTAAGGAGAAAACAGATGAATGAAAGGTCCCATGTCAACCATCCTAAAAAAGACATATAACATTTGTGAAGTGAGGAGTCTGTTGGCAGCCTTTCAAATGACAAGCCAAAAGACTGTTGGAACAAATAAATACTACATGTGATTTTTTTTCTAAGCCAGAATGAAGAGCAATCCAATATTAACACAAGCATTAAACATGATTGGTCGGTGCCCAGCAACAAGAAATCCATCAAATCCTGCCATTCACACTCAGGTATTTTAGAATATTTCAGCAGCTGCTTAAACCTCTATCTTTAATTGTATACTTTTCTTTTATGGTTTGATCTCCTAGTCACTGGCTGTAATTCCCCACTGGCATATGTGCAAGTATGCCTAAAACCTCAGGGCTAACCACCAAATTTAAAAAAGAGACCTGAATTTACAAATAAAATAAAATAAAAATAAAAATGCTAGGACCCTCCTGATGCAACATCTAAATATTTTCAACTGTGAAAAACAATTGCTAATCTGATTTTTAACACTAAAGACAGTTACAGAAGTTATATAGAGCAGTGTGCTCTGTCATTCTGTTCTATTAAAGTCTATACTAAATGCCTGCTTTCCCCTCCCCATTCCCATCCCACAATACTTGTGAAAACTTATATACCCAGCTTATATTTCATCAAGTTATTAAGATCCTTTTTGCATGTACATTAATTATCGCCTTATCATATGATGAAGTTTATCTATCAACATGCAGAATTGTGGTTTTGTCCCTGCTGATTTCTGCCCATTGTTCCAACTTGTTCAAATTTTTCTGAATCCTGATTCCATGCTTTAAGGTATTCTTTATTCTCCTATCTCTGTGTTTGGCCATAAATTTAATAACAACTTTTTGTAATCCTCTATCAAAACCATTGATAAATATTTTGAATGACCCGGAGTCTCAAACTGTGATATACTGCTCAACTTTCCCCTTCAGTTTAATGTGGAACCAGCAATGTACAATTGTTGAATATGACTGCTCAACAAGCTTTGTATTCATCTAATGCAGAGGTGGGTTCCTGCCGGTGCGGTTAAAGCTGTTGTTCGGCGCAGAGCCGAAGATGTTGCTGCCGTTCGCGGCGCGGGAGCTTTCCCCGGGTGCTGCCGCCGCCCACATGGACACCGCCGTTTGCGTCCTTTTGCCCTCTGCGCATGTGCAAAGCATTCTGCATGCGCAGAGGGCAAAAGAACGCAATTGGCAGCATCCATGCGGGCGGGGAAAGCGCCCAGGGAAAGCTCCCATGCCGCGAACAGCAGCAGCGTCTTCGGCTCTGCGCCGAACAACAGCTTTAACTGCACCGGCAAAAACAGGCAGGAACCCACCTCTGATCTAATGCTAATATAATCCAGTCCAGGTTTTGTCATCTTCTCTACTAGAATCTCACTGGAGATGTGAATTCTTTCCCGAAATCAAGATACATTACATCCATCACATTTTCATGGTTAACTAAACTGGTCACTCTATTAAAACCTGAGATAAGATTGGTTTGGCATTATCATTCTTGATAAACCTATCCTGAATCCTGCCAAGTAACTGTGTTATTTTGTTAAATTCTCATTGGCTTAAATTATGTGACTGATTATAGATATTTGGCCTTTCTTCTCCCCCTTTTTAAAGACAGGATTAACACTTCCTTCTTCACCATCAATTGCCGAGGTTCTTTTCCAGGTTTGCAACACAGAAGGGGTCAATGCACTCCATAGTCCTTGGCCTCAGGGACTGCTCTATGCCTTCCCTCCTCTTCCCCTCATTCTGAGGGCGATCAGGAAGATATTGGCGGAGAGGGCAGAGGTTCTTCTTATTGCCCCTCATTGGTGTCCCGACCCTGGAGGATTCCCCAGGACAGGATTTCTCTCAGCCAGGGGGTCGTGCTCCATCCAGAGCCTCAGTGGCTCCAGTTGATCGTCTTGCACTTGAGAGGAACCTCCTGAGGAAGGACAAATTCTCTGGGAAGGTGATACAGACTATTCAGGCTTCCAGGCATGCCTCGACAAATTGGATTTACAATGCACCACGGACAGAGGGCATTCTGTCAATAGAGTTCCAAGGGACACATCAATCCTGTCTTGGCATAGGTCCCTGAGATCCTGGACTTTCTACAAGAGGGGCTGGACAAAGGGTTGGCTTCCAACACCCTCCGTCGGCAGGTGGCGGCATTGTCCACAGTACTGACATGTGAGAATTGGTGATCCCTCACTCAACATCCAAGGGTGCACAGTTTTCTCAAGGGGGATGCTAACCTGAAGCCCCCTGTGGTACATAGGTATCCCACATGGGACCTTACCTTAGTACTAAAGGCACTCACGTCTTTGCCATTCAAACTGTTGAGGAACACTAGCCTCCGGTTCTTGACCCTTAAAGTCGCCTTCCTCGTGGCCATCACCTCGGCCAGGAGGATATCTGAATTAGTGGCCCTATCTGTGTGAGGGGATCTTTGCATCTTCCATTTGGACAGGGTTGTTCTGCAGTTGGATCCCTCCTTTCTGCCCAAGGTGAACTCCTGTTTCCATAGGGCCCAGGAGATCATTTTGCCTGATTTCTGTCTGGGACCTAATCACCACCTGGAAGAAAGATGGCACACCTTGGACATCAGGAGGGCTCTCCACAGATACATTAAAAGAACAGCACCCTTCAGGAAGACAGAATCCCTGTTTGTCTCATTCCAGCCTTCCTCCATGGGCAGGAAGGTATCCCCCTTCACTGTAGGCCATTGTTTGAAGGCGTGTATTGCAAAGGCCTATGAGCTTAAGGCCAGACCTTTACCTGGGTGGATATTGGCCCACTCCATAAGGAGTGCAGCCACGATGGCCGCATGGGCAACGCAAGCATCCATTGTAGATATTTGCCGGGCGGCCACTTGGTCCTCTCCATCGCCATTTATCTGCCACTATAAGCTGGACAGTTATGCCTCGGCTGAGGCGTCCTTCGGACGGAGAGTGCTTCAGTGAGTTCATTCCACCCTGGGGACCCGGGACCAGTCCGATTCCCGCCCCTAGAACTTTAAGCTTGGGTACGTCCCATGCTTGGATTCTCCAAGCAGCGCACTGGAGAAAGGGCATTGGTCTTACCTGACACGCCTCTTCTCAGTGCGCTGTGGGAGAATCCAAACCCACTCTGACAACCGTTCTGGTCCGGGGGTGATCTCCTTCATCATCGTAATACTTCCACTGGATAGCTACGCCTTTGTCGAAAAACTGGAGCTCAGCTGAGCAGAGGAGGCATGACCAAGAAAATCTGACAGCTCAGTCTCTGGCAAATAGATAGAAGTCAACCCATACTTGGATTCTCCTGCAGAGCACTGAGAAGAGGCGTGTCAGGTAAAACCAATGCCCTCTCTATATACTGGAATATATACTATACTATACTATACTATACTATACTATACTATACTATACTATACTATACTATACTATACTATACTATACTATACTATACTATACTATACTATACTATTATATATATATATATATATATATATATATATATATATATATATATATATATATATATATATATATATATATATATATATATATATATATATATATATATATATATATATATATATATATATATATATATATATATATATATATATATATATATATATATATATAAAACCTTTCCTGGTGAAGAGCTGATTGGGAACAGAACCTTGTGGCTCAGAGGTTAATCTTCTGACTTTCAAGCAGACTGCCCAGGTTCAATTCCCACTACGGGTATGGCTATCTGACGAGAGCAAAATAGCTCGAAATAGATCTATAATAGTCTCCCTTTATTTTCATTTATCAGCAAAAAATGTTACACATATAGACAATATAGTTTGTCGACTATAGAAAACTGCCTGGATGGTCCCAGTAGGGGCTGAAAGGCAAAAGGAAGCTGTGATGTTTCCTTCCATAAACCAGGATGACTCGACAGAATAAACATATAACCCTTTCCTGGTGAAGAGCTGATTGGGAACAGAACCTTGTGGCTCAGAGGTTAATCTTCTGACTTTCAAGCAGACTGCCCAGGTTCAATTCCCACTACGGGTATGGCTATCTGACGAGAGCAAAATAGCTCGAAATAGATCTATAATAGTCTCCCTTTATTTTCATTTATCAGCAAAAAATGTTACACATATAGACAATATAGTTTGTCGACTATAGAAAACTGCCTGGATGGTCCCAGTAGGGGCTGAAAGGCAAAAGGAAGCTGTGATGTTTCCTTCCATACACCAGGATGACTCGACAGAATAAACATATAACCCTTTCCTGGTGAAGAGCTGATTGGGAACAGAACCTTGTGGCTCAGAGGTTAATCTTCTGACTTTCAAGCAGACTGCCCAGGTTCAATTCCCACTACGGGTATGGCTATCTGACGAGAGCAAAATAGCTCGAAATAGATCTATAATAGTCTCCCTTTATTTTCATTTATCAGCAAAAAATGTTATACACACACACATATATATATATATATATATATACCTACTCCATGTTTCCTCAAAGATTACAGAAAGAAACCGGAAATGCCATTTGCAGACTCCTTCAAAATTCCCCAACTGTAGTTGTCTGGGTCCTAGAACTTTAAATTCATTTAAGATTGCCAAGTGCTCCCTATACTTGTCTTGGCTTTTCATTCCTTCCTTCTGTTGATTGTTCTTAGATCTTGACTGGGTCCTCATATTAATATTCCTGGATCTCAATATACATGTACTCCTCCTTCATAACTATTAGCATTCCTCCTTTGCTTCTTTTTCTTTGTGAATAAGTTATAATCTTTAGTCTTTGCATTATATTCATGAGTTTATTCCCACCAGGTTTCAGTAATACCTAGCAAATTATATTTGCTTTCCTGCATTAAGGCTTAGAATTTTTCCTGTTTATTCTCTGTAGTCTTTGCACTTGCAAAGAGACACTAGAATCCTTGGGTTATGCAGCTTCATTTAATCCTACCTCTGTTTACATGCCCATTACAGCATATTCCATTCCCTGTACTTGGAGCTGTGTTATTTTTTTGAGCTTTCTCCTTCTTTCTACCCATGATTAACGTATCAATTAAACCACCTGGATCCGATTTAGGAAGTGTCCTCCAAAGACTTTTTACTTTACATACTTCTTGCAACATGTTAATTACACCAGGAACAAATAAACAATATTCTGAGCATTCACTAGATTGTGATAAAGAGATATAGGATAGCTATCTCTTTGAAGCAATTTAACAGTCATCCAGATTTTTGGTGCCCTGGTGAAATGCATAAATGGAACTCTTCCTTACTTAAATTAGCATAACCGTTTCTAAATCTATCTCAGTGCAATGGATAGATTTAGCTGAGATAGAAACTTAATTACGGTGACATTCTTTCTTAGATCACTAATAAAGAGAAGAAGAAAGGGCATTAGTGCATATGTGTATACATTTAAAAAAAGACATAAAGTGGTATATATTGTTCTAGATGGAGTCATGGCCAACTAACCCAATCAGGCATATCTTAAAAGGTCTATATTGTTGCCACGACCTGAAGCAAGAGTCTTAAGCATGTATTTCCTTCACTACAACAGAAGAAAACATGTCTAAAGTCATAATTGGCTGCTGCTGATGTATTGATGTAGGAGCCGAAGTGGCACAGTGGTTAAAGTGCAGCACTGCAGGCTACTTCAGCTGACTGCTAGTTCAGCAGTTCAGCTGTTCAAATCTCACCGGCTCAAGGTTGACTCAGCCTTCCATCCTTCTGAGGTCGGTAAAATGAGGACCCAGATTGTTGGGGCAATATGCTGTAACAATATGCTTACAACTCTGTAAACCGCTTAGAGAGGGCTGTAAAGCATTATGAAGCGGTATATAAGTCTACGTGCTATTGCTATTGATACCCATTACAGTGTCCAAAATGGTGTTCCTTAAAGATCCTATTCCTGGTTTCTTGTCTGACTATCAAAACAAGAGTAGCTTTTAGATTAAATCATGATTTGGAAATAAAGATCCAGTAACTGAACCAATCAGAAAGCACGTATGAGTCATTTCATCAATTTTAGTAAAATGTTTATACTCATAGTTTATCTTTTATTTTTAATGGGGCCTGTTTGGTAGATTTGACAGAAGTCTGCTACCAATTCACTTATAATACAAATGTATATGAAAAGAGAAGCATTTTGGAGACCAGTTCTACTTGCTTCCCAGTTTTGCATACAAAGTAGATCCCTAAACATTCACAAGTATGTTCATCTCAAATTCCTTCTGCCTTCCTTATGAATCTATTAACTTGGCATTCATGACCTGGAAGACAAATAAAATAGCTTATAGTCCACACAGATGTGCAGAAGTCAATTTCCTTAAACCTCTATGTAATTTTATGCAAAGTGCAGCTTCTGTACCTGAAGGGGCATATTTATAATTGTCTCAGGTGGAAGCTGAAATGGGCCATCCACAAGGTTCACAAATAACAACTGGGTTCGTCCATCATTGTCTCTATTTGTGTCAGAAGCACCTACAAAGCTAACTAAAGGGTTGAAAGGATTTACCGATGGTAACATTTTGCCCGGTTGCCAAAAAACAATGCAATCTTCAAAGAAGTTCCTTTCATGTCCCCCATGCATCATAGTAAGGGCACCTTCTAAACAAATATTCAATTTAAGAGTTAAATAACAGAGGGATCTGCATACTTTAATGTTACCCATTAAGAATGTCTATCTTCTGCATGTTCCTAATGATATGTATTAATTATTATCTGAGTGCACTGGTTCAGATTCTGTAAGCTTCAGTTATAAAGCTTAAAGTCCTTTCTGAGCTTGTAGCATTTTGGAGAATTATCTGCCAGCAAAGATTCATAACGATGCAATGTTTTAGGCTAGACAGACTATAAAACCATGGCTATTTAAAAAACAAGAGCAAAGCAAAATGGTCATAATTAGGAGTGAACCGCTAATGAGTGATTTATCTTATTGTTGTTTCTATAAACTTGTTTCCTCAGATTTTAAAAGGATAAAAGTATTGTTAATGTCATTATTTAATTCTTTCTGGGAAACAGGCAGATTTTAAACTTCTTACTCCCAAAATGTATAGCAAACAAACAAACCAAAACACTTTTATAAAAACAAGGGTGCAGAGATAGTGGAAATAACTGCTTTGATTAGAGATAATGGACTAGACAGCTTTATAAGAGACTGGAAACCATTTGTGGACTTTCTACATGCTAAACATAATAACAGATGGTTAACAGATGGATTTGAAGATTAGTGTAATGTTTAGCTCAACCTGTTGACTGCTTTTTCTTCATATACTGTATACATATATTGTGGGATTAAAAATCCATCTGGTTCAGTTCCAAGCTGGAAGAAAGACACTGGAAACATGGAGGCCGATTGGAAAGATGCAGTGGTGGGTTCTTACTGGTGCAATCCACTCTATGGCACTGGTAGCGGCCAGCAGATTGCAAAATTTGCACGCGATGGTTCCAGTGCCGTCTTTGCCGGTCCGTCGCACACCACCATCTTTTTTCCGCAATTTTTTGGCTTTTTTTGCTTCCTGCGCATGCGCAGAAGCAAAGTCTCATGAGGGGGACGCACACGCGCATGAGATTTCAGCGAGATTTCGCTTCCGCGCATGCGCAGAAGCAAAAATCACAAAAATCGCGTGCGCGTGCGTGTGCCCTTGTGAGATTTCAGCGAGATTTTGATTCCACGCATGCGCAGAAGCAAAATCGCATGAGGGAGCGCACACGCAACATGGCGATGCTTGCGCAATGCACCGGTAGCGAGGTAAGAGCAACCAGCCCCTGGAAAGATGGTATATTGATGAAGCAGAACCACATGGGTTTGTGGTTGTGGGCAGCTGACAACATGGAGTTGAGAGTGGGTGGCTTTTATACCTTCTTTTGGGCTTTGTATTTCAGCTTCCTGTTCCTGTGCAAGAACATGTCCTCTAATATTCTATTGGCTGTTGTCAGATTCCTATGGGGTCATGTAGAGGTTATGTAGGGGTCATAGCTGGCTCTATAGGGAAAAGAGGAAATGCAAATCCTAGGTGCTTGCCAATTTCTGCTTGGGGCAGGGAAACTGGGGCTGGTTTCTAAATAGTCTGGCCCAATCTTTCTTAATGGGCACAAAATCTTTGCTGGGGGCTATTAAGACTGAAAGACAGAAAGTCTGCTTTCTGTCTTTGAGAGCATGTTTCTCCAGTCTGCCTTTTTAATATTCCTCAAAATATTTCATTCTTCTAGGACGGGAGGCAGGAAAATTTATTGCTTTTTCTTTTCTTTCAGCATCCAGCCAGGGTGGATCCTACATATTAAATGTTAAATTTAATTGTCCATGTTTTTTTCTCCTTTTTTGTACACTCTTTTTGTTGTTGTTATAGTTGTTAGGGTTGAATATAAAAAATATTCTCTTTTGTTTCATTTTGTTTCTTTGTTTTACTGTTTTCTACTTTATTTTCTATGATAAAACAATAAATTTCTATTTTAAAAAAAATAAGGATGCAAATGAAACCCATATTTTAAGTATATTTCACTTAAGCAGCTAATATAACTAAACCATCTGAATCCTCCATGAAGAGGCAAATCTGCCCTAAAGCCGGTAGAAAACAACAACTAGATACAACCAAATAATTCCATACAGGATACAGAGAAATGTCCTCATGTGAAACTTGACTTCTAACTTCAGGGAATGCAGACTTCAATGCTTTCACACTAATACACAAACTCCTAGTGATCTACAGGAGCAGCTTTGACTTTTACTGTCATCCTGGATCATATCAAAGCGACATTTCCTCCAGGATGGAAGTCTAGCTACAATCAGCTCTGCAACTCACCCATTGCGATATTGTAAACTGGCTTACCTGATCTGAAGGTGGGCCTGGCTGCGATGATGAAATGGAAAGGGAAGAGAAAGGACCACCTTAACTTGTATTAAGCTATTAAAAATGGAAAAGAGCAAGCCATAACTGTTAAAGCTTTGGTTTCCTGCCTAATTCCAAGGACAAATCACACACTCAATTTGGGCAGGAAGCTGCGGCCAAATTTGATAGCACAACTAGAGGCTTCACAGTTTATTCATGGTAACTTAAGAAAAGATGGAGACTGTAACCCAGAAGGGATTTTTTTTCCGTCTCTGCAGGATACCTCTGCATGAATTAGAAATTCCATTTTTTAAACTAAATAGGGGGGTTGATGTTTGGGTTATTTTGGCCCATATTGATGAAATGGCACAGGAAAATGGAGCCAGTGTGGCAAACAAAACTATTTAAGATCAGGTACAATTTGTCTTTCGCGATTTCACAACAAGCTTCTATTTCCATCTAAACCTGTCATTCCACTTGAACACTCAGTTGCCTTCTACTGATCTTTAGAAAATACTACATCAAATTTATATTGCTCAGTAAAGACTTGCTTTCCATTTCTATCCTGTTTGTCATTCATAATTAGCAAAGGTAGCATATATGAAACCAACAAAACTGACCCCAGATTTTTAATTTCAAAAGTTGAGCAATGACCTCAAGACAAATAAAACTTAAGACTCTTACTGAAAAGCCTCCCTTGTCTATATACGCATACAGGTAGGCTTCGACTTACAACCATTTCTTTAGTGACCGTTCATAGTTACAATGGCACTGAAAACATGACTTATGACCGTTGTAGCATCCCTGTGGTACTGTGATCAAAATTTGGATGCTTGGCAACAGGTTCATATTCATGAAGGTTGCAGTGTCCTGAGGTCATGTGATCACCTTTTGAAAACTTCTGACCAGAAAAATCAATGGGGAAGCCAGATTAATCTAATAATCATGTTACTATGATTAGAGCCGTGGGATTAGAGCCACGGTGGCGCAGTGGTTAGAATGCAGTACTGCAGGATACTTCTGCTGACTGCCGACTGACTGCAATTTGGCAGATCGAATTTCACCAGGCTCAAGGTTGACTCAGCCTTCCATCCTTCTGAGGTTGGTAAAATGAGGACCCAGATTGTTGGGGAAAACATACTGAATCTGTAAACATCTTAGAGAGGGCTATAAAAGCACTGTGAAGCAGTACATAAGTCTAAGTTTTTATTGCTACTATCCCAAAGGTGCTTTTTCAAGAGGCAACTAGACTTTCAGGTTTTTCTTCGAAGACGTTTCGCTTCTCATCCAAGAAGCTTCTTCACTCTGAGCTGAAGAGAGCTTCTTGGATGAGAAGCGAAACGTCTTCGAAGAAAAACCAGAAAGTCCAGTTGCCTCTTGAAAAAGCACCTTTGGGACAACCATGACCTGAATGACTGAGAATTTATTTTATTTATTTATTTGGCAATTCTCATATGCCGCCCTACTCCCTAGGGACTCAGGGCGGCGTACAACATATATAAGAACAGCTATAATACAGTATAAAAACAACAATAAAATAACAATTAAAAGAATAAAAAAACCACACATGCAACCCACTCAATCATGTTACTAATTTAACAACTGCAGTGATTCACTTAACAACTGTGGCAAGAAAGATTGTAAATGAGGCAAAACTCACTTAACAACTGTCTGGCTTAGTAACAGAAATTTTAGACTCAGTTGGTCATAAGTTGAGGACTACCTGTATTCATAAAATCTCATTATTCTGAATTGCACAGAGCAAGTGGCAAACTGACAATAAATTAAAAGAGGGGTAGCACAGCCCTGGTAAAAATCCTTTATCATGGTTCATGTCCATTTTGCCTAGGATTTCTTTTTAATCTTTTGGAATTGTGGAGCGTGTTTTAACTATATCATTTTGAGAAAAAATTGTATCCATAAATCCTTGTCAGATAGAATATCAGTGTTATCTCTGTAATGCAATTCACTCTGCAGGATGCTATTTTTAATGCTCTTTCTTTAATACCACATTCCAGGTCTTACTGACAGCTTATAATACAACTGTATTGCAGTTTCTCAAGCTTGTGGTTCAAGGATTCAAGAGACTTGATTTCAAATTCTGCCTCAGCCTTAAATCCCCTAGATGCATTTCAGCAAATTCTCTCTGATCCTAACATCTCATGGAACATTGGTTTTACTACTAAATCTCTTTGTGAAGTGCTGTAGGGCTACGTAGGTCCTTTTGCCTGTCTTATTACTTACATGAAACCATTGGGTGAGGTGATCTGACAATTTGGACAGTGTGCTGATGACATCCAGCTTTATATTTCCACTCTGCTTGATATGGATGTTATGTCCAAAAGCCTGGAGGCTATGGGAATCTTGGTAGGACACAACAGGCCTTAGCTCAACCCAAGCAAAACTGAGTTGCTTTGAGTGCTTGGACCTTCTCATACTGAGAAGTTTCCACTTTTGGTCTTCTTTGGAGTAGCACAGTCTCAGACCATCCTGGTGTACAATCTGAAGCTTCTCTTGGACTTACAGCTTCTATTGGAAGAGCAGGTGGCTAGAAGGGACTTTGTGCAAGTTTGGGTTGTACATCAGTTGCACCCATTCCTGTACTAGGAGGCCATCCATGCTGCCATTCATATCCTCATGACCTGTCTGGATTAATAAAAGAGAATGGTTGGCACAACCAACACAAATCCTAAAAAGAATTACACTGCCATACATCAAGATTATCCCAGAAACCACCAACAGACTACTACAACCACATGGAATCAGCATAGCATACAAGCCAACTAAAGCCCTTCAAAACATCCTAAGCCAGTGGTTCCCAACCTTTTTGTGATCAAGTACCACTTGGAGGTCCCGTACAGTCGCCGCGTACCACCTGGTTCCAGAGAAACTAAATTCGATCAGATATCACTTTATTTCCATAATTGTACCGTTCCTTTTTTGGCCCCGCGCATCCAGCAACTGGATTCTCGGGCCTCTGGGACCAGGTGGGTGGCGTGTGGCAACAGTTGCAAATCATTGCCAGATTATCTTGTGTTAGGCAGTAAACATTTTTGTGAAGTAAAAAATAACTAACTAAAAATCATTCATGATCCCGAAAGTGTTCGCGTACCACCTGGAAGGCCCTCGCGTACCACTAGTGGTACACGTACCACAGGTTGGGAACCACTGTCTTAAGCAGACCAAGAGTCCCAACAACCCCAGAAGGAAAAAACATGTTGTCATCTACAACATAGACATTGTGGTTTCGTCACTAAACCCCCAAAACTTTACCCTTAGACTGTCCACTGTTGACCTCACCCGATTCCTAAGAGGGGCACTTTATGTAAGGGGCATGCATAAGTGCACCAGCGTGCCTACCGTCCTGTCCTAATGTTCCGTCTTATCAGTACTCATCTTATGTATATATAACAGTGTTCTGGGACATCATGCTGGCCACATGACTGCAGAAATATCTTCAGACAGTGCTGGGATTAAGGTAAGAGGCAGTGGGGTTACTGCAGAGGCAAACTGTTGGAGTATAGGGAGAGAAGTAGGATAATGGCAAAATCCCGCAAGATAAGTTGGCTTGGTTATTTGTTTTATTTTGCTATGGGAAGCAACTGTGTAATTCTGCAGTCATTTCAAATCATTTGGATTTCTCAGGTATCCATATCCTCAAGCCTACCAGCCAGGTTGGATGGATGGGCACTTTCTACAACTTGTTTTAATGTGCTTCCTTATGCATCGACTCTTGCTAGACAGATTCCATGTCACTTTTTATTCTCAGAGACTTTGCCCTTGTGACTCTGAGGAGGAAGAAATGGTTGTCCGTGTCTTCTTACGGTGTCCATTAGATGACATCTCAGGAGGTGCTTTGCTTTTCCCCCATCAACCCAACAATCGGTGGCAGGTCTGCAAACAATCATAAAAATAAAACGACAGCTGATTCAGAAACCAGGAACAATCTGCCAAAGAAATAAAAGCAATAATTCAAAACACGTTCTCCAAAGTCACCTACTATGAGAATTTGATAACTATTCCTAAAATCTATAAACAGATGCATGTGGGATAATTATAGAGGTGTTTGCTTTGTCTCCACAGCTCTCATTAGTACCTGTGTTTGCTATTTATTCAACATCTCCTTAGCTTCAAGAAACAGCCAGAAATCAAAACTGCCAGGTCTCCAAGCCTAAGGAAAGCAGCTTCTGTTTCCAGCTGATGTCAGGGGAAAAGCCCCAAAGCAACACACACACACACACACACACACACACACACACACACACACACACACTGAATAGAAAACCTCCCAAAGATTTGTTGAGCTGCTGAGATGATTTTTCATTGCCTGAATGATATTGACTGTTGTTCTTATTGAAGAGGAAATAAATATGTGCTGGGAGACACTCAGGCAATCATTCATCATAGCCGCATGCAAAAAAGAGAGAACCTCCCCATCCTGTCCTCAAGATCCCAGGATACAAAATCCGGTGGCAGCTACTGTAACACAAAATCAATTGGCAGCATTAGAAAACTCAAAAGCTAATCAGAGCCCAATCTCTGGGCATGATGTACTCCTGCAGAATCGTTGCCTTGGAACATCACTCAATCCTCTCAACAGCACCGACTGCGGCTTAATTCAAACATTTAGGGGGAAATGAGAGTCCTTAAAATATACATTTTCTTCTTTATTGCTGCTGAATGAAGCTTTGGAGCAGCCCTGTAATGAATAATGATAATATATATTCTTAAAAACTGAAGCTGACTCCATCATTAGACCCGAATAAGATGAGCTGCCCTGCTGTGCAAAGCAACGAGACAGCATTAGTAAACAGCATCTTTTCTTTAAAGAGCAAGGAACAGGAGGGGGAAAAATGGAAAAAGAGAATGAAGGCTGTTACTTATTCAGCATTCTGCTTTCTTGATAGGCCTAGTTATTCCCCTTTGCCAGAAATCTGGATCAAATAACCTCCAAGGCAGAATGTCAGTCTTCTTGGAAAAAAGTCTTCCTTTGGGTAAATAGAAAGTGGTTGGCAGGGAAAAACACCAGGGCATGTGGAAAGGTCTGATTGATAATATTTATCCTAGCATTCCTAAATTTTATATTTGTATAGCTGAAGTGAATGTCTGTTACATCACCATAAGGGCAAATACAATTGCAGTCAATGATACTGAGACTCATTTCATGAAGCGTGTTTTATCTTCTCTGTTAGTATCATCAGATGCTCACAGAGATTTCTAAAAATATCAGTGGAGTTACTAGTCTTTTCAGACTTTAACTACTATATGTATTTGTCATCCCTTGATTGGTGCACTAACAATTGGTCTTTCTTGTTGTACCTAGGAGCAGGGGTGGGTTCTAACTTACCTCACTGCTGGTTTGCTTCCTCCTGCGCCAAGTGGCCACGCCTCGTGGGTGCATGCAGAGTGCCAAAAAATTTAAAAAAATCCCCCCCAAAAAAGCTGAAAACAAGATGGTGATGCATGCACAGTGCCAGAAACTTGGCTTCTGCGCATGCACAGAAGTAAAAAAATCTGGGAAAAATTCAAAAAAAATTTTCAAAAAAAAATTCAAAATTTTTTTTCAAAAAAAATCCAAAAAAATCCCCAAAAAAGATGGTGGCGTCCACAGACCAGCACCGTCAAAAATGGTTCTATGACATCGTTGTGACATCACCAGCGGTTTGCTACCGGTTTGGGCAAATCGGTCTGAACCAGGAGGAACCCACCTCTGCCTAGGAGAAATGTAAAACTATCTAGTTAAAGCAATGGTTCTCAACCTGTGGTCAGTGGACCGCTCTAATGTTTTGGTATAATTTCTTTTGATATTTTGATGCTGGCTGCTTGACAAATTTCTACTGAGAAATAAGTCTAAGAGAATAGGTACAGGAGACATTTCATTGATCCATATACAGTATATGTTCGTCCATCATGTTCGAAGAGGACCTTGACATCTAACAGGTTGTGGGCTGTCCACAATGTGCCCGCAGGTGGCTGGTAAGGCCTATACGGGCATGAAATGTTCTGCCACATATTGGGCAGACATGTGTGGGCACCATTGTTGCAGCATTTGCAGCTCTGGCTTTGCGGTGTGCTCGCTTCTCTTCTGCTATGATTGTTCTTCTGTCCTCAAATGTCAGGCAGCCTTGGTGGAGCAGCATGCCCCATATTGATCGATCTTGTGCCAGGGTTTCCCAGGAGGTGGTGTCAATATCTAGGGACTTGAAGGAGGCTTCCAATGTGTCTTTGTATCATTTCCTTTGTCCCCCGTGCAATCGCTTTCCTTGAGACAGCTCAGCAAAAGAAGCTGTTTTGGGATGTGATAGTCTTACATCCTTGCAACATGGCCTGCCCAACGTGTCTGGGCTTTCATCAGCAGGGTATGAACTGATGGCAGGCCTGCTCTGGAGAGGACTTCTGTGTCTGGCACCTTATCCTGCCATTGGATCCTCAGAATTCTACGGAGGCAGGTCATGTGGAAGTGGTTCAGTTGTCTAGTATGCCTCCTATATACTGTCCAAGTCTCACTGGCATACATCAGGGTAGTTAGCACTACTGCTCGGTAGACTTTGAGCTTTGTAGCAAGGCTTATTCCACGACGGTCCCACACGTTGGTCAGTAGTCTGCCAAATGTAGAGCTTGCCTTGGCGATTCTCCAGTTGACCTCAATGTCAATTGTCACTGCACGGGAGAGGGTGCTGCCAAGGTATGTAAATTGGTCCACTGCTTGCAGCTTTTGTCCCTTCACTGTGATGGTAGGCTCTTGGTATTTGGATTTTGGAGCTGGCTGATGCATCTCTTCGGTCTTCTTTATGTTGATAAGGAGGCCAAAGTTGTTGCATACAGCTGCAATTTTGCCCACACTGGCTTGCATTTCCTGCTCTGATCCAGCATTCAGGGCACAGTCATCAGCAAAGAGGAGGTCACATAGCACAGTCTCCTTTATCTTGGTGACAGCCTGGAGTCTTCGCAGGTTGAACAGTTTCCCATGTGTCCTGTATCTCAGGCTAACTCTCAAAGAACTGTTCTGGAAGGCATCTGACAGCATGGCTGAAAACATTATGCTGAACAAGGTCGGTGCCAACACGCACCCTTGCTTGACGCCATTTGTAACAGGAAAGGCCTCTGAAGCTTCTCCGTCATCCAGAACATTGGCCGTCATAACATCATGGAACTGACGTACCATCAGGATGAATTTATCAGGGCACCCAAATTTTGACATGATGTGCCATAGACCTTCACGACTGACAGGGTCAAAAGCCTTAGTGAGATCCACGAAGGTGGCGTACAATTCACGATTCTGCTCTTGACACATCTCTTGGAGCTGTCGGGCTGGGAAGGTCATGTCCACAGTGCCACGCTCTTTGCAGAAACCGCACTGTGCCTCAGGTAATAAACCCTGTTCCAGGTGAACAGTCAGGTGGTTCAGCAACACTCGTGCAAGGATCTTGCCTGCAATGGAAAGCAGTGATATTCCTCTATGATTGTCACAGACTTGTTGATTCCCTTTCCTCTTGTAGAGGTTTACAATGGACGCATCTTTCAGTTCCTGAGGAATAGATCCTTGATTCCAGAAAGACTGGAACAGCTAAGTGAGTTTGTCGACAAGCACTGCACCGCCATCCTTATAGACCTCCACTGGGATCGCATCAGATCCTGGGGCCTTGCCACTGGACAGCTGGCTGATGGCCTGTAGGGTTTCAATCTTTGATGGTGGGGAGTCCAGGCTGTGGTTGATATCTACCTGGGGCATTCTATCGATCGCCTCATTGTTGATGGAAGATGGGCGGTTCAATACAGATTGGAAGTGCTCAGCCCATCGCTGTACAATCAGAGTCTTCTCAGTGATGAGAGTTGCACCATCTGAGTCCAGTAGAGGGGAGTCCCTGAGGGCTGAGGTCCATACAAGGATCTGAGGGCTTCGTAAAATTGTTTAACATCATTTCTATCAGCAAACTTCTGAATTTCATCTGCTTTGGTAGTCAACCAGGAGTCCTGCATCTTGCGAAGCTTGCTCTGTACGGTCCTGCGAGTGTTGTTGAAGGCATTTTTCTTAGCTGTTGATGATGGGTCATTCTGATAAGCACGGTGAAGGTGGTGCTTTTCAGCAAGTAGGGCCTTGATTTCTTCATCATTTTCATCAAACCAGTCCTGCTGTTTCCTGTGTGAGGGTCCAAGAATCTTTAGTGCAGAAAAGTGCACAATATCCCGAAAGCGTTCCCAGTCCTTCTCAGCATTTCCCTCTAATTGCAGCTCTGAGAGTTGGTTGTCAAGATCTTCTGCTAGTGAAGCTGCTGTGTTGGGGTTTCTCAGTTTACTGACATTGATCTGTTTCATCACAGTTTTGTTTCCCTGTGGACATCTCTTTGGCTTGATGTGAAAGCTTAATTTGGAGATGATGAGTCTATGGTCAGTCCAACAGTCAGCACTCGGCATGGCCTTGGTAACCCTTACATCCTGTCTGTCTTTCCTCCGCACGATGACATAATAAATAAGATGCCAGTGCTTGGAGTGTGGGTGCATCCAGGACATCTTTTTGCAAGTGGGCAGGTGAAAGATGGTATTGGTGATGATCAGATCATGAGCCGCACATGTCTTCAGTAGTAATAGGCCATTGCTGTTACATTTGCCAATTCCATTTTTTCCAATGAAGCCATCCCAGACAGAGTGATCGGATCCTACTCTTGTGTTAAAATCACCAAGTAGAATCAGCCTGTCGGTGTGCTTCACGGATGAAAGTAGAGCATCGAGATCTTCATAAAACTTGTCCTTTACTTCATCTGGGTTCATCATTGTGGGTGCGTAGGCACTGATCAGTGTGGCTTGCTTTCCTCTCAGTAGTGGGAGATGCAGTGTCATGAGTTGGTCATTCACTCCCTTGGGAAGACTGGCAAGTTTGCAGACAAGATGATTTTTAACCTCAAAGCCAACTCCAGATTCACAGCGTTCATTATTGCTGCGTCCACACCAGAAGAATGTATAACCACCTCCTGTTTCTGTGAGCTGGCCTTCGTTGGCTAGATGAGTTTCACACATGGCCGCAATATCGATGTTAAATCTTGCGAGTTCTCTGGAGACCAGGGCTGTTCTTCTTTCTGGTCAATTTGCTAAGGGCTTGTCTTGAAGTGTACGTATGTTCCATGTTCCAATGGTGAGTGGTGTCACCTTACGTTTTCTTTGAAATTTTGTTATTCAACCGCATGAAATGGGATCCCCTCCAGCCGCGGTAAGGTTCTGTAAAGCAACAATGTTTAGGGCACCTTTTCTAGCCCCTTCCTCTTACTACAGAGGTCCTAAAGAGGGCTTCTCAGTCACTCAGGTAGACGCTGAATTCAGCTGTTGCTTTGGTCAGCAAGGAGACAACCATTAGACCTGAGTCGCCTGTGTGCAGGTCTGCGGCTACAGCTCCCAGTATATCCACACCTGCTGCTTCGTCGCTCACCCACTGCCACAAGACTTTTCACAGGAATTGGGGGGGCTGTCAAGACTTGCGTGTGAATTGGATTAAAGTGAGGGAGAGGTGCGCATTGTCAGCCTCACTCTCTCTTCCCAGATTCCATCTTGCTCCAATCGCAGGACAAGAGTCGAGACAGTTGGAGATGGGCTGGGCGCAGTGGTTGACCAGGGTGTCTTTCGTGTCTTGCCATGCTCTTAGTGTACCACATCGCTTGCAGAGACTGCCTTCGTGACCATTGTCCTATTCTAGTAGGTTTCACCCGCTCAGTCCGCCGGAATCTGTCTTCACATGTTCGGGTTAGACAAGTCCCTATCTCACTGAAGGTCAATGACACAACGGCTACTCTCAACCTGGTTTGGCCAGCCTGTCGAAGCTGTTGCCTGGGGTGTGGCCATTGTGCATGCTACAGCTACTGGGAGCCACAGGTGAGAGCTGAGTGACAGATGTGGACCAAAGGTGGAGGAGCTGCCCTAAAAGCTGCCCTAAAACGAGCTGCCCTAAAAGGACGTGACATGCCCCTACACTAGAGGTGCTACCCCTCCCTGAACACTCCATATACCCTTGATCCATATAGCTGAATATTAATTATATCAGGAATATGTAAGATGTTTTAGACCAAATTGTAGGTTATAGAATAACCAACAACAAGCTTACAGTACCTGCCAGACTTGCTAAAGATATCAGAGTAGAACCTATCTCAGTTTTACCTGGAATTTGTAGGGACTTGACATGTTTATATAATATATATATACTCTCCCAATGGGCTGCACCGTTTCTTCTGTATTATTCTGTCCAAAAATGGCCTCCATACTATGAATCTCTTTACTGGAGCAAATCTAAATCACTTTGCATAAGTCTAATGGGTTTTTTTTCTAGACCTCTGTTGATAAATTATTTTATGTGAATGCAAGAATTATATTGTGTTATCTATATACATGTTTTAAATAAATAAAACAAAAAATAAATAATTTAAGATTTATAGAGTTCAGTGTGTTGCATGAGCCTGTGCTATATGTTATCAGAGATTACCGGAGCAGAGAACTTCCTTAATCCAGCCCACTAATTCTCGAAGGAAAGGGAAAATATAATTCTTAGAGTATACTTCTCAGTATTAATCTATACTTAATATTTTATTAAGTCCTACATTAAAAAAATAATGCGTGGGATCACCTTGCTTTAACAAAGTATTAGAAAAATTCACTATACAAGAGAATGTGGTACCAAATATTCATAGGTGTTGATTCTTCCTGTGAATTTTATATGTGGTATAATGTATTATAGCAAATGTTTTCAAGGATCACAGTTCACTTCACCAGTGCTCGGAATATAAATCTTCAATAATATTGTATATCGACACGTGGCTACTGCTGTTTGGAGGAGAGGGATAGAAAGGTGCAATGGGGAGAAAGAGAGAATTGCTTCAGAAGGGATCAAATATAAAACAGCAGCTAGGTGTAACACAAACATTTTTGCATTAAGTAGCAAGTTAACCTATGTGGTGGAATAAGGAACTTTGTTATATAATTCATGAAAAGTGTATTTATTGATGTTTTTTTCATGATGAAGTTAGTCTTTATATCTCTTCTTAGGAAAGGTTATCTTGAAGTCAGAGAATCCTGTAGAAATGAAATCTCCCTCATCACATTCTTTTCCCCGAAGGAGAAGGCAA
This sequence comes from Diadophis punctatus similis, assembly GCA_023053685.1. Taxonomy (NCBI): domain Eukaryota; kingdom Metazoa; phylum Chordata; class Lepidosauria; order Squamata; family Dipsadidae; genus Diadophis; species Diadophis punctatus. Next base: position 57,264,019 of record JALIGW010000006.1, on the reverse strand, counting down.
TTTTTACCCATTTTTTTTTAGTAATCATTGGCTATTAGTCCAATGTAAATGAAGTGGAACAGTGCTCCAAATGTTGGCATATACCAGTTTGGGAGTTCAATAAATACATACCCGGTGTAACAGCCAAATACCGTATTTTTTGAAGTATAAGATGCACTATTTTCCTCCCTAAAAGAGGCTGAAAATTTGGGTGCGTCTTATACTCCGAACGTAGCTTTTCTGAAGCTTTTTTCCCCAGCCCTAAGGAGCTGCTAACGATCTTCCCGGCTTCCTACTCCTCTTTGCAGGCTTGTTTTCATTCCTACTCCCTCTGAAAAAGGTTTTTTCAGCCCTAACGAGGTGCTAATGATCTTACCTGCTTGCAGCATTTTTTTTATTCTTACTCCCTCCGAAGTAGTTTTTTCCTGCCCTAAGTCTTTGCAGGCTTGTTTTCATTCCTACTCCTCTGAAAAAGGTCTTTTCAGCCCTAACCAGGGGATAAAATAATGTGCTGAAGCTGAACAGACTAAGGACGCTAGCCAGATGAATACCTGGTAGGTAGATTTTTTCCCTATTTTCCTCCCCCAAAACTAAGGTTATACTCCAAAAATACGGTATTGTATTTTGTATATTGCTAGATTAGCCATAGGAACAATATTGGTATTTTAGAAAAAAAATAGAAAACACAGCCACTTTTGTTTATGTGATGAAGGAACGCCAAATGGGAGGTGGTGGGGGAGAAATATACTTTCTCTGCCAATGTAGATCTCCCATTTTCTTTTGCCAGGCTGTTGATTTAATTGTCTACCACACAGTCATTGTTGGATTATAAGATTGTTCTCTAATGATCATATGACAATTTGGAGAATCCCCAAACTGCAAAAGACTGTGAATCAAATAAGATGCCATGATCATCTATGTTGGGATATTTTTTTTAGAATTCTGTTAAGAAGTGTGCAGAGCGATCCCTGAGTTATCAGGGACATGCACATAGAAATGGGGTATTTCAGCTTGGCAACCAGTGGATAGGAGTAATGATCCAGTCACAAACAGATTCGTTAAGGTGTATAAAATAGTTTACTTTTAGATAAATAGCACAGTCCAATTAAACAGTCCAGGTCATACACGTTCAGTCAGTCAATATCAAGAAGTACAATAATCTTGTACTTCTTGATCAGCCTGTCTTTGTCTTAAACATTAAACAAAGATATTACAGCTTACAAACACTCCGATACTATCAAAGAGTAACAGAGCTTCACATAGAGCTTACTATCAGACACAAAGTCGATCACGATTGAATCAGCAGAGAGAACGAACCTGAGAACTAGCTCCCTCTTATGGCAACCTTGAAACACTGCGGCCAATCAGAATACAGCAATACATTTGAAGTTGTAGTACTTAAATATATACAAACATAGATTGGTGGTTTGTTTATATATTAACAACCCAACCATTTGGACATAGTCCTAACAAATTCAAAGATCCATGCTGTGTTTCAAAAGTGCCTTTTAAGGATAGGGCAATTCATGCCCAGGAAAAAGAAGATCATGTATTCTCCTTGTTCATTACTGAATTTTAAATACTATACAGACCTTCAAATTATTACAGATAGCTTGAGGACATAAGTGTCAAAGAAAACTGTAACTCAAAATAGTTTCTTCTTCCATTCATTGTTTGTGTGTATAGGCTTCATTGACTGGACAACATCACATTGATGACAATATCATCATGTAGATGCTGTGACATGCACTTCCATCAGACACTGGAATACAAATATACAGCATAATGCCATTTGTAAGGTTACATCAGTGTAAAAGTAAAGGTAGAGGTTTTCCCTGTCCAGTCATTTCCGATTCTAGAGGGCAGTGCTCATCTCCGTTTCTTAGCCGAGGGAGCCAGCTTTGTCCGAATACAAGTTCATGCTCATGTGGACAGCATGACTCTATGCTGAGGCACACAAAGTGCTGTTACCTTCCCACTGGAGTGGTACTTATTTATCTACTCACATTTGCATGCTTTCAAATTGCTAGGTAGGCAGGAACTGGGGCAAGTATTAGGAGTTCACCTATTTATTTATTTATTTATTTATTTATTTATTTATTTATTTATTTATTTATTTATTTATTTATTTATTTATTTATTTATTTATTTATTTATTTATTTATTTATTTATTTATTTATTTATTTATTGGTTCTTCTATGCCGCCCTACTCCCGAGGGACTCAGGGCGGCGTACAACATCATATAAGAACACTAGAAATAATAACAATTTAAAAACACAATTAAAAGTTAAAAAGATTAAACAGTTAAAAATATCCCCACCAGACATACCGGGGGAGAATTCAGATGGAGCTAGTCTCAACCCCCTGCATGCAGGAAAAGCCATGTCTTGACGGCTTTTCGGAAGGCCAGCAGGGTGGAGATGGTTTGGGTCTCTGGGGGAAGTTGGTTCCAGAGCATGGGGCCCCCCACAGAGAAGGCCCTCCCCCTAGGGCCCGCCAGCCAGCATTGTTTGGCTGACGGGACCTGGAGGAGACCCACTCTGTGGGCCCTAACCGGTTGGAGGGAAGTATGAGGCAGAATATGGTACTCGAGTTTTGAACCCATGCTGTCAGCTTTCTAGTTGACAAGCTTAGCATCTTTAACCACTGAGCCATCGCACCCCTACATCACCACTATATGTATCATAAATCCGAGCTTAGTGGCTATTCATTTAGCCACTATTCACTTAGCACTTAGCAAAGTTATTGCAGATTTCCCCAGAACTACTTATCACCTGGTTCTGCAGTTTGAGTGATCCTTAGCCACTCACAGTTACACAATCCCATTTTGAGCATTTGGCAATTGGCTTGCGTTTATGGCCATTTGCAGCATCCCACAGTACCATGGCTGTGATTTGTGATGCTTTTTTGCTGGGTTTTTGCAAGAAAAAAAAGCTCATTGAAGAAAACATGTTCATTTAGCAACCGGGGAGCTCAGTTAACAACCATAGAATTTCCTTAATGGTCATGGTATTCAGTTAACAATTAAAGTGTTCACTTAACCACCACCACAAAAAAGATCATAAAATCGACTTCCGGTTTTGGAGCGCTTCATCGCAGACATCCCTCGTTGGATGCCTTTCCGATCTTTGTTAAAAGCCGCCAGAACAGCTGTCTGGCGGCTTTAAAATCTCTTCCCCGGGCAAAGGGGAGAGATGAGAGCCTGACAGGAGGGGTAGAGCCCCCCCAGCGCCTTAGGAGCCATCTGGCAGGGCGCGAAGGGAGAGCTCCCCATGCAGCCTGTCTCCAGCTCCGAAGATCCGGAAACCTCTGCCTCTGCAGAGCTAGATGGAGTGACCAGCCGCTGCTTCAAAAATGGGATTTATAACTACATTTAAACTATAGAAGCAGACAGAGAGAAACAGGCGTGAGATGGGCAAGTACTGAAACCTCTTTTTTTCCTTTTTTTTTCAACTCCTGGGTAAGCTTTCACTTCGGCAAGGGAACAAAGGAAACAGAGTAACAATATGGCGATTGAGAAGTGAAAGTGACTTTCGTTTCCCCAGAGGCTTTTTTTTTTTCTTTCTCTCTCTCTTATGGAAACTTTTAACTTGGAAAAATGTTTTTTTCTTTCTCTGTCTCCTAACTCTGGATTAAAGTTATAATAGAAATATTTTCAATAATAAAAGACTATCTGATTTTTAAACTGGAAAGAACTTTAATCAGGCAACTGGCTTTCTTTCTTTTTTGTACTCTTTTGAAACACCAATGGCTTCAAAGTTTGGAAAGACTGTTTTGACTAAAAGAAATGACTATTCATCTGGATATATTTCTAAAATGCAACTTAACACTGAGCTAACACCTCCACAGCTTTTGACACCTGAAAATTTATTAAATAATTTAAAGATTATGAAACATGAACTTACTTTGGAATTTAACCAGAAAATAAGTGAGATAGACCATAAGATGCAGGCTGCTTTGAAGAATATGAATCAACAACTAAGATTTGATGTGTTAGAGGTTTGCAAAGGCTTAGCAACAAATATTGAAGTTTTGGCAGAACGTATTGAAACAAATAAACAAGCTTTGGCAACTTCGGTGAATTACATAGATAAAATCCAAAACGACATTGCAAATTTTGAAAAAGAGATCTTAATGACTCAGTTCAGATCTATGGAAGTTGCTATAAGGATTAGAGGTTTGAAAGAAGGATTATATGAAAATTTAAAAGGCAGGATGGTTGACATATTGGATCAGGTGTCTGGAATTTCTAAAGCGGAATTGGCTACACAAATCGACAAAACATACAGAATCAACTCGTGGTACGCCAAACAAAAGCATCTACCAAGGGATATTGTCATATATTTTACCACAAGAGCTTTACGGAACAGAATTATACAAGCAACGTTTAACAATAATCTTATGGTGAATGGTCAGGAACTAAAGATTTGGAAAGAAATCCCCTCTAAAATGCTTAAAGCCAGGAAAAGCTATACTTTTTTGATTGATGAATTTAAGAGATTAAATTTACAATATAAATGGGAAGCACCAGTTGGAGTAGCAGTGAAATTTTCTGGAAAAAGATACCGGCTCAACACGATAAAAAAAGCTACTGAATTTTATGTCAATGTTCTAAAGGCTGATATATCCAAGATTCCAGAAGAAGGGTGTATGAAAATAAAAGAGGAGGAGGAGGGGAAGCCACCTTCGATGGATCAAAAAGAAATAGACTCAAAAATCCAAAAGGAGTGCCTGAATCAGATAGCTGGGGAAAAGGAGATGGAGGTTTGGGAGCAGACGGGAGACGACTTGACAAATTTGAATTTATTGAACTATTAAAAGATGAACTATCAAGATACAAAACGATGTGATGTTGAAATATATTGGATGGATAGAGACTAATATGATTGTATTTTATCTTTTCCCTATCTAATGATTACTTATGCAATATTTAGTTAAGTTTTATATAATTTTGAGGTTATTTTTAATGTTGATAATATTAGATATATATAGTTTGTTGAAGATTTGTTTATTGTTTATTCTTCTTTTATTTTCTTTTTTTGTTTATTGAAGTTAATGATGAAATTTAATATTTGATGATTACTTATGTAACATTTAGTTAAGTTTTATCTTAGAGGTTATTTCTAATGTCAATAATATTAGTTTAAGATTTGTGTATTTTATATTTAGTTATTACTTATGTAACATTTACCTTGTATAAGATAGAGGACTGAAGGGAGGAGGTAGGAGGTTTGTTTGTTTGTAGTGTTAAAGAGTTTTCTCTTTCTTTCTTTTTTTTTATTCTCTTTCTTTTTTTTCTCTCTCTTTTTTGTATCTTTACTATTGTATACAAATGCGATATATTAGTACTGTATAGTTTGGAGTTGAAGCTTTTTTAAAAATAGTGTTCTTTTTTTCCTTTTTCCTTTTTCTTTTTATTAACAATTTAAACTTATTATTATGCCCTGTATTATCTCTGGGAAGTCCGGGGGGGGGGGAGGTGGGGAGGGAAGGGGGTGGGTCTGGGGGGGGGAAACAAAAATGTTTGTACTTTGGATTTAATATTTTGTTACCACTTATGTAAGTTTGTACTAATAAAACTTTTTTGAAAAAAAAAAAAAGATCATAAAATCAGGTTCGGTCATATGGTGACCCACTTAACAACCATCAGAACTTATGACCACAATTATGGACTCAGTTATGGTTGTAAGTCAAGGACTACATGTCTATTAATGGAAGAGAAATAGGCAAATTTTGCACTTTTATTTATTTATTTTCAATCCCATTCTATTTTTACAAAGTCTCTTTGGAACAATGTGATGTTCCTTTGACCGGTTAGGTCCCACAGAGTGGGCCTCCTCCAGGTCCCATCAACCAAACAATGCCGGCTGGCGGAGCCTTGGGGGAGGGTCTTCTCTGTGGGGACCCCTGTTCTCTGGAACTAACTACCCCCAGAGATCTGAATTATCCCCACCTTGCTGGCCTTCCGAAAAGCCATTAAGACATGGCTTTTCCTGCAGGTGGGGTGATTTGAGACCATTTTACATCTTAGGTCTCCCCCACATATGTATGGCTTTGTATGTTCTTTTAAATTCTTTTTTAAACTGTTATTAAATTATTATATTGTTTAGTTGTTCTTCACATGTTGTACGCCATCCTGAGTCCCCAGAGAGTACGGCGGCATATAAGAACACTAAAATAAATAAATAAATAAATGAAGAAATATAATTTGTATGATGTGATCTAGCATTACCATTTGTGGCAACATCATAAGCCTCTGGTCACGTGCAATGCTTTACATATACTATTTATTCATCCTACATCCTTCACTCCAACCTCAAGCCTCCAAGAGACATTAAACATTACACCGAGTAAACAAAAGCTAATTAAGCAATGCTTAAAAATGCCCCAGAGAGGAACTGAGAAAAAGATGTACAGATCGTAGGCACAGTCTGTTTTTTGGCAAGTATGTCTAATGTGACAGTATATTCAACCCACCCTGTGTCTGCACAATCCAGCAGCTGGTATGGCAATAATTACTAGACTTCACAACATTTCTTGGAAATTTTCCATATATTACATTTTGTACAGTGGCAGCTTTCTGGAAGAATTGCAGTTTTTTTTTTCAATATTTCACTATTCATCTCATTCATATTTACTTGATCTTCCCATTTCTGGAAATTGCCTCTGTTTTGTGGATTTGCTTGGGAGATCCTTTAAAATATCAACATCTAAAATAGTCATTTTCCATATGTAACATCTATATGTTACTTTCAGAACAATTTTGGGCAATAAATTTAATCTCACTTATTTTGGAAGGTGGCAGGATACAAATACTAATACTAAACCTCAGAATCTACTAATACAAAACTGACACACTTGGATGCTCTTTGTATAATTCATTTTTCCTGAATTTTTCTTCTAATTCATTAAAAAGCTATTTTTTTAAAAAAAAATATGAAGATTCCAAATCACAAAAACACCTTCTAATATAGGCCCCAGATATACTCTACTCCCATATATGGCTAATCATGAAAATGACGAATAAGGAATAATTTTTGGTATGACTAATGCTGAACATTTCCTCCTATTCAATTACACAGAAAGGTTACAGGTACCAATTAGTAGATCCATGAAATTAGCCTCCACTTTAATATATTGATTAAGACATCTCACACTAGATCAGTGATGGCGAACCTTTTTTGGCTTGGGTGCCAAAAGGATGCGCACGCGCCCTCACCCACAATGCAATGCCCTCCCCCCATGCATGCGCATAACCCCCGCTGCCCCCAGTGCATGCGCACAACTCCCCATGCTGTCCCCCCACGCAAGTTCGTTTCCAAACTTCCGGTTGGGCATTGGACTGTTTTATGCTGTCTCCAGGCTTCAGGAGGCTTTCCTGAAGCTTGGGGAGAGCGAAAACGGCCAAAAAGAAGGCTGCAAATCAGCTGGCCAGCGCACGCATGTGTGCTGGAGCTCACATAGGGCAACGCCTCGTGTGCCCTCAGATATGGCTCCACGTGCCACCTGTGGCACACGTGCCAAAGGTTCGCCATCACTGCGCTAGATCAAACCTGGGAAAACTCAGGAAATGATGCAGCTGAAGAGATGCCTAGAACACTGCTAAAGAAAGATGAAGAGCAAACCTGACTGAACATTGGTAAGAAATTTTATTAATTTCTTACAGGTGGCAAAACATAATTATTTTTTCTGTTCATATTGCTCCACATAAGGAAGGAAGGCTCAAAAAAAGGGGGGGTCTGAAGCAGAGGTGGGTTCCTGCCGGTACACTCTTACCTGTTGGTCGCCACAGAACCGAAGAAGCCAGTGGCATTCGCGGCGCGGGGCTTCCCCTGCCCGCTTTCCCCCGCCTGCCTAGACGCCGCCATTTGTGTTTTTTTGCCCTCTGCGCATGCGCAAAGCATTCTGCTTGCGCAGAGGGCAAAAGAACGCAAATGGCGGCATCCAGGCGGGTGGGGGAAAGCGGGCGGGGGAAGCCCTGCGCTGTGAACGCCACCGGCTTCTTCGGTTCTGCGGCGACCAACAGGTAAGAGCGTACCGTCAGGAACCCACCTCTGGTCTGAAGGGCTGCTGTGAGAAACCATTCAAAGTATCTGTCTAATGAACTCATTCACATTCCCTCTGAGAGGAACTACAGTAACACAGATCAATCAGAGTTGACTGATATGGCCTGGCAAGGTTATCATTGAAGAAGTTGAATCTGTTGTTCTTGAGAAAACGTTGAGGTGGCAATTTTAGTTATTTGGAGAGATTATAAGACTCAGTTGTTTTTGTCTTCCACTTTTCCATAGAATTGGTGAGCCTGAAAATAATGTTGAAGTTTGCCAACTCAAGTATTACTCTGTTTGTTAAGAATGCAGAAAACATCCAAGTGAAGAAACAAAGCTTGCCTCCCACTAACATTATGGTACATGCTAATCACGCTAACAAGTGGCAAGATCTTAGAAAGACATATTTAGCAAGCATTTGTTTCAGTTATCAACATTTTTCAATATGACACAGTTAACTGTTTCCATTAGAGAACTCTGACTCTGAATCCAATAATGAGATTTGGAGACATACATTAATCCATAAGCAGACCCTGGAAACACAAGTTTGCTTTACATCCAAATTCAAGAGAGTTATTTTAGTTTCAAAGAGGCAAACCGCACATCTTTGACATCCAGTTTATAAAAGAAGTGTACATGGAATTATAGCCTTATTTGTTGTAAAACTGGAAGAGTTTTTCACTGCTGTCTCTTATCCATAAATTGGGTTTAAATGGATTTTAAAATAAATCTTACGCCACAAAGATTTTAAGAATTTAAATCCTGAACTTATATTGTTACACATGCATAATGCATCTCAGAGCAGCTTCTGCTGGTCATGGTGATAACAGATAAAATAAGGATAAAAATAGACTTTAAAACTCCTCTTAGGAAATATGACTTGAGTTTCTTAACACCTTAAAAAGTGATGGTGTCCCCCCCCCCCCATCTTTCAGTCCTTTTTTATCCTTCACTTCAGGCATTACCTGCCATTGACTTTGATGTCTTTTCAGGGGTAGGGAAGATGGAGGAGTTTAGACCTGAAAATAATGGTGGTTAAGCCATAATAAAAGGCAGAAGCATGAGTGGGTTCTGACTTACCTCGCTGCCGGTTCGCTTCCTCCCATGCCATGCGTGCGCACACATGCACAGTGCTGAAAACTCAGCTTCTGCGCATGCACAGAAGCAAAAAACAACTTCTGCATGTGCGCAGAAGCAAAAAACAAGATGGCAGCGCCTATGGTGCCGCTGAGAGAGCCGATTCGGGGGAGTCGCCAGCCGGCCATTGCTGCCGGTTCGGCAAGCAGGGGGAAATTCCCACTACCGGTTCTATAGAACCGGTCCGAACCGGCAGGAACCCACCTCTGGGCAGAAGGGCCTTTTATTATCTCATTTTTTCTCTATTTCTGCTTAACCTCTATTTTTTTTTTGTCTAGGTATCTTGGGAAATACTTATTGTTATCACCAGACCTTGAAGGTCATATGTGATCGATTGATCGATCAATTGGAGCCGAGATGGCGCAGTGGTTAAAAGCAGCACTGCAACCTACTTCAGCTGACTGCTAGTTCAGCAGTTCAGCTGTTCAAATCTCACCGGCTCAAGGTTGACTCAGCCTTCCATCCTTCTGAGGTCAGTAAAATGAGGACCCAGATTGTTGGGGGCAATATGCTGAACTCTGTAAACCGCTTAGAGAGGGCTGTAAAGCACACTATGAAGCGGTATATAAGTCTAAGTGCTATTGCTATTGCTATTGCTAATTGATTGATTGATTAATCCATTATATACTATCAACTCATTTTTGACTGATGACAGGTAGGTTTCCTCCATGACAGTCTGTCACTAACCTTTGTTTCATGTTTTCTAACAATGCACTCATCACCACTGTAACTGAGTCCATCCAAATCAATCCAGAATTCTCACCCAGAGCACAAATGACTAGAGGATCAACGTATTTCATAATATTCATATTATATGAAGATCCATGTCCCTTGAAAAATCCATAATGCTGAGAAAGGAGGAAAGGAAAAGAACTTGACAACCAAGGGGCAAGGTGGCTAGGCTAAATTACAGTGGTGATGGACGCATTGCTGAGAGATCTGTAGAGACAGCTAAACCTGGAGAAGTTTATCTATATCGTTGCTAAAAACTTCATTTTATTTAATTTATTTATTGAAAAGATTTATAGGGGCCACCCACCTTAAAGCACAGTTTTGAGTGGCTCTCACTGATAATGATCTGTTGACACCAATTTGATGTCACGTAATCAATCAATCAATCAATCAAGTCTCTCTAAGCATGTTCATATTTTTTTCCAAATTACACATTAGATTCTCTTGAAGATTTTTTAAAAGAATGCACAGTATATTTAGAATCATAGATGGCATATTTCAAATCTCCCGAAATAGTCTTACAGTTTGAAATAAAGCTGAGCACTTTGCATTCGAACATCCTGAAAAGAGCTTTCCCCATCTTACAATGAAATTTTCTACATGAGTTGCAGAGTTAAGAAAAGCCTGCTTCCTATAATTCTTAATATAGAAATTAGTCAAATTGTACAGCAGTAATCATTCCAAAATCCTTCTTTTAAAACATAAAGGCAATCTCCAAGTGTTACCTGTAAATTGTTCATGTCAAGCTAATAATGGATACTAAGAGTGTGCACTGGAGGCGGCCAAAGCTTGATTCCAAGCTTGAACAGGATTCTTTGAAACAGATTTTTCAAGCTTGAAAAGTGCAGTTGAACTTTCTCTGCTTCAGGACTGGGATTCCATGACATTCTCTCTGTGAATTATTTCTTTAGAATATCAGTTTACTGCAAAAGGCAATACGCACAAAAAAGGAAAAGACGGAGCTATTATAACTTATATGAAAAAATAATGTTACTTTAATATTGAGTTAACAACTAACAGCCCTGCCCTTCAAAGATAGTCCTATGAATCAGGCTGTTATTGAACTCTTCAATCACAATTATTAAGTTCTGCATTCACATTTTTCTTGGGAAGAAGTGAGAGATTTTTGAAAGATAACCTCTATTGCATGAATGAATAAATGAATGAATGAATGAATGAATGAATGAATGAATGAATGAATGAACACACACACATGCACACGCACACACACACAAAAACTGTTGAATTGTTATTTTTTGTCATGTTTATTATTATTCAAATTTGATCACATTCTGTTCAAAAGATGGTTGTATGGTAGATATCTAATGTTTATTACTGCCAAAAGTGTTAAATACACTGCTATATAGAGCTATATATTGCTATGCGATCCCAATGGGGGGGGAATGGTTTACTGATCATTTTTGGGAGCCCTGGTGGTGCAATGGTTAGACTGCAGTATTGCAGGCTGACTCTTCCCACAGCCAGGAGTTTGATCCCGACTAGCTCACGGTGGACTTCCATCCTTCCGAGATCAGTAAAACAAGGAGCCATATTTCTGGGGGCAATAGGCCAACTCCGTAAATTGCTTAGAGCATGCTGTAAAGCACTATGAGGTAGTATATAAGTCTAAATGCCATTGCTATTCTCCTTATTCCACTTCACAATGTGAACCTGAAGCTGGAGACATCACACACTCAACAAGCTTAAGTTTTAAGATACTGCCACTATGAAATTACAGGCTAATAGTATATGCTAAATTCCAACAGAGTTGATATAAAGAGCCTACCATTTTCAATGTGTGGTTTTATTTCTGAATAAGTGGTCGATCTCACTTCTTTATGTCCCATGTTTTCTTGCATGTACAAGCTGTTCCCACTTCACGATCTTATCTCTGATATCAAGCTGTGAAAAGAAGCTGCGCCTTGTGACCTTCAGGTGGATTTTTCTGGCACTGAAATATGAATCTGGTCATATAAACCTTCTTGTATGATCTTTTTTATTTACTAAATGTTAAATCAAATAACTCAGCAGGCAGAGATTGGAAGCCTTTGGTTACCCAACATTTTCATTTTTGAGTCCTGTCAAAATCTTATGTAGTGGTTGACCTTTCAGTTACTAGGAGATGTACTTAACCAACATATATCATGGGCGGGGTGGGGTGGGGATAAATAAAAGTTTATGGTAAGCACAATGACATTGCCAAAGAGTAGGCACCTCTGAGAGTTTGTGTTTTTCTCAGAGTTTTTATTTATTTATTTTAATTTGTTTGTAGGAGATATTTATTTCAGAACAGAGACCAAATTATCCCATTATCCATCAACAGGGCACAAATTGCAATTTTATTATGCTATACAAAAGACCAGAGCCAATCAGTCTATAAAAGTAGGGAAGGAAACCCCTGGATAGACCCTTAAAATATGCATGTAATTTAAGAGATCAAAGGTAGTGAGGTAAAGTAATAGTATTACAAAAACGATGTCTTATTGAGAGTACAAAGAACTATGTCTTATGATAAAGGTTACTTGTTAAAATAAAGCTATGGTTTATTTCTTTTTCTGTGTTACGTCTCTTTAGCCTTGCTTCCCAGAATTTCTCCTGCTTCAAAATATCCCCTTTCCCATCCTTTGCTTCCCATGCAATTTTATGAGTGTTCTTAGCAATTTGATGACTGCTCTGTGAATGTTTGAGTACTGGCAGATGTTTGCAATTAGCTTAGCCTAGATCACGGGTGTCAAACTCGATCACGTTCACTGGCCGGATTGTGACGTATTGCAACACTTTTTGCATTTATGGAGCTGGGGTGGGAGTGGCCTGCACGTGACTTATCCAGCCCGTGGGCCACTAGTTTGACAAGCCTGGCCTAGATAATGCCATTTTTACTTATGTCATATGTATGGGTGAATTCTCAGCTTCTTTAGTTTCTTAAACAATACAAGCACACTTTGGAGACTACAACACAAATCTCAAAATGACTGTTCAGTGATCAAATGAAATTCAGTAATACAGTCAGAGAAAGCTGTTAGAAAACTTTCTAAGATTGTTTTACTGATTTAAAGTCAAAGACACTTGCCACTCTGCCTGGGGAGGAAAGCGTTTTCAGGCAGCAGCGCTGTGATCCCCTCCCCGATTCCAAAAGGTTGAGTGGCGAGCTGGCAGGTGGGTGGAGGCTTCTTCAGCTCCGCAGCTTCCTTGGGGCAGCAGCAGGACAAGGACCTACCAACCTGCCAATACCTGCGCGGCGGTGGCAAGCGATCACCTCCCCCCTCCCCTTCGCGAATGTCTGCAGTGCACTGTCATTGCCGGCGGGCTCGCGATCGGCCAGCTCAGGCTGGAAGGAGGGAAATAAAAAAATAAAAAAGCTCCTTCACTCTTAAAGGGGCCGCTGCCTCCTGAGGATGGGGGTGGCTCCCTGGAGATGGCTGATCGAGGGTCCTTCTCAGGAAATAAGAGCATCGCGTTTCCGGTGGCGGGCAGCACCAGTTGCACGCCCCGTTTTTGGAATCGGAGAGGGGATCGCAGTGCTGCCGCCTGAAAATGCTTTCCTCCTTAGGCTGAGTGGCGGGCTGGCAGGTGGGGGGGTGGGGGCTACATTCGGAGTATAAGACGCACCCAGTTTTTGACCTTCTTTTGGGGAGTAAAAAGGTTCATCTTATACTCCAAAAAATACCGTATGTTTTAAACCTGAATTATAAACATTTTCATGAACAAAGACTGGATTGCAATGGAAAAATACATATGACATTATAAACACAAAGTGTTACCTAATCAGGAATATAATCTATTGTTTTCAAATGTAAAAAACTGTAGCAAGTATGTATAGGAATTGGGATAAATTCAAAGTTATCTTGATGTGTGTATTTCCTTAAACAATTAAGGAAACAACACCATAGCAAATGTATGCAGAAAGCAGGCTGAACACTTTCAGAAACTGGACAAACACGAGGAAACAAAAGTGATTAATTTCACAAGACGGAATAGACCTTTATAAATGTCCGCTCCTGCTACTCCACCTTGCTAAGAGAGTTTCAAGTTGAGATGAAATAAAAGACAACAATGGCAGAACTTATGCAGGGTTGTTCTTGTTACTGACAGTGAATATTAATGATTCAAAGAAACAAATTCTCCTCTAAGTGGTATGTTTGCCATAATTAATAGACTTAAAGTAGAGCTTGGATGTCTGATTATATTCACAAAATCACTTGCACATCAAATTGTGCCATAATATTGAGAGCACTTTTAGTGGTGGTGTTTCTGTTGCTATTTTTCTCATTTATCTCACTCACAGTAAGTCAACATGAAGCCATTCATTTTCCAAAGCCTTCCAAAAGAGGCAACAGATCCTGAACCAGCGGGTGACGCATTGCATTCACAGATGTGTCAGTCACATTTAAGGCACAAAACTAGCACCTCTACTTGGATCTCTGTAGCAGAGGGAAACAAATAACACAAGCCAGCAACAATTCTGTTACTGTGACACTGTGGTGTTTATTGCATTTCCCCTTTCTTCTCCATAAGGACCACTGATGAGGATTCTAGGTCTCTGTCGTGTAACACTAATTAGCAAACATCAAGAAGCAAATCCTAAATAAAGACAGGGCAGAACCTCTTAAGAACCGTTGAGCCACTTTTTGGAACACTAACAGAATAAATGTCCACTTCATAATATATATGCTGTCTGTACATATCAGTGATTTCTCATCACCAATAATTTAATTATTTATTTTATTTATTTGTCAACAAGTGCAAGGAAACAGGACACATGAAAAAATGGCACAAATAAATGGATATAAAGAAGCAAAACATAGCCATAAACACATAAAACGAGTACATACAAATGGGAACAGTAGGACAGGGACAGTAGGCACTCTGGTGCACTTATGCACGCCCCCTAATAATGCAAAGTACATGTCATTTTAGTAGGAATCCCCTGTATCCTTCAGGAAAGGATGCAATACGAGGAGGAGGAAACAGCAAAGGAATATCAGAAAGTAGAAAATCAGACTGTTCGCCTTGATTTTGGGGAGGGAAGCTAAAGGGCATTATTCCCCTTAAAAAGAAAATACAAGAATTATGTTGGAGCATGAGGTCAAGGAGTAATTCTTCATTCAAAGTAAGGCTATTTGAAAACAGTCAGAAATGTCATTTTGTGCCATTTTTAAATGTCTTCATCGAAAGAACTGACATTTAAGATGATGACGATGATGATTATACAAATTGTAATGTATACAGTTTGTATTTAATCCAGGGGTGAAATCCTCCCGGTTCGGTCTTACCTGTTGGTCGCCGCACAGCTGAACAACCTGGTGGCGTTCGCGGCACGGGGCTTCCCCCGCCCGCTTCCCCCGCCCGCCGGGAGACCGCCGTTTGCATTCTTTTGCCCTCTGCGCATGCGCAAAGCGTTCTGCTTGCACAGAGGGCAAAAGAACGCAAATGCCGGCGTCCCGGCGGGCGGGGGAAGCGGGCGGGGGAAGCCCCGTGCCGCGAACACCACCAGGTTGTTTGGCTGTGCGGCGACCAACAGGTAAGAGTGAACCGGGAGGATTTCACCCCTGATTTAATCCCACGTGTTATGCATGTGTACACACAAACTTTGGATCCAGGCTAGTTATGCATAAAATAAAGATAGTGAAATCAATAAGACTTTAATCACGATCATCTTGAGGTTTATTTAATTGTTTTATTTATATATTTCTGGATTCACAAGAGTAATCACAGAATCCCATGATAAAATTCAAAAGCATAGCAAAAATGTACCCATTAATTAAAAAATCATTTTCATTTCATTCAGATCAGAGGTGGGTTCCTCCCGGTTCAGACCGGTTCTATAGAACTGGTAGTAACATGGCGGCCTGGGTCACTGGAACCGGCAGCGACCCAGGCCTGCCATGCCCCCAAGCTGGTTCTCTCGGTGGCGCCATAGGCGCTGCCATTTTGTTTTTTGCTTCTGCACATGTACAGAACCTTTTTTAAACTACTGCGCATGTGCCCGCGCGTGCACCCGCGCAGCACATCCCTGAATGAACCCGCAGTAGAAGAATTCAGAACCCACCCAATTCAGATGTAGACCATATATGAGTTTGGTGTAGTGTGGTAGTTAAGCACTCTGGTTAAGAAACCAGAGGCCGTGAATTCTAATTCCCTCTTAGGCATGAAGCCAGGCTGGGTGACATTGGGCCAGATGCTTTCTCTCAGCCCTAAGAAGGGGGACACAATGGCAAGCCACTTCTGAAAATTTTGCCAAGAAAACTACAGTGACTTGTGCAGGCAATTGCCAGGCGACAACACTGACTCAACGCACACACCCTTCGGAAAAACCCCTACACATGACTTATTACTTGTACCTAACCATGGCATAAATATGCCCTAGGAAACCTGCAAGTCTCCATGACATTGCATTGTCTTATCTCTATCCGACCCGTGAGAATAATTATATTGTTCTTGGTTGCACCGTTATAAAATAAACATTTTCCTTCTTCTTCCAAGTCTGCTCAAAGGCAGCCTCAAGATGTACAATGGATTTTATTATCCATTACCTTGGATAGAAGTCAGATAACTGTAGTGAAACAGACAATAGAGACAGAAATAAATGAGACTTTCATCTGACTCAATGTTTTCATCTGACTCAATGTGGATTAGCAGTGAAGAAAAGCCCTGAGTTTGCATGGAGCCCACTTCCCCTCACAAAATATGCATCGATAATGTATTTGTGCCCCTTCCTTTTTCTTTTTCTTACTTCAGGTCTTTTAAAGAAAATTAGGGAGAAGTAAGAAAACAAGGACTAAATTGTAACTGGCATGTTCAAATGTAAAATAGATTGTATGAATTAGAGTTCACAAAGATCAAATCTCATAAATATTCTCATGAAAAATAAAATTACTGATTAAAATGGAATACTTGTGAAACTTCTAAGGGAGAGAAAGGGCTAAAAAAAATCCTGCAAAAACTAAAAACAATTTTTATTTATATTTTGCCTTTATGCATAAATCTGGTATGTCAAAGTTTCAAAATGTATATTTTAATATGCATCTATTTTTTGAATGGAAGTATGTAATTAAAATTCCAATTTGATATGCTTAAACCAGTGATGGCGAACCTATGGCACGCATGCCACAGGTGGCACGCGGAACCATATCGGAGGGCACGCGAGGCGTTGCCTTGTCAGCTCCACAGGCAAACTGGAAGTTCAGAAAAATGCATTTCCGGTTTGCCGTTGTGCTGTTTTTTGCACTCCGGAGGGTTAAGGGAAGCTTCCTGAAGCCCCAGAATGCAAAAAACGACGAAACGGGCAAACCGGAAGTTTGGAAAATGCACTTCCGGTTTGCCATTGGGCTGTTTTTAGCACTCTGGAGGGTTCAGGGGAGCTTCCTGAAGCCCCGGAGTGCAAAAAACACCCCAACGGACAAACCGGAAGTCCATTTTTCCAAACTTCCGGTTTGCCCGTTTCGTCATTTTTTACCATCCCAGGCTTCGGTAAGGCCTTTGCGCGGGGGTGGGGGTGTGTGCACATGTGCAGGGTGCAGCAATGGGGGGGTTGTGCGCATGTGTGGGGGGAGGGAATGGGTGTGGGCACGTGTGCGTGCGCTAGCGCACGCACCCCCCCTTTTGGCACGCGAACCAAAAAAAGTTCGCTATCACTGGTTTAAACAATGAAGATCAGGATAAAATTATTGGGGGGAAATGAAATCTATTGGAAAGACTTTCCAACAATTCTTAGGACCTTGAATTCTTAACAATCTTAAACTCCTAAAGAAAAAGTACCAGAGGTGGTGGGGAAAAAACATATGAAACAAACTCTAGAAAAGCACTTCAAACTTTCCTAAAACACCTTGTCTCTACAGCTTCAGACTCCATGCTAAACAGAAGTGACATGTTTGGCACTGAACTTCCAGACCAGATTGATTTGAACATCCTAAAAGGGCTGGCTTGATTTTCTCATGTTGATTAGATTCTGTTTGTACTTGGAGAAGGAAATTTGTAAACAGTGGCTAGTCTAAAATGGGAATTGAAAAGTTGAACTGCCTATATGGGTTGAAGCATTTCACTCATAATTAGTAACTCAGATTGCAGTGTGGCATTGTCTCAGAATCATTCTTTCTTAGGCTAGGCTAATAGCGGTAGTAATACTGTCCATATTTTATTCCTTTTGGGTCTCATATGTCACCCTTAATATAGTGCATCTTAATTTCTAGGTAAAATGAATGTATTTTTTGAACTTGCTTTAATCTCAGTGGGAATCATTTATATATATATATATATATATATATATATATATATATATATATATATATATATATATATATATATATATATATATATATATATATATATATATATATATATATATATATATATATATATATATATATATATATATATATATATATATAGTAGCAACGTGGAAGGTTTAACTTTATGAAGTATAATACAGACCCGTCACATCCTGGTCATAAACTGTTTCAACTTCTCCCCTCAATATGCTGCTATAGGGCATTGCATGCCAAAATAGCCAGACACAAACATAGTTTCGCCCACACACCATCACTGAGCTGAGATAGCGCAGTGGTTAAAAGCAGCATTGCGACCTTCAGCTGATTGCTAGTTCAGCAGTCCAGCTGTTCGAATCTCACTAGGCTCAAGGTTGACTCAGCCTTCCATCCTTCTGAGGTGGGTAAAATGAGGACCCAGATTGTTGGGGGCAATATGCTGAACTCTGTAAACCGCTTCGAGAGGGCTGGAAAGCACTATGAAGCGGTATATAAGTCTAAGTGCTATTGCTATTGCTATCACTCTGCTAAACACCTAGCTTCCACAGCACTGTCTTATGCCTAAATATATTTACCCATGTCGTAGGCTGTATTGCTGTTATCCTTCTCATCTTTTCTTCTTTCTCATCTTCCATCTTTCTCACCTCGCATCTTTCCTACTACCTTCGCCTATTGATATATTATAATTTATCAATTGTTGAGGATTTATGATTGTATCTTATGATTTATGATCTATGACTTATCACTTTGTTTTTGAATGTATACTGAGAGCTTATGCATACTGAGAGACAAATTCCTTGTGTATCCAAACATACTTGGCCAATAAAATTATTGTATTATTATAGTGTAGTGTAGTGTGTATTATTGTGTATTGCATTGCATTGCATTCTAGTCTCTAATCTCTAGTCTCTAGTCTCTAGTCGTCTCTAGTCGTCTCTCGTCTCTCGTCTCTCGTCTCTCGTCTCTCGTCTCTCGTCTCTCGTCTATTCTATTCTATTCTATTCTATTCTATTCTATTCTATTCTATTCTATTCTATTCTATTCTAGAGGTGGATATCTTGCCTCACGATCAGGAGATTGCGAGTTCGATCCTAGGTAGAGGCAGATGTTAGGGTTTCCTGCTTGGGCAGGGGGTTGGACTAGATGACCTGCAAGGTCCCTTCCAACTCTGTTAATCTGTTAAATCTGTTATTCTATTCTATTCTATTCTATTCTATTCTATTCTATTCTATTCTATTCTATTCTATTCTATTCTATTAAAAAAATACACCCAGATATTTAAAATATACAGATGCTAAGCCTTGCAGCTGTTGTAAACTGCATCCAGCCAATTCATTTTTGACTGACCATGATTGTTTTTATCATGTAAGCTAAGTATGTGAAGCTTTACAGTTCGTATATTCAGAACTCTACAAAGGAAACTACCCACCCTCATAAATATAGATGTGCAAAGATTAAAACCTATTTTAAAAACTATTGTTCAGATGATGTGCAACATTTAACAAGACAAAGATGGAGTGAAACATGGATAGAGATTAATTTAACATTCATATTTCATGCAATAAAAACTAATGGAACCCAGAAGCACTTTGGAGTCTGCATGGAGGCTCAGTGATGGTACAGTCTGGAGTTACAGGTTGGACATCCTATTCAGACAAAGTTTGAACACACTCAAAAGTTCTTATCTTTAAGGACAAATCTGAAACATGATAATCTGCAAAATGTGTAAAAGAATGAATAAATTGAGCCCTCTGAATTGAATGCTTTGTTGTGGTCTCCAGAGTCTATCCAAATGTAATTGTTGAAATCAGCAACATGGTTTCTTGCTATTTTTAAGACAGGAAATGCATTAAAAAAGTTGTAACCCTAAAATAAACTTAACTTAAAAAACAAGAGTAAAATGATATTTTCACCCTCCTTTTAAAGGAAAACATTGAAAAACCAGGCTTTGGTTATTTTACCTCCCCAAAAAATTAAGAGTGACTAATCTTCAAAAGTTATCTAAAACTTCCCTACCAGTAGTCTAAAGGATTAGTTGCCGCTGAAAAATCACAAACAGAACTGTCATTTTGCCTTATCTTATTCACATGCTGAGTATATTCCATATTCACATATTCCATTACTATTTGCTGATGCTGAGAAGTCAACAGATAAATATTTGTGTATTAACTAGGCCAAGTCTTTCTGCCTAGGCAGACTAAAACTGACATCAGAACAATTGATACTTGATACTAATTGGACAATGTTGGTATTTTCATTTCCAGGAAGGTTCACACTTCATTTCATTTTCATTGCAGGAAGATTCGTATTTTCCTTTTGTCCTCAGTGGCTAGTCTATTGTGTTTGAACAGAATAGTAAAAGCGTAAGTAAATTCAATGTGATAATCCTGCAATTGAGGTATAAGAAAAATAAGGATGTTAAATTCAAGGTACACTTTTTCAGAAGTTTTACTCTAGCATTAAACGTGTGTGTGTGTGTGTGTGTGTGTGTGTGTGTGTGTGTGTGTGTGTGTGAAACAAGGACAAAACATATCATGGTTTGAACAGAAGAAAGTTCTTATGAAACAGCATCCTATACCAAGAGTAAAAAAAATCAATTGCAATTATGAATTGCCAGAAATAAATGTTATATTTATATTTGTATTCCACATGTTATGTAATCGCTTGGAGAACAGCTTGTTGTTCTGCATATCGCAAAATAACCAATGTGAAAATTAATAAAATTAACAGGAGAGATCATTTAAAAAAGGCCATCATAGCAATCCTAAAATATTTGGTAAAAGGTGAGAGAATTGTGCTGATATTTACTATCAATGCCAGAGGCCTTTACCTTGGTTTAGCCAATATCTGGGATTTATAACCAGTAATGGCTTTTCTCCCACTCTTTAAAAAGGTTTATTCTGCTGTCTTAATCACAAAGTGCCAGAGCGTCAGATTTTGCTAACTGTGATTTAGCCTCTCTAGAGGGTAGTGTGACCTGTTCTTGCCAACACCAGGTACTGTCAGCTCAGTAACAGTTGATATAATGGTTTTTATTACCTTCTCAGCCAGCAGGTGTCTCTTTTTCTTCCTTTAACCAAGTAATTCCTAATAATCTGTGTTGGTAAATGCATATTGAGACTGGGATTTCTTAAACATCTTTGTTATTATTAACCTCTTTGTGAATTGCCTTTGACAGATGCTTTTATTGTTCAGCAAAGCACAATTCCAAATTAAGGGTGAGGAAAATTCTGCTGTCATACACAGTTCGTTTGTGACTATTGAGCAATTCGGGGTACAGTAAAAGTACATAACCATTTATAAGGCCTGACCATCAATCTTCAATATAGAGAAATACTTTATAGACGGAACTGCTCAGGAGAGATAAGTATTGATATAATAGATGTGTGCTAATCCTGATTATTTTTGTCTCAATAAACCACCATACTGCAGTTTTGCAAATCAGTTGCTTCACAGCAGGTGAACTTGGTTGCTTTTGAAAAAGGTTATTAGGGACAGACCCTATTAATCTTTGAGTAAAATAATTGAAAGATAAGCATACTAAAAAACAGAGACATCACCCTGCCAACAAAAGTATGTATAGTCAAGGCTATGGTTTTTCCAGTTGCAATGTGTGGCTGTGAAAGTTGGACCATAAGAAAGGCACCAAAGAATTGAGGCCTTTGAACTATGGTGCTGGAGAAGACTCCTGCAAGTCCCTTGGACTGCAAGGTGATCAAACCGGTCAGTCCTAGAGGAGATCAACCCTGACTGCTCTTTAGAAGGCCAGATCCTAAAGATGAAACTCAAATATTTTGACCACCTAATGAGAAGGAAGGACTCACTGGAGAAGAGCCTAATGCTGGGAAAGATTGAGGGCAAAAAAAGAAGGGGATGACAGAGAATGAGGTGGCTGGATGGAGTCACTGAAGCAGTCTGTGTGAGTTTAAATGGACTCTAGAGGATGGTAGAGGACAGGAAGGCCTGGAGGAATGTTGTCCATGGGGTCACGATGGGTCGGACACGACTTCACAACTAACTATTGAAATATACCAGAGCTACAGGAGTAGACTGGTAAATCAAAAGAAAAACAGAACTCCAGAAGAGCAATAAAACATATGTAGCTATGAAAGTAACATAGCTGCCCAGAATCACTCTATAGGGAAGATGGATGGCATAAAACTTTAATAAATAAAATAAAATAAAATAAAATAAAATAAAATAAAATAAAATAAAATAAAATAAAATAAAATAAAATAAAATAAAATAAAATAAAATAAAATAAAATAAAATAAAATAAAATAAAATAAAATAAAATAAAATAAAATAAAATAAATAGACATTTCCATGTAGTCACCAGTAGGGAAAGTCAATTTGGGAGGGGGAGAACCTACCTTGAAGCTTTGGGCTCATCCCTCATGTCTTCAGATGTTTATTTATTTGGTTGAGTAAAAAGTGATGATTACCTATCCGAGGGCCAATGCGTCTATTTTATTTCTTACTTTACCCCCCAAAAATATGGACAGTAATTATATTACTTTTATTCGGCAGTTGATGATGAACTGAAAATCATATGTCCCACAGCTCTGGGGATCCACAAAAAAGGTGCATGGGTTTGTATGCATTGCATCAGGCCTGTGGTAGGAGATAAAGGTAAAATAATTCTGAGTGTAGTAATTCATTCTCCTTCCATCAACCTTGATCTCAGAAAGAAGAAAGTCAAATCAAAGTGATTTGAAGAGTCATGGCCATACTGATATCACTGCTTGAAAATAAAGATTTTAGCTCTTTACCCATGAAAATTCATATAGAATTTGTTTGGCTATATTGTTGTCATGCAAACTAGCCCAAAAGGTTATGGAGGAACAAATAAATATACATATACATACATATATATGTCAGGGTCGGGTTCCTCTTACCTGTCTACTGGTGCATTGCGCGCGCATCATCACATTTCGTGCACGTGCACGCTCGCTACGTGTGCACGTCCCCTTGCACGATTTTACTTCCACACATGCGGAAGTCTGGGCAACTGAATGGAGCCAGCAGAGTGTTTATTGGCTGGATGCCCTTCCTGATGCCAATGTAGAGATTTGTTTGGCAATTATATTCTCATTGTGCCCAGAGAGAGAAATATCTGCCTCTACCTAGGATTGAACTCACAGCCTCCTGATTGTGAGGTGAGAGCTCCACCTCTAGGCCACTGCACCACTCCTCATACATATACGGTATACAGTGTTACATACTGACATACGGAGCATGGATTTGCATAGCTGCCACTAATTGGCTAATCCAGCGGCAGGAGAAATAAACTGCTGTCAATGGCTAGCAGGCTTCAGGGAAGCCCTTAAAAGCGACTTCCCTGCAGCCTGCCGGCAGTCTGTATTAGTTCTAGCTAATAGACAGTAAAGGTGCTGAACTGTTCCTGTGCCTCGCCTCTTCATTTATGCGTGAATCCAACATACAGTATCAGTAGTGGGTTATAAATCCCGTCACTACCTGTTCGCTCGTGCGCGTGTGAAAACTTCTGCGCATGCGCAGAAGCGTTCCAGGCGGGTGGGCAGAGCCTCCCGCAGCCACTACTGGTTCGCTGAACTGGGCCAAACCGGGAGCAACCCACCGCTATACAGTATGTATATATATGTTTGTGTATGTATATGTACACATACACACACAAACTATATACAGTGTATGTATGTATGTATGTATGTATGTATGTATGTATGTATATACTGTATGTATGTGTTTGTTCCTCCACCTTTTGGGCTAGTTTGCATGATAACAAGATATCCAAACATATTCTATATGTATTTTCATGGGTAAAGAGCTAAAATCTTTATTTTATTTTATTTTATCTTTATTAACAGTAGCAAACATTCCAGTTACCCAAAATGCCTTTTTTTAAGTTTTAAAAAGACTTTTAAGGTAGTATGAATCCTATCATTCTGCTTCTATCACTGTAATAACTTGCTTATTTACTTTGAATATATTTAAGTGCAGTTGGGCATTACTATCCCATTTCTACTGAAGTCACTATAGCTAACCTAAGGGAGTCATCTCTGATCGAGAATTAAACCATTTGGCTTTCTTATATATTTTAAAAGCTAAGTAGTATAAACTGAGCATTAATGGGGAGAAATCATTTATGTCTCTAAAATAATTGGCCATAAGCTAAGGGCAGGTCAAATTATGCGGTGAATTGTAACCAATTCACCACATAATTTAAAGAACAAAAAAGTAGTACGCTTTTTACGGCTTTGTTCAATTGGATGAATAGCATTTTTCAAAGTTTATACAGTCTTTGGAGCTCCCTAAAATTATGAATAATTGATGCATGAAATTGTTACTGTTTCTCAGATAACATTATTTTATTAGAAACTTCCATTAAAAAAGGCAATAGGTTTCATGAATACCATGCATTTTTCTCTTCACATTTCCGCATAACGCAATCTGTTTCAAGAGATTTACCTGGGACATGTCATTTTTGCCCAATCTTCCATAACTTTGTGACAGATAATATCCAAACTTATTACGGTGATCGGCTGAGCTTTACTTCCCTTTTTTCCCTTGGCTCAAAGTCATGCAGTTCGCTTCATGCCTAGGATAAGACTAGAACTCATGGTCTCCTAGTTTCTGGCCTTCTAGCCTTTAAACACTAAACTGGCTTTTAAGATATAACTTTATTATTTTAAATAATGTTGGGTAAAGTGTGGCTAGTTCTGGTTCCTTTTTAAACTGGAGAATTCCATTTCATGATACAGAATTAATAATTGAAACAAGACCTTCATTATCTGAAAATAACATCTTTACATTTCTTTTATGTGGTTCAGTGAAGATGCATTATGTATTGGATTTATATCCTGCTCCACTTCTGTTACACCCTGCTCAAGTGGGTGTAATATAATGCCATCCCTTCTGATTTTATACTCACAACAACTAGCCTTTGAAGTAAGTTGAATCAAAGAATATTATTTGGCTTAAAGTCACCCTGTTAGCTTCTACAGCTACAAATGGACTTGCAACTTCCTAGGCATAATCCAGCATCTTCCATAACTACATTACCCTGGTTCATATATAATTCAATTATATATTTTATTAGAAGTCAGCATTATTCTGAAACAAAATTAGAAAGCAAATGGAGGCATAAGCACAGCCCCTTCCATCCCCAAGTCAGAGAAAATGGTTTCTAGTAAGAACATAATACAAATGGTTCAGCGGTGGGTTGCTTCCGGTTCGGGCCGGTTCTGAAACCGGTAGCGGCAGCGGAAGGCTCCGCCCACCCACCCGGGACGCTTCTGCACATGCAACAGGTTTTAGAACCCACTACTGAAACGGTTTCTATTTGAATCAGTGCCTTTGTGGTTTAAAAAATAAGATACATTGCAAATTCAGATCTCTTTGTTGTCTATGTGCTTAAAATTGCATCTAGTTTTACTTTGATTTCTAGAAAGTGGAATCCTCCATGTAGGGAAAACTGGACAAAGTGTGTTAAGGAGTGTGCAGAGCGACCCTTTCTTAAGGCAGCGGGAGCTATAAAGCTCGTCCAAAGTGGGGAGAGGGCAACCAATGATCCTCTGGGCAATGATGTTAACCCTTCTTCTCCTCTCCTAAAGCCATTCTCACAAACCATTGCATCCGGTGACTTCTGATTGGCTTCCCTATCATTGGAGGTATTTCATGAACAAGTAGTGATGTTCGAGAGGCAGTTTGGTCTAGTAGTTGAGGTATCAGGCTAGAAAGTAGGTGACTGGGATATCTAGTCCCGCCTTAGGCATGAAAGCCAGCTGGGTAACTTTGGGCTAGTCACTCATTCTCAGCCGAACCCACCTCACAGAGACGTTATTGTGGATAAAATAGGAAGAGGAAGGTATTTTGGATATATTCGCCACCTTGAGTTATTGGTAAAAATAATAAAGACAGGATACAAATAAAAATTAAATGTTGTGAGTTAGTATTTCCTCTGCTCAACAGTCTGCCTATCCCGGATATAGGAAACTATAAAACTATTTTGTGTTATGCATATTTGCAGAAAGCCACATACCGTATTTTTCGGAGTATAAGACGCACCTTTTTCCTCCCTAAAAGTGGCTGAAAATTTGGGTGCGTCTTATACTTCGAATGTAGCTTTTTTTCCCAGCCCTAACTAGGTGCTAACAGATCTTCCCAGCATCTTACCTTGCAGGCTTTTTCATTGTTACTCTCTCCAAAGAATGTTTTTCCAGCCCCAAGTCTTTTCAGATTTTTTTTTTCATTGCTCTACTTGCTCCGAATAAGTTTTTTTCTAGCCCTAACCAGATGCTAACTATCTTCCCAGCTCTTACCGGCTTGCAGGCTCTTTCATTGTTACTCTCTCAGAAGAAGGTTTTTTAAAGTCCTAACCAGGGGATAAAATAATGTGCTGAAGCTGACCAGACTAAGGACGCTAGCCAGATGAATACCTGGTGGGCAGATTGTTTTCCCCTATTTTCCTTCCCAAAAACTAAGGTGCGTCTTATACTCCGAAAAATACGGTAATATCACATTGACCACAAATTTAAGTATTTTTACAATGATGACCAAAGTCTAATTTTTAGTTACCAAAGTATTTGTATCAATTGTTAAAGCGGTCCTTTGCAATCATACCCCTCCCTGCCTTGCAATTTAGATATTCTTGGGATTTTCTTTAAAAAAAGATCTCTCTTATCTCTTTTTAGACAGTAGAGGTTAGCAGCTTCATCTAAAGCATGAGAAGTTGGCAATTTTCACAACGAAAAATAAAATTAGCAACATAGTCACAAATGCCAGGATTTAAGCTAGAAGGTTGAATGTCATCCCCTGTGAGTAGAGTATCAGGAGCTTCCAACTCTCAGTTCCTACTTTCTTCTCAACCCTTTGGGATTCCTTCAAATGTTCTCTGCAAAGTTGAAAGAATTTCTGGAAAGAATTCAAGGATGTTGAAAAGAACTGCAGAAGAAAAGATAAATCAAAGGGTCATGCTTTCATTCTCAGATTTGGAAGAGGCCTTCAGTCAATGAATGTCTACTGTATGTGCTATGAATGGAAGCCTACCTTTGGATCTTCTACTTACTCATAGAAGCTTTGATAGAATCGTGGTCCATTCGTGCAGTATCTTCTTCTGTGAATGTAACAACAGCTTTAAGCCATCCTGCTCTTCTTGCCTTAAGAGAATCTCACTGAATCTCTTTGAAACTTGTATCTTCTGGCTTCTTTAAGTGCATTCAGCCTCCTAATGGAAAACAGAGCACAGCAGTAAACCATCCAAATGGGTTCACTTAGATCTAATGAAAAACACTGAAATTTCCAGAGACAAGCCACTGGTTGAGGATGAATGTTCTAATTCAGCTGACTCTAATTAGCTCAATTTGTGATTCAGCTGCAAAAGGTTGAATCATTTTCTTATACATATACATCTCAAATAAGTAAGCAGCTGCAGCCTCTTCCTGAATCCTCTGGCAGTGAAAACAGAGAAAGGAAGAGTGAAAGTTATTATTAATAAGCCCCCATTAGAGCACTGCTTAAGTGTAGATCCTGTATTTATGGGTGCATTATCCTTTTAGAATTTTTACCAATTAGATCTATCAGGTCATAGAAAGACTCAGAGTGCATTTGCAGGGGTAATTGTAGAAGGCACAATTCAATTATCTTTAAATGCTTCTCTAATTGCATTTATTTATTTATATCTTTAGTTTATTTGCTAGTTTTGTGGAAGCTTCTGCTGCAAAAGTTTTACTGAGAAAACAGAAGAGACCCTATAATCATGTTTTTCTTCAAGCAGAAAAATGACCAGGCTGCTGGTTTTGTCTTAGAACTACTTTCCTTTATGAAAGAAGTGTTTTTGGATGAAGGTCATATATTTATTTATTTATTTATTTATTTATTTATTTATTTATTTATTTATTTATTTATTTATTTATTTATTTATTTATTTATTTATTTATTTATTTATTTATTTATTTATTTATTTATTTATAAGAGTTCTTATAGGCCGCCCAATCCCGTGGGACTCAGGGCGGCTTACAACAGAGATTAGAACTACACATTAAAATAGCATCTAAAAACATCATGTTACAATTTAAAAAACCATTCATACATGGGGGAGTCGTCTCTTCACCCCGCCTGCCGGAAGAGCCATGTTTTTACTGCCTTGTGGAAGGCCAGTAGGGTGGGGATAGTCCGGATCTCTGGTGGGAGTTGGTTCCAGAGAGATGGGGCTCCCACAGAGAAAGCCCTCCCCTGTATACATAAGTGAGAAGGTTTAGCCCAAGTAAACCCGATGATGACTGCTATCAAAAAGGATCCTGAGGAACTGGAAAGAGTGCAAAATAAAGCCCCAAAGATGGTAAGAGGCTTGGAAGCTTATTCTGATTAAGAGCAGTTGAAGGAACTTGATATGCTTAGTGTTGTGACCCAGCACCGCAACCCCCCAGAAACACACACACACAGTCGTTGGGAGGCAAACAAAAAGGTTCCTTTTACTAATAAAGTTTCTTAGTAAAACTCAGAGGGTTTAGAAGTCCAAAACAACACAAACGGAAAGTCTTCAGGAATAAGGTTCTTTGGGTTACGTGAGGGTTAAATAGCACACAGACAAAAGTTCAAAGCAAGACTCATTAATTCTTATCTGAACAACTTGGCTGGCTTCCAGGAATAAAGCTGGCAGAAGCTGGTGATAAGATTCCCAAACAGACGTAGAAACGAAACTCTGGATATGCTGCGGTCAGTGAATTGTTGTTCTCAGCAATGAGCACTAATTACCATGGCCTAATATAGCCACTGAAGGGCGTGGCCCAATTAGCCCTCACTGCTTCCTCCTAGTGGACCGACGCTTACTCAGCCAGTCCTGTCTTCTGGCTGCTCTGCGTGCTCTGGCATTCAGCATGAGTTCTTCATCTCCTGATGAAGAACTCTGCTGCGCAGGTGCAGAAGGTCCTGGGAGATCGTCCTGCTCTGGCACCGAGTCCTCATCACCAGCCGTCTCTGGTGCCAGGCACATAGGCTGGTACTGCTGCACCATGAGCGGCTCCGCGTCCTCCGGATCCTCCAGACTCGGCGCCGGACGCGGCCAAGGCACAACACTATCCCTCACCGCAGGGCCCTTCCCCCGGGTCTGTCGGTCCGGATGCGGCCAGGACGGGAATTGAGCGTGGAAGGCCCGGACCAGATCCGGAGCATGCACGGCGGTCGCATCCTCCCATGTGAAGTCTTCAGGGCCGTACCCCTTCCACTCAATGAGGTACTGGAACCGGCCCTTCATCCAGCGGGAATCCCGAATACTGGCAACTTCGTATTCGGGTGGGTCAGCGGGAGTGCGGATCACAGGCTGAGGCGGAGCGGGAGGGCGGAGCGGACAGGCAGGACGTTCGGGAACAAGGAGGGACCGATGGAAGACGGGGTGGATCCTGAGAGAGCGGGGCAACGTCAACCGGTAGGCCACGGGGTTAATGACCGCTTCCACCGGGAACGGACCCAAGAAGCGGTGGTCAAGCTTGCGAGCCGGTCGGTCGGAGGGGAGATGCTTCGTGGACAGCCAGACACGATCCCCGAC
This sequence comes from Diadophis punctatus similis, assembly GCA_023053685.1. Lineage (NCBI taxonomy): Eukaryota > Metazoa > Chordata > Lepidosauria > Squamata > Dipsadidae > Diadophis > Diadophis punctatus. The sequence continues at coordinate 57,234,333 of JALIGW010000006.1, read as the reverse complement.
CGCCAGAGGTGGAGTTGCTCGCCGGGAGCGGTCCGCGACCCTCTTGTAATCTTCCTTGGCTTTATTCAACGAGCGTTTGACCAGTTGGTGAACGGCCTGGAGCTCGGACAGGAATTCCTCTGCCACAGGAACAGGAGAGTCTAGGAGCGTGAGCGGGAAGAAACGGGGGTGGTAACCAAAGTTGGCGAGGAACGGAGAGGCGTGCGTGGAGGTGTGCTGAGAGTTGTTAAAAGCAAACTCGGCCACGGCAAGGTATTCCGCCCAGTTGTCCTGCTGCTGGTTGACAAAACAGCGCAGGTACTGTTCAAGGATGCCGATGACTTTTTCAGTGCCCCCGTCAGTCTCCGGATGATGCGCTGACGAGAGGCAGACTTGGACCTCCAGGGCCGCCATCAGACCCTTCCAGAACTGGGCCGTGAACTGGGCTCCCCGATCCGACACGACCCGATCCGGCAGACCATGCAGGCGGAAAACATGCTGGATAAACATGCGGGCCGTGGCACGAGCTGTCGGCAACCTGCGACAGGGGATGAAATGTGCCATTTTGGTCAGCATATCGACCACTACGAACACGGTCGTGAAGCCGGCGGACGGGGGCAAGTCCGTGAGGAAGTCCATAGAGACGGCCCCCCAGGGTCTCTCAGGCGTCGGCAAGGGCTGCAGCAGGCCCGGCGGCGCTCCAGGGGCGTACTTGGCCTGGCGACAGCGAACACAAGACGTCACATAGGCCTGGACGTCATCACGGAGTCGGGGCCACCAAAAAGTCCGAGCCACCAGGTTCAGAGTCTTGAAAAGGCCGAAGTGGCCAGCCGCAGGGCTGTCGTGGCACTGCTGCAGGATCAGGCCACGGAGCGGACCGGCAGGAACGTAGAGCAGGTCCCGGAAATGGAGGAGGTCGTCCGAAAACGTCCAAGGGGACTCAGGCCCTATCTCCTGCCGCCGTTGTGCCGCGTAGGCGTCGTGTCGCTGCGCCTCCCGGATCTGTCCTCGGAGGTCCACGGGATCCTGGGTAGCTGCAAAGGACTCGACGGGCAGGACCGTCCGGGGTGGCAGCGGTTCCTGGGCTTGGGCGTATTCCGGCTTGCGGGACAGCGCGTCCGCCTGCTGATTCCGGCCACTCGGGATGTACGTAATGCGAAAATTGAAGCGGGAGAAAAAGAACGACCAGCGTATCTGGCGCTGGTTGAGCTTCCTGGCCGTCTGCAAGAACTCCAGGTTCTTATGGTCTGTGCGCACCTCCACTTGATGACGAGCCCCCTCGAGGTGGTGCCGCCAGGTCTCGAAAGCCGCCTTGATGGCCAGCAACTCCTTCTCCCAGATCGTATAATTGCGCTCCGACGAGGTTAATTTCCCGGAATAATAAGCGCAAGGGAAGAGATGGCCGCCATCTTCCCGGGTCTGGAGCAAGACGGCGCCCACGGCAATGTCGGACGCGTCCGCCTCCACAACAAAAGGGCGGTGAGGGTCTGGGTGCTTGAGGATCGGCTCCTGCATGAAGGCATCCGTGAGGATCTTGAATGCCTCCTGTTCGGAATCGCCCCACCGGAAAGGGACTTGTTTCTGCAGGAGTCGAGTGAGAGGCGCGGTCAGAGTGGCGAACCCCGGGATGAAGGTCCTATAATAATTTGCGAACTCCAGGAGTCGCTGAACGTCCTTCACCCGGCGCGGGGGTTGCCAGGTTTTCAGGGCCTCGACCTTGCCCCGGTCCATGGCGATGCCTTCTGGCGAAATCCGATGGCCCAGGAAATCCACAGTCGTCTGAAAAAACTGGCATTTCTCTAATTTCGCGTATAGCTGGTGGTCTCTCAACCGCTGCAGGACTTGACGGATATGTTGGATGTGGCTGCTCCGGGACGTAGAATAAATCATAATATCGTCCAGGTACACGACAACGAACTGGTCCAGCAAATCTCTAAAGATGTCGTTCATGAAATGCTGGAACACAGCCGGAGCATTGGTCAAGCCGAACGGCATGACCGTATACTCAAAATGACCGTAGCGGGTTCCGAACGCCGTCTTCCACTCGTCCCCCTCACGAACACGCACCAAATTGTAAGCCCCACGTAAGTCCAATTTGGTGAAGATGGTCGCCGAGCGGAGGCGTTCCATCAACTCCGGGATGAGGGGCAACGGGTACCGGTTACGCACTGTGATGGCATTCAACTTGCGATAATCGCAGCACAGGCGCAAGTCCCCGGTTTTCTTCTTGACGAAGAGGACGGGGGCAGACAAGGGCGATGAGGAGGGTCGGATGAAACCCCTGGCCAGGTTTTTATCGATAAAGTCCCGCAGTGCGGCCAGTTCGGGTTCTGACATGGAATAGAGGCGGCCCACAGGGAGCGGAGCGTTGGGAATCAGATCCACAGGGCAATCGTAGGGCCGGTGCGGGGGCAACTGGTCCGCCTCCTTTTCGCTAAACACATCAGCGAAGTCTGCAAACTCAGCTGGGAGTGAAATGTCCGGAGGGTCAGGTACCGCGCCCGCACAAACCTGGCGCGTATGGTCCACACACTGGAGACTCGGGAAGGCAATGAAGTTCTGGGACCATACAACCTGAGGGTCGTGGGTGCGCAGCCACGCCAGTCCGAGAACCAAAGGGAAATGGAGTCCCGACGTCACGTAAAACTGGATGGCCTCCTCGTGCCGTCCAATGCAAAGGCGCACCGGCTGCGTGATGGCCTTAATCGGACCGGACAGCAACACCCGGCCATCGATTGTTTCCACCCTCATCGGCGGGTCCACGGGGCACAGGGGAACGGCAAGATGCTGGGCGAACGCCTCGTCAATGAAATTGGTGGTTGCCCCGGAGTCCACCAAAGCGTGTGCGGAGACGCCGCGGTCCCGGTGGTCAATAAAGACCTTGGTGTCCAAGAGCAGATGCCGCGGAGGACCGGGATCCACGTCAGCTGAGCCGGAGTCCTTCGGTGTGCATGCCCGACCCAGCGTCTCCGCTAGGCCGGGCGCTGGCCGTTTCCCGACGGCGATGGCTGGGACGGTGGAGCAGGACCAGAAGCGGTGGGCCCCCGACCCTTCCTAGGGCACGAGCGAGCGAAATGGCCCGGGTCGCCGCAATACAAACACAACCCCCCTGCCCTGCGTCTGTCCTTTTCCGCGCCGGTCAAGCGGGGCCGAACAGCGCCAAGGTCCATAGGCTCGTCACGGGGAGCCGGGGCCGACGGAAGTCCACGGGGAACAGGAGGTGCCTGAGCAGCGCGACGTGGAGCCAGAACAGCGGGGACGTCAGGTGGCGCGAGAGGCGCCGGAGCAGCACGCCGTGCGTTCCTCGCTTGCAACCGGGCATCAATTTTCAAGCAGAGCCGCACCAGTTCTTGGGTGGTTGCAGGAATGTCCACGCGTGCCAGCTCATCCTGGATGCTGTCTGCCAAGCCCTCCTGGAAGGCATCCAACAACGCTGCCTCATTCCAGGCCGAGTCTTGGCTGAGGAGACGGAACTCACTGATGTATTCCCTGAGTGGTCTCCGGCCTTGCCTCAGCTGCCTTAATTGCCTGCACGCTGTCTGGGCCTTAATTGGATCCGCGAACATCTCCTCCAAATGAGTGCAGAAACGCCCAAAGTCCTGGAGGAGGGGACTGTTCTGGACCAGTAGAGGGGTGGCCCAACGTGCTGCATTTCCAGACAGCAGGCTAATTACAAACCCCACCTTGTCCCGGTCGTGGGGGAAATCCTCTGGCCTCAGAGACATGAACAACTGGCACTGGCCCAGGAACGCCGGGAACATAGCCTCGTCACCATGGAACTTATCCGGCATGGCTATCGGGCAGCGTGTCCGTTGGGCTGGGGCCAACGCAGGAGCAGCTGCCAACTGATTTTGCTGCATTGTTAACTGAGCGTTCATGATTGCCAGCTGCTGCCGAAGTTGAGCATTCTCGTCCTGAAGCTGCTCCATGATGCAATCTGGGCTTGTGTGTGGTCAGTTTGGGCTGAGAACAAACTGTTGTGACCCAGCACCGCAACCCCCCAGAAACACACACACACAGTCGTTGGGAGGCAAACAAAAAGGTTCCTTTTACTAATAAAGTTTCTTAGTAAAACTCAGAGGGTTTAGAAGTCCAAAACAACACAAACGGAAAGTCTTCAGGAATAAGGTTCTTTGGGTTACGTGAGGGTTAAATAGCACACAGACAAAAGTTCAAAGCAAGACTCATTAATTCTTATCTGAACAACTTGGCTGGCTTCCCGGAATAAAGCTGGCAGAAGCTGGTGATAAGATTCCCAAACAGACGTAGAAACGAAACTCTGGATATGCTGCGGTCAGTGAATTGTTGTTCTCAGCAATGAGCACTAATTACCATGGCCTAATATAGCCACTGAAGGGCGTGGCCCAATTAGCCCTCACTGCTTCCTCCTAGTGGACCGACGCTTACTCAGCCAGTCCTGTCTTCTGGCTGCTCTGCGTGCTCTGGCATTCAGCATGAGTTCTTCATCTCCTGATGAAGAACTCTGCTGCACAGGTGCAGAAGGTCCTGGGAGATCGTCCTGCTCTGGCACCGAGTCCTCATCACCAGCCGTCTCTGGTGCCAGGCACATAGGCTGGTACTGCTGCACCATGAGCGGCTCCGCGTCCTCCGGATCCTCCAGACTCGGCGCCGGACGCGGCCAAGGCACAACACTTAGTCCAGTGATGGCGAACCTTTTAGACACCGAGTGCCCAAACTGCGCATGTGCATGCCCAAACTGAAAGTTGCGCACACATTCACACATGTGCATATCCATGCACGTGTGCATTCATGCACATGTGCACATGTCCGCACATACGCACGCTCGCACATGTCCATTTGTGGACATGCACACATGCGCAGCAGAGACCCGAAGATCAGCTGGCTGGTGGGAGGTGGATCATCCCAACACCGGCAGCAGGGCAAGAGGTAAGATCTTTTTCTTTCGTGAGCTTCTGTTTTGTTGTTTGCAGGGAAACAGAAGCTCACTAAAGAAACGCCATGGAGATCTGACCTGGGGCGGCGGCACGCATGCCAGCAGAGAGGGCTCTAAGTGCCACCTCTGGCACGCGTGCCATAGGTTCACCATCATGGGTTTAGTCTAAGGAAGAGAAGGCTAAGGAGAGACATGGTAGCAGTCTTCGAATGCATGAACGGAAGTCACAGAACAGAAACTATGAATTAATTCTCCATTGCACCCTAGGGCAAGACAAGAACTAATGGGTGGAAACTTAACAGAGAAGAATTTCCCTAGTGTGAGATCTATTAGGCAGTTGAACAGGATGGCTTCTGAAGTTATGAGTGCTCAATGTTTTCAAGAATACATAGGTCAGCCATTGGTGATGGATGTTATAAGAATTCCTGAACTGGGTAGGCGGCTCAACTAGAAAATCTCCAAAGTCTCTTCTAACCCCATGATTCTATTTTAGATTATGTGGCTGAACTATAGGTGACATAAATGCTATAATTATAAGAAGCTGAAGCATAGTTCTTTGTAGAGATAGAGGCCATGTGGCGGTTGTGTGCAGCAAAATGCCTACCTCAAACGGGCCTCTCATACCTACATGATCTCACCCAGTTCACATAGCCAGGATAATGTAGGACACTATCCCTGGCTGGTTCGTGATCTCATCTAGGTTGTATCAACAGGATGTTCTTAAGGATTGGCGAAGGCAGTCAGACATCTTAGCATCCTGCAATGACTTGTCTCTAACTCCATCAGTTCTTGAGATGTGGCTTAGAATTTTCTTCATAAACTTTAGGCTACTTTATATATTAGATTATTTTCCTAAATAAACATTTTCCTTAAAGACATATGTCCTATCTGATGTCCCTTTTGTTGTGAACCCTTATGAGAGAAGAGAGAGACCAAACAAACAAAAGAGTTAAAATCCATTGTGGATTTCATATTTCATCATAACCGTATGAGACATATGACATAGTACTGTTAAAAATGTTTATTGCTATGTAAATTGGAAAAATTAAAAATTAAAATTAAAAAAATAAATTAAAAAATGCATTGTGGATTTCAATCACCTATAACGGTATAAAACACATACGCGTGCCCACACACTCCAAATATAACACACAGAGACACATGCAGATTATGGACCTGAAACCATATTCTGTGTATTTTGAAATATATTGTATTCCATTGTTCTGGAATTTACCAGACCATTACCTGAGACCAACCAAGTGTGTATAGGTGCTGCTAGAGACCCTATACATAAAGTATGAAAAAATATTTGGATTTTTCCAGCACTGCTTTCAACTTTAAATTGTATTGATTAGATTTATCTTCCATCTCTTATTCAGAAATTCATAATGTTCTTCCTGTTACTATCTTCCTATTTGCCCCTAAAACAACAATCTTGTGGCTACAAGAACATGATTGGACTAAAATTAACCCAATCTATGTGGTTAAGTATAGCCTAGAACCTGGGTCTCCCAACTCCTAGACCAGGGGTGTCAAACTCACATCATCATGGTGATATCTTGTGATGTATCAGGACTTTTCCCCCCTTCGCTAAACCAGGTGTGGGCGTGGCCAGCGTGTGACGCATCCGACCTATGGAGCAGGAGTTTGACAACCCTGCCCTCAATCATCACCTTAATTGCTACACCACATGAGCTTATACAGCACAACATTCAATATACATTATTGTTCAAGGACATTATGAAGTATGCAGAGTTCTCACAAACAGCAGTGCAGACTATTCAGACAAGATTCTGCAAAACACCTTTGCTAAACTGAAAAATTTCAAAGCATTTCTGAAAAAAATAAAAATGAACGGTCATGTTATATCATCTCCTTGAAGGGATAAAGCATAAGTATTAGATAAGACTTTTTATATACAAGTGGCTCATTACACATATTCTACTACAAACAGAATTTCCATGTTTTCTTACATCACCAAGCAGGTTACAATCAGGGAATCAGTTTATACACGTATTTGACCTTCAGTTGATTAACCATTAGACTTCCACTGATCTATATTACAAGGAGGAATTGTAGGGCCATGGTATTGTTCTTATTATTACACAATAATGTGCCACATTGATATGAGTTCTTATTTACATGTCATTGTATACTCTTCAGACAATTTGCATAGTTTGGGTTTGGTTCAATGGTGAAATCCAAATTTTTTAACTACCGGTTCTGTGGGTGTGGCTTGGCGGGCATGGTGTGGCTTGGTGGGTGTGGTTTGGTGGGCATGGCAGGGGAAGGATACTGCAAAATCTCCATTCCCATCCCATTCTGGGGCCAGCCAGAGGTGGTATTTGCTGGTTCTCCGAACTACTCAAAATTTCCGCTACTAGTTCTCCAGAACCTGTCAGAACCTGCTGGTTTTCACCCCTGGTTTGGTTCTAAAGAATGGAAATCAAAAGTGATTCATGAAAATGATCCCTTCTTAGTCACTCTGAAATGCAGTTTACAACTTTAAGAGTTATCTAATGTTATCTTTAGAATTAGGCATACTTTACCAATTCTAGAGTGATGTAGACTTGTGAACGGTTACATTTTCTGTTCAGTTTCTATACCCAAAACATTTGTTGACTCGGAAGCACAGTTTAAATATCAAAGTCTACATATCATTGTAAATAAGTAGAAAAACTGAAATGTATACATTACTCAAACACGTAGGTCCTACAAGGCCCCTTTACTTTCAACTCCCTAACAAGTTATGAAAAACAGAACTACACTGGATATTTTCAGACACATTCTTGTCTAAAGGGCTTTTGTCTGTGTGAACCTGCAGGGTGCCAAGTAAATTAATATCAAATGATGTGCAGACTTCTTTAATTATTTTTCATTCTTTACTAAGCCTTATTACAGCTGATTACTGGAGCTTGCCTAGAAGCATCAAATGACCTTTTTCTCCAAGAACTTAGCAGCCTGAATATTTTTAAAGATTGGCTTTTAAAATTCTTACCACCATTAGAACTGGTAATAGAAAAACTGAAATGTAATTTAATGTAAGCCCAGAACAGGCAAAAAGTTCCAGGTTAAATCTTGGCATCCCCAGGTATATTTGAAAAGTTCTTCTGAAACCCAAGAGGGCAACCAGAAACAAGGTCAATGCTGCTGCTGTTGTCCAAGGGACTGTGTTTCTTGGTATTTCTAGAAAAGGATTAGCACTTATAGCAATAGCACTTAGACTTATATACCGCTTCATAGTCCTTTACAGCCCTCTCTAAGCGGTTTACAGAGTTCAGCATATTGGCCCCAACAATCTGGGTCCTCATTTTACCGACCTCAGAAGGACGGAAGGCTGAGTCAACCTTGAGCCTGGTGAGATTTGAACAGCTGAACTGCTGAACTAGTAGTCAGCTGGAGTAGCCTGCAGTAGCTGCATTTAACCACTGCACCACCTCAGCTCCTATCAGCTCATTCAGGCAAACGAATCCAGAAACACCATTCAGGAACTAATTCTACTTTATGGTAAAGATTAATAAAATCTTGCAAGTTTGAAAGTGCAGCTCCTTCCTAAGTTTCTTTCTTTGACCATTAATCCTTTGTCTGATTGTTTCCTGGAGAGATCTCTTTTCTTTGTCCCCAAGGTCATCCATACCAGGGGTCTTCAACCTTGGCAACTTTAAGACTTGTGGACTTCAACTCCCAACTTCAACTGAGGAATTCTGGGAGTTGAAGTCCTCAAGTCTTAAAGTTGCCAAGGTTGGAGACCCCTGATCCATACATTGCATTAAAGTTACAACTAACCATGTAAATACCTCAAATATCTTTTCTTTTGACCATTTTTAGTGTGAATTAACACTAGACAAATAATTTAGCAGAAAATAATGCCATAATCAAAGAATTACCAAAGGGGAAAACCACACTCCCACCAACACTGGCCGGGTAAGCTACTTTACAGGTAGTCCTCATTCAGGGGTGGGCTTCAAATTTTTTAGCAAGGGGTAAAATAAGGACCCAAATTGTTGGGGGCAATATGCTGACTCTGTAAACTGCTTAGAGAGGGCTGTAAAGCATTGTAAAGCAGTATATAAGTCTAAGTGCTATTGCTATTATGTCAATCCATCACATCGCCACTTTTCCTGTTTTGCATTTTCCTTCAGCCTTGCCAAGCATTATCTTTCTCTAATAAACTTCCCTTTCATGCGATGTTTCAAAATGTGAAAGTTGTAGTGTTACCATTTGAGTTTCTAAGAAAAGCTTAGATTTCTTCCAATATTGATCGATTTGTTCTTCAGGCAGTCCATAGGACTTGCAGCATGTTTCACAGGACCATAATTTAAAAACATCTATTTTCTTCCTGTCTTGTTTCTTCTATCTATCGGGGGGCCTATGCCTCCGATCGCTCTGATGCCAGCTTTCACATCCATATGATGGTATTGAAAATGCTGGGTCTGGGCCTCTCACTTGATTTTCATCATTTGATTTCTTGGCTGCTTGTAGTTTCATTATTGATTATTGATCCAAGCAAGCTGAAGTTGTGTACTATTTCTATTTTTTCTTTTCCCAAGGGGGAAATTATTGATGCTACTAGTTGTTAAGAATGTTTTTTTTAATTTCACCACATTAATGTACAGGCCCATTTTGAGACTTAAGTTTCCTTGATCTTGATAATTGGATGTTTCAGATCATCTACACTTTGAGCTAGCAATGTGGTATCATTGGTGACCAGGTTATTGATGATACTTCTGCTAATTTTCATGCCTGTGTTTGCTTCATGTTGTCAAGCTTCTTTGATAGCTTTTTTCAAAATATAAATGGAAAAGGCATAGCAAAAGTAGGCATCCTTGTCATACAACTGATTTTCATCATTCTGTTTCTTCTTGTTCTGTTTGGACCATTGCTTCTTGATCAATATAAAATTTGAATGTTTACTATACTCTGTGTTAAGAAAGAAATATCATTCTCAGGTGTAACCCAGCGGCAATATTTAGAGGTACAACATTTTTTAACAATGGACCAGCTGAACTTCCTGCTTCTGAGACTCCCCTGAGATAGTAGACCAGCTTGTTAAATCTTTTAACAACGTTGATGGACATTCCTGAAGCCAAATAGAAATTAAGCGTTCATCAAATGCACTGTATTTCATTATGGGTCTGGGAAGCAACTTGATTTTATCTTTGCCTTTCATTTACAGCAGAGTATACTATGTGATTGTCAGATTCAAAGTGGCTAATGTCAGTTCAAATGAGTTCACTAACATCCATTAAATCAACTTGGGTAGGTTCCATTTAAACTTAATCACTTCTGGTTTTCCTTATTTCATAAGTTGTACATTCCATGTTCCAATAGAAAGCTCTTTATACCTTCCTGCTTTAAATTGGAACATGGAATGTACAACTTATGAAATAAGGAAAACCAGAAGTGATTCCATGTTCCAATATAAAGCTCCTTATACCTTCCTGAAGGGGCACGGTGGCTCAGTGGCTAAGACGCTGAGCTTGTTGATCAGAAGGTCGGCAGTTCAGCGGTTCGAATCCCTAGCGCCGCGTAACGGAGTAAACTCCCGTTACTTGCCCTTCTGCCAACCTAGCAGTTCGAAAGCACGTAAAAATGCAAGTAGAAAAACAGGGACTACTTTGGTGGGAACGTAACAGCGTTCCGTGCACCTTTGGTGTTGAGTCATGCCGGCCACATGACCACGGAGATGTCTTCAGACAGCGCTGGCTCTTCAGCTTAGAAATGGAGATGAGTACCACCCCTAGAGGCAGAAACAACTAGCACGCATGTGCGGGGCAACCTTTACCTTTATACCTTCCTGTGTGGCTACATTCACATTTAGGCAACAGAGAGCTTTGTTCCAATTGTATGCCAACTCTACTGTGAAGACTTCATGTCTTCCCCGGTATTCTGCTGAATGCCTTTCAACCTAAGGCTCTCATCTTAAAATACTGTATTGAAGTTCATGGTATTGTAACTATCTGTTAGTTTTCATAGCAAAATATGAAACTTCCACCTGCATAGTGTGGTGTTGTTGTCATATAAATGTGATTCTCCATTGCCAACACTGTATCATGTTGTTGATGTCCAGACAAGTATTTTTTTTCTTAGACTGGAATCTCACCTTACTCTGCCACTTCAACAGAGAACTGTCCATCTTGACAGACTGTGGCAGTGAATATCATAGCACCATTGCTAAGGTATGCAAGCCCTTATAACATGTCTGGCCATAGTCCAAGCAAACAAAAATCTGTCTTACGTGTTCTCAAAAATGTCATTCAGTTGTGAAGGAGGCATCTCTTATCCTAAACTATCTCAGAATTTCTTGGTAATAGTTTGAACTACCTTTACTATTGGAGCATACTTTTGCCAGTGTTGTTTTCTGCTGTATACATTTTCTCCGCTCTGGAAACTCTCTGGTTCAAACTAACTGAGAGATAGCAGTTCTATTTTATTTACCGGTATTTATTTTCTTGGGGCTACTTCCTGCTCGGAAGACTCAGTGGTCAATTTGGGCAAAATTGTTTCTGAAAATTTTTCATGGAGAAACTACAGAGATATGGTCACTAAATAGGATAGTCATCAGCAGGTTCTAATGTTTTATTCTTAAATACATACTGGAGCTCCCCGTGATGCAAAATAACTTAGAATCACATGGTTTAGGAAGAAAAAAAATTACCAAGGTACAATGCAGGGGTGAAATGTTACCGGTTTGGCCTGGTTTGGGCGTACCGGTAGCGGCGGCCGCTGGTGGTTCGGAGAAATGGTAGCTGCGGCAGCGCGAGGCTCCGCCCACCCGCCCAGACGTCACCATTTTGTTGTTTTTAACCCTCTGCACATGTGCAAACCCTTCTGCGCATGCGAAACGCACGCTTCCAAACCGATAGCGAAGGTAAGTAGATTTGGAAAATCTTACAAAGAGGAAATTGTTAGATTGGACTGTCCCTGCTCTGACAGAATCAGACAAGAAATTGTTAGATTGGACTGTCCCTGCTCTGACAGAATCAGACAAATGTGTTAAACAGACACATTTATTTTTCTTCCATTCAGCACCACAGCTAAGCTCAGTAAAAGGGAGAGCAACCAGGCTCCTGACAGCTCCCTTTTATAGTGGAGCTGTCAGGCAGCCAACCAATAAGAATGCTGTAACTTCCCGCTCAAATGCTTCTTGTGCTTCAGCCAATCAGGCTACAGCAGCAGCCTTCTTGGCCGGTCGTAAGTCAAGGACTTTGCTTTTCTGGCACGGTTATAAGTCGAGGACTTAACAGAAATGAAATGAAGTTAAATTTATGTTTTCCTAACAAGTATTCAGAACTGCAGTCTATATTGAAGTTCTCATACCTCATGAGTAAAGCACTTGTATGGAGATGGCTGCAGAGTAAATATTTTGTAATACATACTGTAGTCTTCCACTGATTTTACCTTTTTGTTAGTATGGTTAACAAGGTTTTATGGAAATGCAAAGTATTATATACATACTGTACATATCTTATTTTTAATCCTAAGGAACAAATGCTTTCCTAATTTTAAGAACTGATAAATATTTTATGTGATTTTGCCTTCTTTCCCTTCTTTTACATATGCTTCATATTAAAATGCTTAAATATATTGTAATTTCATTTGCTTGCATTTTTAATGAATTCCCCCCTTTATTTTAATTGTGTTTCATCGGCATGTTTCAACCCAGGAAAACACCACAGAAATAGATTAAAGAAATAAAGAAATAAATAGGGAGGTTTCTGGCTGACAGAAGAATATTGTTGTTTCCCTAGCAAATAATCGTGGTAATTGTGGTATTGTTTTTGACTTAGTCGGAATGGCAGTTTGTGAGTAATAATGTGAGTTAGGCAACAATTGTACCACAAAATCTCCAGCACCTGCAGATACTCTTTTAAAATTTGGGCAATTCAAAGAAAAACAAGGGCAAAGTGTATTAAGATGGCAGGATATATTTGAAGAGGGGCAGGACAGTCATGGAAAAAGCTGGCCATGTAAGGTTAGTCAGTGAATGATATCCCCCACCGAAAATAAGACCGAGTGCCATTTGTGGTGGCAAAAAAACCCCCAACACACACGACAGGGTCTTATTTTTGGGGAAACAAGGGTACTTACAGAGGGATGTAAGTGGGTGATTAAAAGCATTTTCTAGGGACTGAAGATTAAGATTAACATAAGTGTGTTAATGGAAAGTAACATTATCTAGGAAGAAGAGTCCTTTTTAACATTCCCTGTGGATGCCCCAGTATTTATTATAGTGTTAGTTTGACATTTTGTAAAAGAAACAATTAATGGCCCCAAAGGAATATTTTGTCCTCTTCATCCCCACCTTCCCTGAGAACTTCTGTATGAGTATATGGAATAAAGAATTCTATTATTTTTGCTACAATAGCAACAGCACTTATCTGCTGCTGCACAGCAATAGCAATAGCACTTAGACTTGAGCTGAAGTGGTGCAGTGGTTAAATGCAGCCACTGCAGGCTGACTGCTAGTTCAGCAGTTCAGCTGTTCAAATCTCACTAGGCTCAAGGTTGACTCAGCCTTCCATCCTTCTGAGGGTCGGTAAAATGAGGACCCAGATTGTTGGGGGCAATATGCTGAACTCTGTAAACCGCTTAGAGAGGGCTGTAAAGCACTATGAAGCGGTATATAAGTAAAGTGCTATTGCTATTGCTATTAGACTTATATACCGCTTTACAGTGCTTTACAGGCCTCTCTAAGCAGTTTTACAAAGTCAGCATATTTCCCACAACAATTTGGGTCCTCATTTTACCCACCTCGGAAGGATGGAAGGCTGAGTCAACCTTGAGTCTGGTGAAATTTGAACTGCCAAATTGCAGGCAGCCGGCAGGCAGCAGAAGTAACCTGCAGTACTGCACTCTAACCACTGTGCCACCGTGGCTCTCAAATTGCTTAGAGAGTGCTTTACAGCCCTCTCTAAGCAATTGACAGAGTCAACTTATTGCCCCCAACAATCTGGGTCCTCATTTTACTGATGTTGGAAGGATGGAAGGATGAGTCAACTTTGAGCTGGTCAGGACTGAACTCCTGGCAGTGGGCAGAGTTAGCCTGCAATACTGCATTCTAACCATTGCACTACCATGGCTCTTACAAGCTAACTGTATCACCTTTTTCAATGGAAAGTTTTCCAGAATACTTATTATTCCTGACACGATTGTGGAGATGTTTCTTTATTTTATTTTATTTTAAAAAAAACCTTTTGCAGATATTTTGTCCTTTGGTGGCAGTAAATATTTAGTTCTCTCTCCTCTGCCACTTGTCCCCATATATAATGTCCCGGCTGGAGGATACATCACAGGGCATGTAGAGAATACGAAACGGTAGTCCGGATGCCAGCAGTTTTGTCTGATGCTGCCTTTTGAAGGAATAGAATAGGGCAGGAAGAGAAACAAGGAAAAAGCTCTGCTAGGAACAATAGCAACAGCACTTGATTATAATAATAATTTCCAGGGGTATTGTAAGAGAAGAAAAGTGGACAGAATACAATTGATTTCTTGGGCCTATGGGGCTGTTTTATTCCTCTTTGTTTCTCATGCATTGTCTCTGAAAATAAGGGTACTATTTACTGGGGTAGCCAGACATTCACTTTCTTTTGTTAAGGATCCTGTCGGTAATGCCTCTCCATGGGAACAATTCTTTATACAGATCTATTCCGGAATGCTTTGAAGAATAAAAGCAACCGCGACCACACTTTCCTTACCAGCCCAAGAAGATGTAGTTGCTGTACCTGTATAGAATAATACCTACTGATGACATCTAAGTTTAGCAAATGCAAACTAAAACTCAGAAAGAAGCCAATTGAAAAGTGTGCCTATTATGCATCATCTCTCACAGCTAATTTTAGAAATCCCAGAAGGTAGCAAAGAAGGCTGCTGGCATGAAATAAGATCTAAGTAATCCAGACAGGGGAGGAACCACGCAAAAAAACAGGAGAAGGAGAGAGCACTGTTTGTTTCCACCACCACCCCACTGAAAGTTGTACTTCTGCAGAAAACAGTGAAGGCTATTCTAGGGAGTGTTCTTAAATGGGTATTGATAACCATTTGTTATAATGCTGCAGGGAAGCCTTAGGCTCGTGCAAGTTTTCATAATGGCATGTTCTGTTGTTCTGTCTATCTGTCTATATCTAGCTTTTCTTTCTTTCTTTCTTTCTTTCTTTCTTTCGTTCTTTCTTTCTTTCTTTCTTTCTTTCTTTCTTTCTTTCTTTCTTCTTTCTTTCTTTCTCTCTTACTGTCTTTCTTTTTTCTTTCTTTCTTTCTTTCTTTCTTTTCTTTCTTTCTCTCTCTCTCTCTCTCTCTCTCTCTCTCTCTCTCTTTCTTTCTTTCTTTCTTTCTTTCTTTCTACTTATTTATTTTCAGATATCTGAGTAACCATTAAATGGCAACAAAAAATCTTCTGTGTTTTTATTAAACCGCTGTAAACTGCTTAAAGAAGGCTGTAAAGCATTGTGAAGTGGTATATAAGTCTAAGTGCTATTGCTAAGTGATATTAGTAGTCCAGATTTTTGCAAACTTGATACATTGTAGCGCCTCTTTGTAGAACATAACTACCAACTTAGACACTGAGGCTAGAAAAATAGGAATAGACTGGACTGGACTGGACTGGACTGGACTAGAACAGAACAGAACAGAACAGAACAGAACAGAATAGAACAGAACAAATCTTTATTGGTCAAGTGTGATTGGGCACTCATTTGTCTCTGGTGCATAAGCTCTCAGTGTACATACAAACACCAGAGTGCTAAATCATAGTTCATAACTCATAAGATACAATCATAAATCATAAGATACAAACAACAATTTATAAATCATAATATATCAATAGGAGAAGGTAGTAGGACAGATGAGAGGTGAGAAAGACAAGAAGATGAGAAAGATAGAAGATGACAAGAATAAAACAATACAGCCTACTACATGGGTAAATATCTTTAGGCATAAGACAGTGCTGTGGGAGTTAAATATTTAACAGAGTGATGGCATGAGGGAAGAAACTATCTTTGTGTCTAGTTGTTTTGACTATGCATTAGTGTGGATAAGACCAAATTCATATCCCATCCTACCACCTCTTACAATACCAGACAACACAGTATCAACAGCAGAGACCTTCAAATTTCTAGGTTCCATCATATCTCAAGACCTAAAATGGTCATCTAACATCAAAAACATCATCAAAAAAGCACAACAAAGAATGTTCTTTCTGCGCCAACTCAGGAAGCTCAAACTTCCCAAGGAGCTGCTGATACAGTTCTACAGAGGAATCATTGAGTCTGTCATCTGCACCTCTATAACTGTCTGGTTTGGTTCTGCAACCCAACAAGACAGACACAGACTTCAGAGGATAATCAGAACTGCAGAAAAAACAGAATAAACAATTACTGCCAACCTGCCTTCCATTGAGGACCTGTATACTGCACGAGTCAAAAAGAGGGCCGTGAAAATATTTACTGACCCCTCACATCCTGGACATAAATTGTTTCAACTCCTACCCTCAAAACGTCGCTATAGAGCACTGCACACCAAGACAACTAGACACAAGAACAGTTTTTTCCCGAACGCCATCACTCTGCTAAACAAATAATTCCCTCACCACTGTAAAACTATTCACTAGGCTGCATTACTATTACTATTAGTTTTTCTCATCGTTCCTATCACCCATCTCCTCCCACTTATGACTGTATGACTGTAACTTGTTGCTTGTATCCTTACGATTATTTCATATTGATTGTTTCCTGATTGCTTACTTGAACCCTATGACAACCATTCTTGACAAATGTATCTTTTCTTTTATGTACACTGAGAGCATATGCACCAAAGACAAATTCCTTGTGTGTCCAATCACACTTGGCCAATAAAGAATTCTATTCTATTCTATTCTATTCTATATTGATTGGGAGTCGCCCTCCTAATACATTAATCAGAACTGGCCAATAGCCAATAGAGCATGTCCAACAGTTTACATACCTTAGTAGCACCTTATTACAAGATGGCAGCATAGATGCAAATGTCAAACACAGAATTAGTAAAGCCTCAGCAGTATTCCAGCACTTACGACCTGTTTGGTCAGCTCCAACAATAGATAAGAAGACCAAGTTACAGCTTTATAAGACAATCGTTGAACCAGCAGCAATCTATACCAGTAAAACATGGGTAATACAACACACAGAGAACAAAAGCTCAATGTTTCATCAACATTGCCTATGAAGAATTTTGAGTGTCACTTGGTGCGACTGTGTAACCAATAGGACATTTTGCAGCATAGTGAATGCAGGAAATTGCGGGCTATTGTGACAGAACATTGAATGCACCTAGATGGCCATATTCTTTGCTTGTCAGATGTCATGTACACTGATGTCTGAAAAATGCTGTATGATGGGAGCCACGAGAGGGAAAGCGGAGGCGAGGCAAACCACACAGAACTTAGTGTCAGACGTGAAAAGATGACTTACAGACAATAGCAATAGCAATAGCACTTAGACTTATATACTGCTTCATAGTGCTTTACAGCCCTCTCTAAGCGGTTTACAGAGTTCAGCATATTGCCCCCAACAATCTGGGTCCTCATTTTACCCACCTCATAAGGATGGAAGGCTGAGTCACTTGAGCCGATGAGATTTGAACAGCTGAACTGCTGAACTAGCAGTCAGCTGAAGTAGCCTGCAGTACTGCACTTTAACCACTGCGCCACCTCGGCTCTTAAATGGACATCAAATGAGAAGATACCAAAGATGCTGCCATGAATAGGAAAAAGCTTGCCGCCCTATGCGCTTCATGTGAAAAGAACCAATGATGACGATGAGATCTGATACAGCCAAATCTGAAATTTCACAACATTTCAGTCTTCTCATTCAAATCTTTTAACATTTCAATCTTCTTGCTCCCAAATTTTACAGCATACTTGCCCAAATCTTGTGAGATCATGCCCATTGGGAGAAAAATATTATTTAATTTAGGGGTGCCAAGAGACTGAGGGTCTTGCAAATAACATATTGACAATGGGTGCCAGGTTGCAAACTCCTGTGATAGCAATAGCACTTAGACTATATACCGCTTCACTGTGCTTTTACAGCCCTCTCTAAGTGGTTTTCAGAGTCAACATATTACCCCCAACAATCTGGGTCCTCATTTTATCGGAAGGATGGAAGGCTGAATCAACCTTGAGCCAGTGAGAATCGAATTGCTGGCAGTCAGCAGAGATAGCCAGAGTACTGCATTCTGACCACTGTGTCACAACGGCTCTGTAATAATAACAATAACAACAAAATAAACTTTTGTAGGCATTAGTTTTATTGTACGCCATCCGGAGTCCCTCTTTGAGGGCAGTTCAGAAAGTATTTAAAGATTAACTGTCACGTAGTGAATATTGTCAGTTGTAAGTATATGCAGGGTGATGCATCCCTATTCTATTATTATGGTACATTCCATTACAAGCAGGACAGGTGATGTGATCTTGTGCGCATGTGTGCATTCCTGATTCTCCATTATTCTTTCTTGTGGTTTGGCTCTGACCGGGAGCGGTCGCATTTAATTAGCAAGAATGTAACTATTCAGAATTTATTGTTTTTGTACCGAAATAAATATTTTATTAGACTTTTAACTTTCGTCTTTATTTCTAAATGTCTGAGCTCCGAGAGAAAGATCAAACATCGCCTCTATGGAGATTTATTCTCCCTCTAACATTAACCATATATGTCTTGCAAGAAAATACTACAAATAAATATATACATGAAGCGTAATAAATATACTCGTGGTATCTGGACATTTTAGTTCTGTTCATTAGACAGAGCTAATAAAGCTAATACTTTTATTAAGCCCACAATTTCAATTTGTAGTATTTCTAACATCATTGTTTCGGTTTTAGCTAAGTGTGAGCCAGATAATTTAATGCAGCAAATCATTAAGTTGTCATTAAGAAGGTTCATCTTTGAGCACTAATTATGTTCAATATTAATTTAAGGCAATTGAATCTATTTTTGAAGGGTAGAAAAGTAGAAGATATTTGGATGCTTCTTTCAGTATGAGACAAATCCTATTATTTGTTTTGTTCCTATTCAGCATTCAATACAAGCAAGATTTAACCCCTTACCTCCAATTAATTAAGCCTCTATGTTTATTTTTTGTCTCAGAAAAAAATATCTATACAGCTTCTAATGGTAGTTTTCCTCTAGGGGAAAATAGCATTCTTGGGGAACCTAACCTAAAGGCTTTACAGTTGCTAATTAGCAAACAAAAACTAATTACAAACAAAAGTAAGTCTAGAATGGTTCTTAAATGACAAAGAACCAAAGAAAATACCAGTCTCTAATAACATCTTCAACTGTGGCTGCTAATTAATGCTTACCTAAATATTTTTATTCAAATATTATTTTAAATAAAGGACACTCCCTGAACGACCCCCCAATATTTAATACATTAACATTAAACAATCAATCAGAATAGATTTGGAAGGGACCTAAGAGGTCTTCTAGTCCAACCCCCTCCTCAAGCAAGAGAACCTACACCATTTCAGACAAGTGGCTATTCAGTCTTTTTTTAAAGACCTCCAGTGATGAAGCACCTACAACTACTGTTCCACTGGTTAATTGTCCTCACTGTTAGGAAGTTTCTCCTTAATTCTAGGTTGCTTCTCTCCTTGATTAGTTTGCATTCATTGTTTCTTGTCTTGCCTTCTGGTGCTTTGGAAAATAAGTTAATATTTTAAAGGCTAGTTGAAGAGACAGATCTGAATGGGGATGGGGAAAGTCAGCAATGAGGATGAAGAAAAATGTATTTTTGTTCTTGTTCAGAGAAGAGTTAATTTCTGGCTTTCTCACATTTACTTCCTTGTTGACTTGTGAGAAATACACCAAGGAAATCAACAGGAGTCTGAAGGAACAATAAAAAAAACATTTATTCTTTTGCAAAATGGCCCCAAGTGAATGGAGAATTTTGAGTTCTCCGAATCAAGAGGCAGCATTCTCATGTGAGTACATCATATAAATACAAAATCATGTCTTTGGGAAATAATAAATCTTACTCCTCCCATTCTATTGTTCCACGCCCCTTAGGTAACACCTTGGCATTCTATTCTGGTGATTTCCAGCTTGGAAATTCCCTAGAACTTTACATCATTTCAGACATCTGCACACTTCCTCTATCTAATGCAATGCTTCTCAAATAGTGGGGCAGGCCCCCCTGGGGGGGCGTGGAGTGATGCCAGGGGGGGCGCGTGACCCCAGGAAACATGCTTTTTTTTTGCCGCAGGGAGTAGGGGTTTTTTGCACTAAACAATAGCACATAGCACAGAACAGGAGATATGAAGTGCAGATAACAAACCCTTAAGAGACACCATGGAAAAATATTTAACAGGGATGAAAAGAAAGGAGGAGAGAGATGGAGATAATGAGACAAACGTAAGTCTCCCGAAAGCTAAGACGAGGAAATATGACGAAGCGTATGTAGCGCTTGGCTTCACTGTGACTACGGTGGGAGACGAGGAAAGACTGGTATGTTTACTGTGTCTAAAAATGTTGGCAGCAGACAGCATGAAGCCAAATAAATTAAGGCGTCACTTAAACACATTACATCCCAATCACGCTGATAAGCTGCTTGAGTTTTTTCAGCGAAAACGTGCCGAATATTGCAAACAATTGTCCCAGTGAAGAGTTGGCGCAAAATGTTTACTTCTTCCTGGGGGGGGGGGCGTAACAGAAAATAATTGAGAAGCACTGATCTAATGTCACACACTTCCTCTATCTAATGTCAGCATGTCCCTGTCTCACACTCTCTCAGCAAAAACATATCCTGTGCATGAGAACAGAGAAGCAGACAGAAAGCTAACACGCAACTAATACATTTTGGTTATATAATATAATATGTCATAAAGATGGCTGTGCCATTGTTCTTATTACATTTCTTATATTCTTACAAGAATAAGGTTCCATTTCTCTCAGTTTAAATTAAAATTTAAATTCTCAGTTCTTATAAATTCTTGGAAGTTCTGAAAAGGAAGAGCAGACAAGAACTGCTGTGGAATAAAATGGTTAAGGTGCAAAACATTCTATGCGTGATCTCTTCTGTGAATGGAACAATTATCTTTGAGTGTTAAATGTCCACACTGAGACAAAAAACACAAAAGGTGGGCTGGATCTGAAACACATGGTTTTAGCAGAACTGTTTCAGGGGGGAACAGAAAAAACAGGAAAGAGCATTTCAGATGGCATCTGGCAGCAGGCAAGGGAAGATAGAGCATGAAAAAGACTGAAAAGATTGATGGAGGAGAGAGCGGCAAACTAGTTGGATATTCCTTGCTGGAATTCAATGACAATGGCTAAAAGAAGGATCTCTCCTTAGCTGCCAGCTGATGCCATAAATAATGCCAGGTGGGGAAGTTGAAGAGGGAGGGATAAGGGACATTAATCTTGTCTTCCTTGTCCATAAGACCCCTCCAACCTTTGTCTCAGTCAAAATCTAGACCCATCCAAATATTTTGACTTTCAGTTTGTCTGAATCACAATCTGGCCAGAACGGTTGGACTAAACCTCCGACTCATCGTGTATTTGTTTAGATTCAAATCAAAATAAATTTTCTTTTTCATACATACCCATAAATAAAATAGGGCCAATAAAAAAAGTTTGGGTAGCGCTGAAATGTGCAACCCATTATATTTAGACACAGTCCAAGCTGGGTTTTTTTTGTCTCAGTTATCTTCCCTAGTTTTAAATGTATTGAGGTTCAACTCACATTTTCCCCCTTAAAAATAAGTATATTTGTTTCGTTGCTTTATCACCTTTTTTTACCCATAAACAAACATAAAATATTAGTTAGCTTTTGTAGAGTTGCCAGGAGTGCTGCTTTGCTGGAATATAACAATGTAAGGCAGTGTTTCCCAACCTTGGCAACTTGAAGATGTCTGGACTTCAATTCCCAGAAATCCCCAGCCAGCGAATGCTGGCTGGGGAATTCTGGGAGTTGAAGTCCAGATATCTTCAAGTTGCCAAGGTTGGGAAACACTGATGTAAGGAATATAGAACTGAAGGCACTGCAACAAGGAAAAAGACTGTAGTGGGTATTAAAACATTTTAAAAATAGATATAAAGAATAATAAAATAGGTCAGAAGATGAAACTTGCAAGTGTTCTGCTAAGTTTTCTCCAAGGTTTTTTCTTTCTTTCTTCACATTCCACAGTGAAAAAGAAGGCTGTGAATTTATGCCGTGTGAAATGTGCTTTTTCTGTGCTCAGATTGATTGAGAATTTCAAAGTTTTCTTGATGATGTTTCTGAGGTTGCTTTATTGCTTGGGGACCAATGTTGATAGTATTTTTTCAGCTATGCATTTTCCCATTGGTTGAAGCATCCTTGGCTGCCCAACCTTGCCGGAGAAGTCCAATGAGAGGAATTCCCTTATGATGCTTTCCTTATAGATTTAATTAAAGCACAGGAAGCCAACAAGGTTGCAGAATGGTGAGAGATGGTTGTCTAATGTCTAATGAAAGGCAGAAAACTCACCCAACTCTCCTGGGTACTTCATATCTAAATCAGTGCAAAAACACCAGACTCCAATCAGAAAAAAAAAATCACCGAAATTTACATCTCCTTTGAAAGTGATTTTGAAAGCCCATTCTCTTCCGTGAAATCAAATGAGAATTGTTTAAAAAAATGAAAACATTTTCTACAGCAGTACAGAAAGCAATATGGTTCTGCCTTTTATACAATAGAGACATTGATTCCTTGGAAACAGAATTACAGCCCAAAAATCCAAGTCTTACTGTCCAAGTTAGGGTTAGAATCAGGGCCATTAAGTTGCAGTTCAAACATTTATTGTTCAAGTCTATCATCTAATCAACTAAACTTCAATACTGTAATGGTGAAAGCGAAGGGTCAACATAACTCAAGAGGGGTTGCACTTGGACTGTTTGTAGCAATGTAACAACAATAAGCTAATGATGCACTTAACTCTGCCATCAGTTCTGTCTGCTCTTCTCCCACATTTTCTCTCCCAAATCTAACCTCTATCTATCTTTTATTGACTTATATATTATTAAACTGTTTCCAATCTTCAACCTTTTCCCATTAAGTCTTGCTATTTAGTATCTTTCCCCCTTCTGAAATAATTCTACATCTAGGATATGCAGACATTATTTTTCTAATTTTCAGATTTATCTTCCATTCAATTTTTTTAATCAGTCTTTCAGTTTCCCTTAGGCCCCCTGAATTTTCAGTCTTTGTCCTCTATTCCTTTCTAAAACCATTCAGGTCTCTCTCTATTTTTAGCCTCTGGGTGAGTTCAGTCTCCCAGTTAAATTAGTTTTCTACTTCTCTCACAGGCTTTGTTTAGCTATAATTAACTGAGTTAGAGGCTCTCTGAGATAATTAACTCATCCTTCTGTGTGCCATCAGTGTGTAAGTGCAGAAAACAGTCATGTCAAGCGGCAGACATGGCTGGGATGTAGCTTCCTAGGGATTGAATGCAACATGGCTTGGACTAAATTTTTTATTATAACTCATGAATATCAGTCATTATGAATATTTCATTGTATCTGACCATTAAGACCATTTTCCAAGCTCATGTTTTCTGTAAATTCAGATCTGATGCCATCTCTTCCCAGATTTCCTTCTGTAAAATGATGGACTGCTTTTTTTATTTTCTATATTTTCTTATAGGAGAAAAATTGTTTATATTTAGAATTTCCTGTTTTAAGAAATAATGGCTACTAAGGAAATCTCAGGTAAGCATTTTTTAAAGTCATCTCAGCTTCTGCATAAAGGGTAAGTAGCTGTTACATTCTTCGTTAAGTCTTACCCTCAACAATTAAAGAAAAAAGGAAAAAAACTGAAATGAGCAGAATTGATGTTCCCGTCAACAGATTTGCTATCTCTTTTTGCATATTTTCCATGCATTTTGCCCCTATTTTGGAAACAGGAAGCAAGGTTAACACAGTTTCCACTTTCAACTCTGTTTCCACTCAGGGAGATGGATGACTATATGATATGGTAAATAAACAAATGAAATGTTTTTGACTAATCCATGACTTATTTTCATAGCAAAGCTGCCATGTGAAGATCCTTCAAACTGATAAGACCCAGTGAAGGATATATGTTGTATCTTGCAATGTCATAGAGTATTCTGCAAAGTTATATTAACAGATTAACAGTGTTGGAAGGAACCTTGTAGGTCATCTAGTCCAACCCCCTGCCCAAGCAGGAGTCCCTACACCATTTCTGACAAATGGCAGTCCAGGCTTTTCTTGAAAGCCTCCAGTGATGAAGCTCCCACAACTTCCGAAGGCAAGCTGTTCCATTGGTTGATTGTTCTCACTGTCGGAAAAAATTTTCTTATTTCTAGGTTGAATCTCTCTTTGATGAGTTTCCATCCATTATTCCTTGTCTGGCCTTCAGGTGCTTTGGAAAATAGCTTGACCTCTTCCTCTTGGTGACAGCCCCTCAAATATTGTAACACTGCTATCATGTCTCCCCTGGTCCTTCTCTTCATTAGACTAGCCATGCCCAGTTCTGGTTCTTTATATGTTTTAGTCTCCAATCCCCTAATCATCTTGGTTGCTCTTCTCTGCACTTTTTCTAGAGTCTCAACATCTTTTTTATAGTGTGGTGACCAAAATTGGATCCAGTATTCTAGGTGTGGTCTTACTAATGCTTTATAGAGTGGTATTAGTACATCACTTGATCTTGATTGTATCCCTCTGTTAATGCAACTTAGGATTGCATTGGCTTTTTTGGCTGCCGCCGCACAGTGCTTACTTCCCTCCATGTAGATGTAGATCCATTAAGGACTACTCATTGAGTATGGTTTGTCAGCCAGTTATGAATCCATCTGGTGGTGATGCTATCTATCCCACTTTTTTCTAGCTTACCAAGAAGTAGGTTGTGGTTTACTTTGTCAAATGCCTTGCTGAAGTCTAAGTATATTGTGTCCACAATATTTCGCTGGTCTACTAATTTAGTCACTATGTTGATGAATTCCAGAATGGAATAAGAAATAATGAAAGAAGTCATACAGGTGCCGTTGATTTCAAATTGCCAACACTTAAATTTGATGAGAATATTGTAACTAATCTGCAGTTAATTAATCTTGTAACTCACCAGTGCTCATGCAGAACTTTGAATTCAGGTCTAAGAAGATGCTACACAGTACATCAGGGCACAAGCATAGACTCTATATGCAATTCCTTAAAATAACAGAACAACAAGAAGACATGAGTGGAAGCTTGTTAAAGAGAGATCTAGAAGTAAGGAGGAATTTTCTGACAATGAGAACAATTAATCAATGGAAAAGCTTGCCTCCTGTATTGCGAGCTCCATCACTGGAGCTTTTCAAAAATAGATTGGACAACCATTTGATTGGGATGGTATAAGATTTCCTGCCTTGAGCAGAGGGTTGGGCTAGAAAACCTCCAGGTCCTTTCCAGCCCTATGATTCTATGTTCTATGTTCTAGCTGTACCTTTTCTTGGGATTGCCAGTAGTTCTGAAAGATAGCTATACTATTCTGGAAAAAGATTTCCCCCCTTGTTTAAAGAGGTATTCCCTCATGCTTTAAGCACCTTTTGAAAGCTGAATCTTAAGGGCTGTGTAGTCCTACAAACCAGGGTAGCTAGTTCCTTATTGAACAAACACTATGGACAGAATGTTTCAAGAATCTTCATGAAATTTTAAAAAATATAGATCCAAGATAAATGGCCCAGTGGCGGGTTGCTGTCTTACTGGTGCGCTGCGCACACATCTCCAAGTTTTGGCGGGGTGCTCTCTCTCATGCCCCCCTTGCACAATTTTGCTTCTGCACATGCGCAGAAGCAAAACCGTGATGAAATCTCATGAGGGGACGCGTGTGTGTGTGAGATTTCAGTGTGATTTTGCTTCTGCACATGCGCAGAACCAAAATCTCACCGAAATCTCTCACACACGCATTTCCCCTTGCGAGATTTCAGTGTGATTTTGCTTCCGCACATGCACAGAAGCAAAATCGACCCAAAATCACTGGGGAAAAATGGCGACGCGCGCGATGGACCGGCAGAGAGGGCTCTGGAGCGGTTGCGCAATCCGCCGCTCTCTACCGGAGCTGCGTACCCGGGCAGCTCCAGCACGAACCCACCTCTGAAATAACCCCAGATCCTATAACCCTCATATGATGCCCAGATCTTTCTGTTCTAGAATAAATGTTTTATGCAATATTTGAATAGAAAAATAACACAACCTTTTAAGTGCTTGGATATGTTGCAGGGTGTTTTTTTTTAAATTCACGACTGCTAATTCAAAAATCAATGCCTAATCATTGTAGGTTCCAAATTAGCATTTCCTCTGTTAAACAGAAGATATAGTTCCACTATATTTGTAAATGAAAGAATTAAGATTAGCACTGCAATGTTCAATAACAACCCATCAGGAATGCTAAGTTATGTGAAAAGCATAGCCTAGTTGAAGGAAAAGCTCTGGCTCTTTGTATCTCATGGAGGCAAGCAAAGGAGAGACATCAAATGTCTATTTTGCCCTGTGCATCCATATAAACAGTCCCTTGCCGTATATTTTACATTTATGCTAAATAACATTCCAGCACTTGGCAGAACCAGAAGTAGTATGTTACTGCTGAACTATTCTTTTAAACTGTGCTTAGTCAAGTGGTTCGGAAAATGGGTGTCAGTGGGGCATTTTTTAAAAAACGATCTCTCAATATTGCTGTGATGGAAACATTTAATGCATCGTTTTAGTAGTTTCCCTTTTTCTTCCTCCAAAAAGTTATGTTTATACTGCATGTTATACACTGGTGAGTGTATTTTTAATGAGCTTCATATTCATTGTTTTTAATCTTTGCCATTAAAAATTAACTTGTTTCCCACCAAGATCAATAAAGAATTTACTATTATTTTTAAGTAGGTCTGTATTTTTCTGGGTTATCTTCTTTTCCTTTTGGGGTTTGCTCTCAGTTGGTGTTGGGATTTTGCAGTCCCCCCCCCCACAAGTTGAACAGTGAATGGGAAAATTGATCTAATACTGCTCACTCCAGGAGTTTGATTCTGAGCGGCTCAAGGTTGACTCAGCCTTCCATCCTTCCAAGGTCAGTAAAATGTGGACTCAGATTGTTGGGGGGCATATGCTGACTCTGTAAACTGCTCAGAGAGGGCTGCGAAGCGGTATATAAACCTAAGTGCTATTGCTACTTTTAGGGCACAACAACCCTAGAGGGCATTTGGGGAGGGGGAGGAACAGCATCATGTACAGCATTGTAGAAGGAGATCCATGTTAGTCTATGACGACAAAAAGTCAAGAAGGATCTAATTAGGAGTTTTCCAAATGCACATTTTATTAAAAGGACTGAGCTTTCGTGAGTTGCACCTTAACTTACTTCATCAGAGGCATAGAGTGATGTAGGATTAAAATCAGGATGAGCCGGGGTGATAAGGATGGAAGAAAAGTAGGCTACACAGATACATGTTACATGATAAACAGTTTATAAGCACTTTATTGGTTAACAATTATAAGCTCTACCTTAGAGCTAGAGTGAACAAGTAGATGCAGAACTGGAATTAATCCAGAGGATATTAGTCAAACTCTAATAGGATCTCTCTCTCTCTCTCTCTCTCTCTCTCTCTCTCTCTCTCTCTCTCTCTCTCTCTCTCTCTCTCTCTCTCTCTCTCTCTCTCTCTCTCTCTCTCTCTCTCTCTCTCCCTCTCCCTCTCCCTCTCCCTCTCTCCCTCTCTCCCTCTCTCCCTCTCCCTCTCTTTCCATTTCTCCCTCTCTCTCTCTCTTTCTCTCCCTCTCTCCCTCTCTCTCCCCCTCTCTCCCCCTCTCCATCCCTCCCTCTCCCTCTCCCCCCTCTCCCTCCCTCCCTCTCCCTCTCCCCCCTCTCTCCCTCTCTCTCTCTCTCCTCCTCTCTCCCTCTCTCTCTTTCTCTCCCTCTCTCCCTCCCTCTCTCCCTCCCTCTCTCCCTCTCCCTCCCCCTCTCCCTCCCCCTCTCCCTCTCCCTTTCTCTCTCCCTCCCTCTCCCTCTCCCTCTCCCTCTCCCTCTCTCTCTCTCTCTCTCTCTCTCTCTCTCCCTCCCTCCCTCCCTCCTGCCTTCTGTTCAATCAAGGTCAATTCTGGGACACTGCCTGAACAAGTCCCTGTAGTTTTCTTAGCAAGGTTTTTCAGAAGTCGTTGCCATTGGTTCCTTCTTCGGGTTGAGAGAAAGAGGTGCCACCCAGCTAGCTTTGTGATCAAGGCAAGACTAGAACTCACAGTGTCCGGGGTTTCCAACTTCATGCCTTAACCATTATCTCAAACTGGCTCTCTAGGAGGCATATTACATAGAAACAATAGGATAAGCAGGTCTCAGGAAAGGAAATGGGATCAAAATTACAGTCCATCTGTCAGCTGTCACTGTACATATTGCCCTTAATGGTTCATAGCAATAGAAATCTGATACAGTATTGAATCTTCCAGTAGATACAAGCTTGATGGCACTGAGGGGGTCAAATTACTCTATCATCTGGACTGGACTGGACTGATGACCATCAGATGGCTGTCAGTCAGAACCCCAAGTAGGATCATTCTTCTTATGAGGCAAAGGTAGTAGACGGAGACCCTTGAAAACAAATCGTGACTTTTTTCCCCTTTACTAAACCAGGCGTGGGCATGGCCAGCGTGTGACACATCCAGCCCATGGGCCACACATTTGACAACCCTGACCTACGTTCTTTTTCTTTAAAATAATCTGAATTAAATCCCTTCAATCTACACCAATCATTGGGTAACTGTATTCATAGCATGGGAAAAGCCCTCCATTAATTGCCCGTCATATAACTTGGAACTCAATACCATAATAGAAACGGTACTGAATGGTTACACAAATATTGGCTAAAAAAACAGATGGGTCACCTTGAAATTTAGCTTGGCTATAGAGATTTCACAAATTCCAGGTAGTTTTCTTGGAAACAATGCAGAAGTGGATTATTATTGTCTTCTCCCCCTTTCCCCCTTTTCTTCCCAGTCTAGCTTTTCACCCTGGGGTTTCCTATTGATCACCCATCCAAGAACTCGCCATGACTGACTCTGCTTATCCAAGGCTGGCCAGATGCTGCAGGAAAAGAGCTGAATTCAAGGTTGACTCAGCCTTCCATCCTTCCGAGGTCGGTAAAATGAGGACCCAGATTGTTGGGGGCAATATGCTGAACTCTGTAAACCGCTTAGAGAGTGCTGTAAAGCACTATGAAGCGGTATATAAGAAAAGTGCTATATAAGAAAAGTGCTATTGAATAGATTCATCAAACACTTTTGTGGTTTAAGTCCTTTGTAGGATGTGAAGTTGCTTTATCCTTCACCTTGGGCAGCAAAATGTGCAGGATCCAGATCCAGACATAACTGTTCCTTGAATAAAAGAGAGAAAATGCAGTAGATGATTAGAAGATCAAAGGGTAAAGGGAAATAAGGAGGATAGAACAGAGTTCCTTTTTCGGAATCTCTGCTCCTTGTTTATAGTTTTACAGATAGGGTTAAACATCTGCTTTCTGTTTCTAAATTTTGTCACAGTGAATTAGAGTTATTATGGGAGAACGCTTATAATGGAACATATAATGGAAGTGGAAAGAGGTGATTCAGAAAATGTCAAGACTCCCTTAGGCAACAATGACAGTAGAAATAAAATGTAATTCTGCTTGATGTAGAGTGGGGAAAGCTTGGTCAGTTAAATATAAAAGTTGTTTTGAAAGACACAATTTATTTACATGATTTGGGACTTCTTCGCTCAGAAAGAAAAACTCTAAAACTAGACTAGAAAATAGAGATAGAAAGTTTTTTTCTTTCTCTCCCGCTTTCTCAAAATTACAACTTGGGAGCATTTAATTACAACTAAATCCAGGAAGATTCAGGACCAATGCTACACAACACATGGTTAAATTGAGGAATTTGGTACCATGCGATATGGTGAAGAACATCCGTTTGGATGGCTTTAAAAGTAAATGAAACATATATATGGAGACTACATGTAGCTGGGGCTACTAGTCAAGATGGCAGATTGTGCGACCGCATTAAAAGAAGGCATTTTTAAAATACCAGTTGCTTGGGAGAATGTGACTGGAAGAAAGCTTTTAGGGCTCTTACTATCCTATCCATGTTTCTCAGTTTCCTGAATTAATCTAGATCAGGGATGTCAAACTCGATTTCATTGTGGGCCACATCAAGGTTGTGTTTGACCTTGGGGTAGGGGGGCGGGTGTGTGTGGCAAGGGTGGGCTTGGCCAACTCGACATCACTCATGTTGGGGGTGCCTGTGGCAGCCCGAGTGCTCTGCCAGAGAAAATGGAGCTTGGGATAGAGCCACACGTGGCCCTCCCGAGCTCCATTTTTGCTGGCAGAGTCACCACGGACAGATCCGTTACTGTGGACCAGATCTAAGCACCCCGTCGGCCAGATACAGCCCATGGCCTTGAGTGTGACACCCCTGATCTAGATGATTCATTGAGTACTAGATGGATCACTTCATATATCATATGGATCAAATTGACCTCTTCTTATATTCTTGCCAAAGGAAAATAATGAACAAGTTGGAAGCAGGGATACATATGGGAACAACTTCTTCCCCACACCACCCTAAAAATTGGAATTTGAAGAAGGCCTAGTACGACATTTCTTAGACAAATTCTAAAGTGAGATTTAAATGTAAAAGACTCTCTTCTGTTAAAACAATATTTTTCTGTGGAAATGCATCCAGCACATTATGTTCAAATGAAATGTGTGCAGAAATCTGAGAGGAGCCATAAAAAATGTAATAAAATAATTGTCATGGGAGTGTGTGGGAGATGTGTAGAATGGCATCTTTTATTTTAAACTGGACAATTATGCAAGTTCCAATAACTCTAATGTAGGCATGCAATCTTCCAATCTTCACTCCAAGAATTGCTTTTTAGTGTAATACGAGGTTTTTTTTTTTGTAGATGCAATGTAATAACAGGAGTTTAGTTTTTGACTAGGATAAAAGTGGAAGATAGATTTCTAATACAGAAAAGGGAAAGTTAAGGGGGAAACAGCAAGAAATGCACATGCTGCTTGTTAAATATGCATTAGAATATAATTTGGGGTACCAAAAAAAGCTATGGATTACCGGTACATAGCAGACAATGCATTTAAATACTGCCTTCTCTTTTTCAGTTTATGTTTAATACCACCTTTAAAAGGCAATAGTGTGCATTTCCATCCGTATCCTGCTAGATGCCTTCACATCTAAACATCATGTGGGAAAATCTCTGTATCATTTTTGTCTCGGCTTTTGACTCACACTATTTTTATGCTAATAATTTATCCTCCTATATAAATATTCAGCTAGGCATTTATGGAAGTATCTTTATGGCTCTTGTACCATGATTACCGTACTTTACTCCTTTAGACCTTCATCTCTCCTGTGCCTTTTGAAAATTCCTTCTGGTGGCATTTCGCTCCTACACAAAGAGAACTGAGCAGAAGCTTTGATTTTCCCAGTAGTCAGATTTTGCTGATTTTACTATTTAGCATGATTAGCAACTGAGAAGTTTCCATTTTACAATGGCTCAAAGGTTGTACATTAATTACTGGCCTTAATTGGGCAGTAAGTGGACTGAACCGGGAGGGGAGAATCTGTCCTTTCTCTTAGTTGAAATATTCTTCTCATTAGTGGAGACCATTTGCTTACCAAGATGTGAAAGGTCCTGATTATCAAACAGTCACATAGCAATTTGGAGTCATTCCTTGAGCCTAGCTGGAATCCTAGACTGCACTGAATAAAGAGACAGCTTTTAGGCATTATAAAAACCAGCCAAAGCTGCCTCAGATTCAAGAAGTTCTCCCTCTTCATGTCTATTGTTGTTTTAACCATTCCAGTCATGTCCGATTCTTGGCGACTTTATAGGCAAGTGCTCCCCTTGCTACCCTGTCAAGCGCAGCTTCTTCCAGTTGTT
>JALIGW010000006.1:57172550-57197550 GCA_023053685.1 Diadophis punctatus similis | reverse complement strand
TTATTTGTACCCTATGACAATCATTAAGTGTTGTACCTTATGATTCTTGACAAATGTATTGTATCTTGTCTTTTTATGTACACTGAGAGAGCATATGCACCAAAGACAAATTCCTTGTGTGTCCAATCACACTTGGCCAATAAAGAATTCTCTCATCCATCTATCATCTATCTATCTATCTATCTATCTATCTATCTATCTATCTATCTATCTATCTATCTATCTATCTATCTATCTATCTATCTATCTATCTATCATGTATCTATCTACTGTATCTATCTATCTATCATCTATCTATCATCTATCTATCATCTATCTAAACGGCCTTCTTCTCTCATAATATTACACTAAAGGAACAATGCTAGTGCCAATGGTTAGAGATAAAAATAGAATTTGGAATGATGATAAGAGCATTAGTGACACCTTTTGAGCAGCACTCTTAAAAATTCAAGAAATGAAGAAAGGAGGTTTTTGCAGATGATGTTATGTTTGCCAAATGTATTCTTCACCATTTCGACTTTAACACTAACCCAAGCTAAACAAAGTAAAAGACATGCTAACGCATCTTTAAATTTAGCATGTCTGCTGGATGTCACTCTAAGACTGCACAGTTATTTTTAAAATGCTGAAAATGGAGTAAGAAAGCCTGGTTTTGTGGTATCAAAAATTCTAAGGGTTTTTATCTTTCTCTCCGACCCCCTACCCCATCTCCAGGGAGAAAGTATAATTAGAGAAAGACAATCTACTTAAATAGGTTAGGAAAATGCAATACTGGAGCTATGCTTCATTACCCCACCCCACCCCCTTCTTATCTCCCATTGTCTTCGAATAAGATGTGCAAGGTTACCTAACATCTTCAGGAATCTCTGCTGATCTGAAGGAGGAAACTTTCAATGTAAGGTAGGCAATGATTTGGCAAAATAAGACCTAAGGTGATTTGTTTGATAAGGGCCAATTCCCAAGCCACTTTCCTACAGAAAAATTCCCAATCAAAGTCCCACAAAGAGTTGTCTGGTAAAGAACCAGCCTGGCTTTTTTAAAAACAAAAACCACAGCATTTTGACAAAATAATGTTTTGCAAGAATACAACTTTCCCTTAATTGGACCTTCGTGCTAATAATTCTTATTGGGATGCTGACATTAGCTGCAAATCACAGCACGTTGGTAGATAACATCTGAAAACAACTTTCTTATGGCACAAGACACTGGTTGATTTATGTCAATCTACATCTAGCATTCTTAATATTTATCTTCTACTTTTTCCCCAAACGATCTGCAAGGGAGATTTGAAGTTAGTGCATGGCAAGTAATCAAGGGAGGGAACTAATTGTGAATACAGGATGCATGGGAGTTTTGGGACTCACAACCCTTATTTCACCCTTGATCCATAACTTGAATAAACTTGGTTATATAGGGCCCAATGGCAGTCATAGGAAAGGGGTAATATAAAAGGAAGGAAGGAAGGAGGGAGGGAGGCCGGGAGAGAGAGAGAGAGAGAGAGAGAGAGAGAGAGAGAGAGAGAGAGAGAGAGAGAGAGAGAGAGAGAGAGAGAGAGAGAGAGAGAGAGAGAGAGAGAGAGGGAGGAGCTACCATTACTGTTACTTCTCTGCATTGTCTTCTGATGCCATCCCTGAATTAGCCAAAGTTCCTGCCTTTTTGAATAACTGAGCTGCAATTGGGTTTTCATAAGAACCTTAAAACCTGGTTGTATCAGATGGCCTGGGGGGATTTCTAACTTACCTCGCTGCCGGTTCACTTCCTCCCGTGCCACATGGGCGTTCCTCGTGGGCGTGCGTGCACTTCGCGCGCGCACTCATGCGCAGTCCCGAAAAATCCGGGAACAATTTTTTTAAAGGCAAAAACAAGATGGCGACTGCATGCACAGTGCCAGAAACTCGGTTTCCGCACATGCTCAGAAGAAAAAATAAAATTCAAAAAATTCAAAATAATAATAATAAATAATAATAATTTAAAAAGAAGCCGAAAACAAGATGGTGACTGCATGCACAGTGCCAGAAACTTGGCTTCTGCACATGCTCAGAAAAATAAATAAATAAAATAAATAAAGAAATTCAAAAAAAAAAATTAAAAAAAAGATGGTGGTGCCCATGGACTAGCACCGTCTGAACCTGTTCCGTGACATCAAGTTCAAGACATGAACTGCAAGTTCAGCTGACTGCTAGTTCAGCAGTTCAGCTGTTCAAATCTCACCGGCTCAAGGTTGACTCAGCCTTCCATCCTTCCGAGGTGGGTAAAATGAGGACCCAGATTGTTGGGGGCAATATGCTGAACTCTGTAAACCGCTTAGAGAGGGCTGTAAAGCACTATGAAGCTATATATAAGTCTAAGTGCTATTGCTATTGCTACATCACCAGTAGGTCACTACCAGTTCAGGCGAACTGGTCCAAACCAAGAGAAACCCACCTCTGGTCTGGGGTCCCAATGGGGAGCGCCAGACTGGAGGTAGTTTATTAATTAACAGATAATCTTATGTTATCCCCATCCCGTGTATCCAGCTCCCTCTTTCTCCATCTTGCATCTGATTTTGCAATGATTTTATTTTGTCTGTTTTGTCATTTTATATCCAATGATGTTAACTTTTTTTAATGTTTATTACATGTAAGCCACCCAAAGTCATTTGAAACAAGATGGATGGTAGATACAGAATACTACCAAACATGGAATTTATTTTACCAATGGCTGGAAAAAAGGGGTAAAGATTAGGAATATAATTAGTATTGTTAAGCAAACAAAACAACCCAGACAACATGATGTTTATTAAGCACTAATTAATGTAATAGTAGAAAATGAATAAAACTTTATTTTTTAAAAAAAGATGGACAGCAAATAAATTCAATATATTATAAAATAATAACTCATCCAACAGTATTGCTCACTTAACAACTTTTTCTTGGAAGCAAATGAAAATGGATTTCTCAGAAACCCTGAAACGTCTCACCCGTCTACCCATTATGAGAGAAGGAGGGATATAAATTAAATCATGAAATGTTTTGAGCAATAGTTTGGTTAAACCTACAGTGGAAACTCATATGGGAAAAAAAATCTCAAGCCAGCCTGTTGAGACAAGGTGATCATTACCGCAAAGAAATGGCCTCAGTGGACAATTATGTCCATATTTGAAATTATTATAGTTCATAGATTCACACAAGAAGATTGTATGGCAGTGCGAGTAATTCTAGCATTGGGGGAAAAATATGTCATCTTTTGGGACTAATGAACAAGCAATTAGAGAAAAGTCATGGGACTTTATTTTTGAATATGACTACAGCGAGACTGTTATGTGTTCAAATATGGAAAGGTTCAAAATGCCTCATCATGAGAAATGGTTGGTCCCTGTCCTACTGTCCTATTGTCCTCTATTATCGGTACTTTTTACTTATGTTATGTTTATACAAACAACTACTATCCTGTACATGTTTGACAAATGAATAAAAAAAATGAAATAAAAGATGATGGCACTTTGAGAGATGGCTAAATTAATTTCCTTGATCAGAGAAACAACATATCTACATTTATGACTGACTGGAGACCCCTTATAGACTTTTTTGCACAAAACAGGAAAAAAATGCACTTATGTCCTGTAATTTTGACAATTAGAAAAACAATTGATAATAGAAAAAATGATTTTTTTAATCATAGAGTAAGAGGTAATTTGGAATCTTCTTCCTATTTTTTTCTATTCCTTTTTATCTGTGCTTTTCTTTCTTCCTTTGTTCTTTTCACTTTGCATGACTTTGTGTTAGTTTTTATGTGCTTTGCAAAAAAAAAAGAATTAAAAAATAAAAAAGGGTGAAAAAGAAAAACAGGTTAATTCAAGATACCTGAAGATATGCTGTGATAGTGATAGTAGGGCTCTAACCTCAAACCAAATTCAGGACGAATGCAGACGGAGTTCTTTTAAATGGCATTGCGATAGAGGTGATTCAGTGGAATCCTAATTCAGCAGCTCTGTGTCAATGCAGCTGTATGTTCAATGCATTTACAATTTTGGTATATGCTACTTTTCCATGACATCTGCTCTTCTCCAAGCATTCTGAAAATTGTTTCTCCTCTGATTGTGTTGAAACTGTTTTTGAACCAAAAGTGCCTGGAAGTTCATAAGTTCATAGCAGTGGATTCAGCTTGCCTATCCAGAAACACTTCGATAGCATTTGTAAACATCAGCTATGGAATTGTTTAACCTGTTGATTATCAGAGATGTAAATATTCTATACGGGTAGACTTTGTTGTAATAGCAATAGCACTTTTCTTATATACCGCTTCATAGTGCTTTACAGCACTCTCTAAGCGGTTTACAGAGTTCAGCATATTGCCCCCAACAATCTGGGTCCTCATTTTACTGACCTCGGAAGGATGGAAGGCTGAGTCAACCTTGAGCCTAGTGAGATTTGAACAGCTGAACTGTTGAACTAGCAGTCAGCCTGCAATGGCTGCATTTAACCACTGCACCACTTCAGCTGTACGACCACAACTGAGCCAAAAATTACTAAGTGACAACAGTGGTTAAGTGAATCTTGACCCATTTTACTCCTTCTTGCCACAGTTGTTGAGTGAATCACTGCAGCTGTTAATTTAATGTCACAGCTTTTAAGTGTATCTGGCTTCTCCACTGGCTTCCCCACTGATTTTGCTTGTCAGGTGGTTGCAAAAGGTGATCACATGACCCTGGGATACTGCAACTGTCATAAATATGGACCAATTGCCAAGCATCTGAATTTTGATCGCATGACCACGGGGATGTTGCAATGGTCGTAAGTGTGAAAAATGGACACTTTTTTCAGGGATGTTAGAACTTCAGACGGCCATTAAGTGAACTGTTGTAATGAACTGTAGTTTATTCAGCATCAATTATTCTTTCTTTAAAGATAGCCCATAAATAAAATATATGTCTTACTGTGTTTGGTCCTGATGATGTTCGTCCATCATATTCAAAGAGGACCTTGACATCTATCATAGACCTGAGTCACCTGTGTGCAGGACCACAGCTACAGCTCCCAGTGTATCCACACATGTTGCTTTGTCGCTCGCCCATCGCCACAGGACTTGGG
This sequence comes from Diadophis punctatus similis, assembly GCA_023053685.1. Classification (NCBI taxonomy): domain Eukaryota; kingdom Metazoa; phylum Chordata; class Lepidosauria; order Squamata; family Dipsadidae; genus Diadophis; species Diadophis punctatus. The sequence goes on along the minus strand of JALIGW010000006.1, from coordinate 57,192,481 downwards.
GGGGGATGTCAAGACTTGTGCGGTGTTGAATATGCAGAGACGCCGGCAACAGCAGGCGTCTCTGGTGATTGGCTACCGCGGAGCCGGCTGCAGAGCGGGAAGATTGGCAAGCTCCCATTGGCTGCCGCGTCTGACAGCTCCATATAAAAGAGCTGTCAGAGCACGGCTGAGGAGATTCAGTTCCAATGCCTTCTAGTTATCGAGTTACTGTTAGCGTTAATAAAAGGGTTATCCTCAGAGCTCCCTTCCCAGATTCCATCTTGCTCCAAATAGCAGGACAAGAGTCGAGACAGTTGGAGATGGGCTGGATGCAGTGGTTGACCAGGGCGTCTTTTGTGTCTTGCCGTGCTCTTAGCATACCACATCGCTTGCAGAGACCGCCTTCATGACCGTTGACCTATTCTAGTAGATTTCATCCGCTCAGTCCGCCGGAATCTGTCTTCACATGCTTGGGATAGACAAGTCCCAATCTCACCGAAGGTCGATGACCCAACGGCTACTCTCAACCTGGTTTGGCCAGCCTGTCAAAGCTGTTGCCCGGGGTGTGGCCTCTGCACATGCTACAGCTGCTAGGAGCCACAGGTGAGAGCTGAATGACAAGTGGGGACCAAAGGTGAACGAGCTGCCCTAAAAGCTGCCCTAAAATGAGCTGCCGTAAAAGGACACGACATGCCCCTTCACCAGAGGTGCTACCCCTCCCTGAACATCCCATACACCCAGTTTCGTCCTAGCTGTAGAAGATCTGATCTAAAGTACTGTAAGTCATGGGGAAATATCAAAGACCTATTTTAAAATAAGAGAATAGTAGGAAAAGAAGCTGAGATCTGATGGACAGCTCTAAATTCATATTACATAGTTCTCTATGTAATAATTTTCCACACCTTCTTTCCACTTTCCTTGTCCAAGACAAGTCTAGTGTTACAGCATCACTTCTCTATTCTGTAGACATTATTTGAGATACTCCCTGATTGGCTTCTTAAATCTAGTATCCTTAAAGTCCTTTAGTGATCCTTGCTTTTAATCACCCAATCTTACAACATTCACTTCGCTGAATCTATGACACTTTTTTTGGTATTTAAGCAAATCAATTTTCGTACTTTGACATTAATATTAGCTGTTTATAATTTTGGTCTTTGCTCTAAATGATTTAAAAAATGTATTTGCACTTTCTTTTTTGTTTTCAAGGATTCAAGAGAGGAACTGGAACATACAATGTGACTGCAATTAGGAAACTATTACAGGCAAGGAAAGTGCACATTAATCTTTTAAAGTTCATTTCACTTCAATAATATTCCAGTAACTTAGTCCCAGTCTGCTTTCTTAAGTGTTTTAAGGATTGTCTGCTCAATAGATCACCTTCCTTACCAACTAGGCGGTGAATCAGTCACTGAATTGAGAATAGGAGGTCACAGTTAATCAAATAAGAAACCAATATTAGGTAGAGACATTAATGAACTTCAACCAAATTGAACTAAGTAGGAATTTCTGGTAGTATCTTCTTTTCAGTAATTCCAACCGCAAACATAAATGTTGCTTCCAATAATTTTTTTGGGCTCCTGCATATAAACTGGAGGAAATATTTGAAAATAAAATATAAAACGCTGCAGATTAGCGCTCTGGTGGAAGTGTAATTTGATGTTTTGTTGGTGCCTATCTTAAGACTCATTTTATAAAATAATCCTTATGATTGTTTTAAAAATTTAAAGGTAGCAGAGTCTCTTCCTGAATTCAAAAGCTGGTTTTCTCCCCAACCATAATGCTATTCTCTCTCTAAACAAAATCTGCCACCAATACGATTTCTGTGTCCCCAGAGGACTTCAGAAAAACAATTCCTTCTCAGCCTCGGGGGAAATTGCACGTGAATAGTGAACAGTTTTCTCTTTAATACTATTCAAACCAATTTAACAATACAACTGCCTAACAGAGAAACCACCTTTTGGTATTGACTTGGAAAAGAGAGGAAAAACCAATTAGAAATGCTATGGCTTATCTTTAAAGCACCGGTTTGTGTTGTAGCACCAGCATTAGCTTCTGGAGATACCTTTGAAGCCAATCCCCCTGCTGTAGTCTTAAAAGCACAATAGTTATTAAAAACAGTACATGTAAAAGAGGCTGATCACTTCCTATGGCTAAACCCAAACGCTTCCCTCTCTGGTTCTCCACCACCTGCTCCTTCTGCTTTTTGAATTTTGCCTTTGCCCCTGACCAGTCTTGCTGCTGATCTTGTAATCCTGTCCCCAGGATTATTCATTGGCTGTACTGCTACTCATTCTTTTCCATGGTTCCCTTTGGTGAAATGGGTGGCTAGCAGGGGTGGGTTCCTCCCAGTTCGGGATCGCCCGAACTGGTAGCGACCCACTGGTGACATCACTGAAGTGGATTGACTGGTGCCGGTCCGTGGGCACCGCCATCTTTTTTTGTGATTTTTAAAGCGATTTTTTACTGTTTTGAAGTATTTTCCTGTTCTGCTGCTTGTAAAAGGGCCCTCCCCCCCGTGTCTATACCGACCTTTATTCCTTCGCCCGAAGCCCAGCTGATCAGCTCCTCAGCTGTGTTTCAGGCCGATTCTAGCTACGGAGCATGCGCGGATGTAAAATTGCACAAGGGGACGTGTGCGTGTGCGCGATCGTAGCGAGCGCGCGTGCACGAAACATTGTGATGCGAACCAGTGGCGATGGTAAGTGGAACCCACCCCTGGTGGCTAGGTAAATAAATAAGCAAGTAAGTAAATAATAAACTGAAATTCTTTGTTTTTTGTACCCTCCTTTTCTCTTGATTGTTGGATAAGAGAAATCTTTCCAATTTATTTTAAATTTAAATTTTAAATTTAAATTGCCTCCCCCCCCCATTGCAAACAGAGAATCAGGGATGGGCAGCTGGGGGTTCACAGGGGTTCGGGAGAACCTCTAGCTAAGATTCTGTGCAGTTCAGAGAACCCCCAAATCCCACTCCTGGCTGGCCCCACCCACCCCACGCTGCCCCTCCCAGGAGTCCCCACATGGCCTGTTTTGGATGCAGGTAAGTGCCTCTAGTTTCTTAAGTTTTAGTTCCCCTTCTTCCATAATTAACTTTTGAATTCCCCAATTCTTAACAGATGTCATTACACAGCAGTAAACTCACAGGCAGTAAGCAATCTGTTTTCGTTCTGATCTCTCTAATCTGTTTCCAGCATCCAACCCCTTCTTTTGGCTTGCATCAAACTTTACTTCTACTTGTTGCCCACAAATTCTGTAGCAACCGATGGTTGCATAAATGTGGTCACAGGCCTAATACATTTAGAGATCATAAAATAGGAAAAAAATGTACATAAAATGAATATGTTTATGGAAGTTGCTACAGTTGCTCATAAAAATCAATGCTATTTTCTGTACATTATTAAAAGAGAAAATGGCATGGGGTTACATAAAATTGAATGAATGAATGAATGAATGAATGAATGAATGAATGAATGAATGAATGAAACGAAACTGGAAACAGTATTGTTCAACCAGAATAACACATCAAGTTTAACTTCTGGAGACTAACGGGCAACAGCTATGCAGTTTTCTTGTCATTGCCTCCTTCTAAAATGTTATTCATTCCAGTCCAATATATCATTCTGGAATTCCCTGGTGGTCTTACATCAAACTATCTAATCCAGGGGTATCAAACTGGTGGCCCGTGGGCCAGATGCATCATTGTCACATAGTGAATATTGTCAGTTGTATGTCTATGCAGGGTGATGCATCCCTATCTAATATTATGGTACATTCCAATATAAGCAGAACACGTGATATGATGTTCTTTGCACCTGTGTGCATTCCTAAACCACCATTATTCTCTTCTGCATTAGCTGTTGACCTGAACGGTCGTGTTTCTTAGCAAAGATGTAATTATTCAGGATTTATTGTTTTTGTACTGAAATAAATATTTTCTATTAGACATTTAATCTCGGTTTTATTTCTAACTGTCTGAATTCCAAGAACAGATCTAAATCGCCTCTATGAGATCTTATTCTCACTCAACAATCATGCACAGGCCACGCCCACCCCAGCTCCGCAAAGGGAAAAATGTTTCCATATGTCACATGACAGCAACGTGATGTGGCGAGTTTGACACCCATGATCTAATCCAATTTAGCTTCCAAGAACTTCTATCCTAATTGTCACAATAAGACATCTTTGCAGTGATGCAGATGTGTCTTTAGTCTTTGTAAGCAAGGCTGGAAAAGTATTGGGCAGGAGGGAGATACAGCTACTTGTTTTACTGCTTAGCAAAAAAAAAGATCACTTTCATGGAGGCTGGTAGTCAGTGACTGCTTTACTAGATCAAACTTCTAGTAGCCTCAGTGCCATTTTGTGGCAGGTTTGGGAGTATGGAAGTGTCTTTTCCTTTCACTGTCTGGTATTTCTGATAGAAGTAGGACAACGGTGTAGCAAGTTCAGCATTTTCTATTTCTGTACTACTTTAACACAATGCAGACATAAAGTGTAGAAATTGAAAATGAGAGGAAAAGCAGAAAAGGGATCATTTTTCCCCTGAAACAGCAAGAAAAGAAATTAACTAGAATGAGAGAGGATTTTCCCTATAAATTTCATTGTCAATGGCTCCTAATTCTATCCTGGTCCATATCCCTGTGTTCTAATGTTGTAGTTTTGCCACTTCCTTGGACTGTTGATCTAGTTGATTAAATAGGTACTAAGTACAAAAATTAGGCCAGAAATCTGAAGTCTATGATTCAAGGTAAATTTCAAGATGTACCAAATGCATTTGTTAATGGAAATTATTACAAATATCAGGTTACCTCTAGAATTTAGGAACACAGAAAAAAAACGATTTTTCCAAGAGATATCTCTCATTCTCAGGCGGTTCCTACTTCAGTTGCAAATTCAAATGAGCTCACAGATAGAAAGTGTTCAATTTAAGTTCTGCAAATCCAGAACTCATCTCCTTCTAAAATCTTTTGATGTGGAACTCAGAGAGAACAAATTGTGCTCCATCCATAGGATTAAATACATGAAAATACCGTATTTTTCGGAATATAAGACACACCTTTTTACCTCCAAAAAGAGGGTGAAAACTTGGGTGCGTCTTATACACCAAATGTAGCCCCACCCACCCAGCCACCCCCACCCTTTGGCCTCTGTCTTCCAGCAATTTACCTGTTTGCAGCAAAGAGGGAAGAGCCTGTAAAGCCAAGCAAGTCACTAACAGCTTCCCGACCCACAGCTGATTTGCCAGGTGCTAAAATGAAAGTGAAACTACCTTGCAAATAGGCAAATAGCTGGGAGAGACACACAGATAGTCTGAAATGTAACAGTGTCCTATTTAGTATTAGAGTTAAATCCTGACTTACCTTGGAGTAGATCTTTTTAAATAATTGGGAGGAGTTAGTGTGACTACATTTAAGAAAACTTCCTGGCATAATGTACATTTCTCGAATTTTCTGCTATTTCTATGGGTCAGGCACACATGCACAGAAATACACAGCAAACAGTGTGCATCATCTGTGCTATTTGCTGTTTGCTGTTTGGCAAATTGCTTGGAGGCAGAGGACTTTTTTCCTTATTTTCCTCCCCCAAAACTAAGGTGCGTCTTATACTTTGGTGTGTCTTATACTCTGAAAAATATGGTATATGGCCAGGTCATATATGTCACAATGTTCAGCTAATCCAGAGGTCTTCAAACTTGGCAACTTTAAGACTTATGGACTTCAACTCCCAGAATTCTGGGAGTTGAAGTCCACAAGTCTTAAAGTTGCCAAGTTTGGGGACCCCTGAGCTATTCAATACCCTATCTGTAAAGGATAGCTTCTGCAACGAATCCAAACTCTTTAACAATGATGAGCTATTATTATAGAAAGATGAAACAAATGATTATGAGAGCAGAAATGTTTCTTGCCAGGATGAATTAACTATAATTTTACTTGCAACGTTGCCATTTTGCTTTTATCGCTCTTGGTAGCTGGAAAAGCCTTGCTGTGTGAATCTGTGCCAGCTACACTTCATAAAGTGGGGGGGGGGAGTAGAAATATTACTCACTTGTGTTACTTTTTGAATATTTTAAAAACACAATCACTTTGAACTAGTCATTTCAAAAGATAAGTGTTATTTTTATTATTCTCCTGCCTCACATAATGAATAATTGAAATAATAGCACTTAGTTTTAGAGTGTTTCAGAAATGTGAAGCCTCTCACCTGGAAGAAACAGAACGGTGGAGCTAGTGGCTTAGAGAAATTATCTTATTCACATGCATTTGTTTTCAAATTTCAAATTTATTTTGGAGAACAAAATTTTGGGGAAATTTTCATGGGAAGGAAGGAAGGAAGGAAGGAAGGAAGGAAGGAAGGAAGGAAGGAAGGAAGGAAGGAAGGAAGGAAGGAAGGAAGGACTCTTCCATTCACATACGCACACAAAATCAAAAGAAAAGGAATATTATGTTCCATCAGGTGTATGATATGAGCATGCCTTCTCTTATTGTTGTCCTACTCAACCACAATGGTCTCAAAAGAATTAGCTTTTTCCATCTTTCCAGGAATAAGCCATTAAAATATATGCCTACTCTATTCATCCTGTGTGAGAGAGGGAGAAGAATGAGGGAATTTCAGCAATTTCTTACCATTTTAGTAGAAGACATAGATAGATGATAGATACAGATTGACAGATGATAGTTGATAGTTGATAGTTGATAGTTGATAGATGAGAGGGAGAGGGAGAGGGAGAGGGAGAGGGAGAGGGAGAGGGAGAGGGAGAGGGAGAGGGAGAGGGAGAGAGAGATTGATAGATGAGAGGGAAAGGGAGAGGGAGAGGAGGGAGAGGGAGAGGGAGAGAGAGAGATTGATAGATGAGAGGGAAAGGGAGAGGGAGAGGAGGGAGAGGGAGAGGGAGAGGAGAGAGAGAGAGAGAGAGAGAGAGAGAGAGAGAGAGAGAGAGAGAGAGAGAGAGATGTAGATTGACAGTTGATAGTTGATAGTTGATAGTTGATAGTTGATAGTTGATAGATGAGAGGGAAAGGGAGAGGGAGAGGGAGAGAGAGAGAGAGAGAGAGATGTAGATTGACAGTTGATAGTTGATAGTTGATAGTTGATAGTTGATAGTTGATAGTTGATAGTTGATAGTTGATAGATGAGAGGGAAAGGGAGAGGGAGAGGGAGAGGGAGAGGGAGAGGGGAGGGAGAGAGAGAGAGAGATGTAGATTGACAGATGATAGTTGATAGTTGATAGTTGATAGATGAGAGGGAAAGGGAGAGGGAGAGGGGGAGAGAGAGAGAGAGAGAGAGAGAGAGAGAGAGAGAGAGAGAGAGAGAGAGAGAGAGAGAGAGAGAGAGAGAGATGTAGATTGACAGATGATAGTTGATAGTTGATAGTTGATAGTTGATAGTTGATAGATGAGAGGGAAAGGGAGAGGGAGAGGGAGAGGGAGAGGGAGAGAGAGAGAGGGAGAGGGAGAGGGAGAGAGGGGGGGGAGAGAGGGAGAGGGAGATTGACAGATGATAGATTAGGTGGATGGATGGATGGATGGATGGATGGATGGATGGATGGATGGATGGATGGATGGATGGATAGATAGATAGATAGATAGATAGATAGATAGATAGATAGATAGATAGATAGATAGATAGATAGATAGATAGATGGATAGATGTGTGAGAGAGAGAGAGGGAGAGAGGGAGAGAGGGAGAGAGTAAGGCAGGCAGGCAGGCAGGCAGACAGGCAGACAGACAGACAGACAGGCAGAAGATAGTAGTGTGTATCATAAAACTTTCCTAATATTTATAGAAGAGATTTCCCATAACATAATGTTAGCAGATCATACATTTACCTAAAGGCAACATTTGTGCTTGTATCGAGAGAGGGTGGAGTGGTAGAGGAGTCAAATCACTCTGACATTTACTCTGCAATATGTCTGGTTTAAAGAAAAGCATCATCATGCCTTGAGGGTTAGTACAGTTCAGCATGAGAATATAAACATGGTAGCTATTTCAATAGGCCTTTGTCCTTAGAAAAGCAATTTCAGTCTCATTTTCAGGCTTCCTGGCTTTTATCTAGCTCTTCGCATTCTCAATAGCATCCTGATCAATAGAAGAATGTCTAACATATTTTAACCTTTTCTGCACTCTCTTACTATGTTCCCTAATAATGTACTGTATTTGTGTCTTTGTAATCACAAGAGAAGTGGGATCCATAAAACATTTTTTTCTTTAAAAATAAAAGGGCAGCAGTGTTTCCCAGTGATGTTTAATAGATATAATTGTACTGTATCCCTAAGCAACAGGAAGTGAAGAAACTAGGATAAAAGAGTTGATACCACTAATATTTGAAATTGGTCACTTCATCAGTCCAATCTAGTAGTTTATCTTTTCCAGAGATGCAATCGACAAAGGTCTCAAGAAATGTCACATTTTAATAAGTCCGTCTGTATAGTAGTTATTTTAGATTTTCTATATTTGTATACCACTATAGCTAATAGTTCAAACTTTGCTCTTTCTGTAGATGTTTAGATGATAGTTGCTTAACAGAAGAAAAAGTGACCATCATACAAACAGATAATTTTGTTTAACCCTTTAGCTACTTTTCATCAAAAGAATTATTTTATTATCTATTTAACCATAATCTAGTAGTATATAAGGCACCAGACTAGAAGCTGGGAGATTATGAATTCTAGTTCCACTTTAGGCATGACTTAACAGGTGATCCAAAGGTGACTTTGGATCAATCACTCTTTCTCAGTCCAACTCACCTTACAGGGTTGTTGTTGTGTGGAAAATAGGAGGAGGAAAGAGTATTTTGTATGTTCACTACCACTGTTCCCTCTAAGCAGCGCGGCTGCGCGGCTGCGCACGTAACGAGAGAACGTTGCGCGGAAGTTTCTAACTTCCGTGCGGCATTTTCTAACTTCCGCATGGCATTTTCTAATGGCAGAGGCTGCGCAGCTTCACGGCTGCACACATGAAAAGAGAATGCCGTGCGGCAGTTTCTAACTGCCACGTGCCATTTTCTGATGTTACAGGGAACATTGTTCACTACGTGAGTTATTTATAAAGTAATAAAGACAAATAAAAAAAATCTTCAAATTTATACCAGGGGTGTCAAACTCACGGCGTCACGTTGTCGTCACATGACTATCATGACTTTTCCCCCTTCACTAACACGGGGGTGGGCATGGCCAGTGTGTGTCTCATCCGGCCCATGGGCCGCAAGTTTGACACCCCTGATTTATACTATCATAAATTTATATAGCAATAAATAAAGTCCTACCTCAAATTTAAAATGCGTGGTAATCTTGGTAAATCTTAGTTTCAACCAGAGGTGGGTTCCTCCTGGTTCAGACCAGTTCCATGGAACCGGTAGTAACTTGGCGGCCTGGGTCGCTGGAACTGGCAGCGACCCAGGCCTGCCATGCCCCCAAACCGGCTCTCTCGTTTTTTGCTTCTGCACATGTGTAGAAGCTGGTTTTTTAGCACTGCGTATGCGCACGCGCCCATGCGGCACATCATGGAGCAAACTGGCAGCAAGGAAAACCACCCCTGGTTTCAACATTTAGCTATTTGTATACATGTGTCAAAATAACTTCTGGGTTTAAAAGTTCTTATGGATGCCATAACCTTGCTATGTCACCTGACTATACTAATAGCATGAAACCAACCAATCATTTATGCCAAGACATTTTATCCTTTATGAGAACATTCCTTTTCCCCAAAAAAAGTTAATCCTGAAATTAATGCTAACAAGGGATTGGCTTTTAATGTACAAATCAATGTATTTTTCATCGATATAGTTGCAATTTATTTATAGGCATAATTTACTTATACCAAGATATTTTTATTTTTGATGAGGGGTTTCTTATGTTTTTAATGATATTTTCTATTATTATTGATTGAGATTTGATGAAATATGTTCTAATTTAAAGGTCAAGAACAAGTTGCAAATAGCATAACATGATTTCCTTTGCCTTCACCCTCTGGGGACTCTAGAGCGATATTTCTCAACATTGGCAACTTTAAGATAAGTGATGCCCAGCAAGCTGGGAGTTGAAGTTCACAGAGCTTAAATTTGCCAAGCTTGAGTAAAACTGCTCTAGAGTCTTCTTATAGCTCTGCAGTTTTTATTCTGGTAGGCTGGACAGCAACACCAGAATTCAAGTCATGCCCTGTGTCTGTTAAAGCTTAACTACTTACTGAATGTCAAGGCAATAATATTTTTAGAATGTTGAGAGATAACAAAAAATACCAAATTCTTTTTAAAAGTGATGTTCTGTTGTGTTGTCATTCTTCTGTCCAGTGAACAGATCTCAACTTAGTCAAACCTTTCTCCTTTCCAAAGTTTTTAGATGCTATGAAATAAGTTTTCTTTTAACACACCGAGGCAAATGTAGAACATGCAAAATTCTGTTTTATCATGTGATTTGATATATTTGAAATAAATTTGATAGACAGGTATTAAATGTTTTGTTTTAAGACTCCCAGGACCCATGATTCCCAGAGGAATGAAATTTGGGGAAATTATGGCTGTTTTAATGCTCCCTCCCTACCCAGCAGCAACCACTTAACTACCTGCTGGGAAAAGATAAAAAAGGGAAGGCCCAAATATCTTTCCTGGCCCTTGACACCGCACACAAACTTCCCAGTTTGTAATGTTTCCTTCCTGATGCATGTGGCATCTCTTGCACGCTACCAAGCATCTTCCTCAGCCCAAGCTCCCCTCCCCTAGCATGCCTTCCCTGACCCACATGGTACTCTTGCATACTATCCCAATCTACCTCCCATGCACTATCCCCCAAACCAATCCCCAACGTCCACTGCTCATGCACACCTTCCCTGATGTGTACAGCACTTCTCACATAATCTTCATACACAATACTTGAGGATATTCCACAGAGAGGAGGGGGACAGGCTGTTCTCTATGGCACCAGAAAGTCAAACAAGGAATAATGGATGGAAGCTGACCAAGGAGAGATTCAACCTGGAAGTGAGGAGAAACTTTCTGACGGTGAGAGCGATCAACCAGTGGAACAGCTTGCCAGCAGAGGTTGTGAGAGTCCCAACACTTGCGACCTTCAAGGAGAGAGACTGGACTGCCATCTGTCTCAAATGGTGTAGGAACTCCTGCTTAAGCAGGGGGTTGGACTAGATGACCTACAAGGTCCCTTCCAACTCTAATAATAAATCTAAATCTAAAAAATTCTGGACAATGAGGTGGGTGGCAGAATGAATGAATGAATGAATGAATGAATGAATGAATGAATGAATGAATGAATGAATGAATGAATTCCTGACCTGAACTCCAGCAAACACCCTCACTCTCTTCTCCACCTGGCAGCAGCCACTTACTGTGTCTACCTGCTGGCCTTGCAACTTTCTGCTGGCTTCCCCAGTGACTTTCTCTCTTCAGGCTTACCACAAGGAAAGCAAGTAGGGAAGCCAATAGGAATTTGAGGGAGGGAAGGAAGGAGGGAGGAAAGAAGGAAGAAGGAAGGAAGGAAGGAAGGAAGGAAGGAAGGAAGGAAGGAAGGAAGGAAGGAAGGAAGGAAGGAAGGAAGGAAGTTGGAAGTCGGCGCCACTACCACTGCATTTTTGCCCTCCCATGGACAGTTCCTTTGGTAAGACAATGTCTCTGAGATGGTGACTCAATGGGGCATGAGTTGTCTAAGTGTAATACCTCTATGGAGGTAAACCACACGAAATGTGCATAAAATGGGGTGCTTCAGTCTCATCATCATGACTATCTTGATTTTTTTTTCTTTGAGCCACATCCTGTGAACACCCCCAAGATGGATCACTGAAACCTTTGAATCCCCTCTAGTTAGAGTTTTCCAACACCAAGTTGTTATTTGGTGTGTAGGGTGGAGCATACAGCGTGTGTGTGTGCAGCTCAGTCAGATTTTAAAAACACTGAGAACAGCAGGTCTTTAATTCAGAACCTCTGAAATCTTCTGAAAAGCCCATTCCCTCTTCTTTGGCCAGGCTACTAAATGAGGCATGCTGTATAATTACTGAATTATCCTTCTCCAGCAAGGAAAGGAAACCCTCAACGCCAGGCTTTTGTTATTATACATTTGCCCCCATTAGCAAGACAAGGTGTGTCTAATAGGCTGATAAATGGCATACTGCAGCTGTCCGTGCTAAATGGCACTTAATGTACCATTCTGAAGTTCAGGAAATCAGGCGTAGGTGGAGAGTCATTGGATAGCCATTTGCTCAGTGGCAAGACTTATAATCAAGGAAATTGATAGTGAAGTTTCAGTTCCATGTCAGACCTTATCACAAAATATGTGGCTATAAAATTGGGTAGAGTATGCAGTAGTCCCAGGAGTAATATCCTTATCCTCCTTATCACCGGGATTAAAATATATATATATATATAAAGTCGTATTGCTTTTTTAAAACTTTAATAAGCAGAAGGATTTGGGGGACTGTGGATCCTGTTTTATTCTGAACTTGAATAAGCTGAATGCTTTATAAGAGAAGAGTATAATTAGCTTTAAAAGACTGCAGTAATTTTCTATGGGAACATTTGCCCTTTTTTTAAAAAAAAGCTACTAAATCAGAAGTATTTATTCTTGATTATAATTGTACTTAATAATACTGTCAATAGATTTTGAAAAACAAAATGCAAATGAAAGTAGCCACTATCTACATTAATGCAATACTCTGATAATAATAGTACTAGCACTTAGACTTATATACCGCTTCACAGTGCTTTACAGCCTTCTCTAAGCAGTTTACAGAGTCAGCATATTGCCCCAACAATCTGGGTCCCCATTTTACCAACCTGGTTGAGTCAACCTCCCAATCTTGGTCAGGATCGATTAAGTGGCAGTGGGTAGAGTCAGCGTGCAATACTGCATTCTAGGCACTGCACCAACACAGCTCTTTCTTCCCTTATTGCAGGGGTGTCAAACTCAATTTCATTGAGGGCCGGATCATGGTTGTGTTTGACCTCGGGGGGCAGGAGTGGGGGTGGCTGGGGTGGGCGTGGGCAGTTCAACGTCACTTATGTCATGGGTGCCTGTGGTGGCCTGAGCTCTCTGCCAGAGAAAACAGGCTCTCGAGCTCCATTTTCACTGGCAGAGGCACCACGGGCTGGTCCTTCGCTGTGAGTTTGACACCCCTGCCTTACTGCCACAAAAGCATTTGGTTTCTCAGGAAAAAAAACCTGAGAACGACACTTGGCCTTGAACTAGACTTCTATGGGACACTCTCCAAAAAAGGAGCAAGCCAAGGCAAAATCTAAATTAATTCATTTTTATTTAATGTCTACGTAATTAAAATTAAATGAAATGCATGAGATACGACTAATACAACAACTCTCTAGGTATTTAATAATGCCATGTTAAGAATTACAATTCTGTTATAATTTTCTGAGGAGCTCCATGGAGTGGATCCTAAACTTTGCAGAGCCAAAACTGAATTGGACCCTCAGGTTGTGCATCCCTGGAAAAATGGAAATCTGTAAAGTGAAAGGATGAAATGATGCCAATGGAAACTGAATTCAGTTATGAATAGCACGTAATACTATTTAGCACAGGGTACTAAATGTTTTTGGGAGGGAAGGCTTCTACATCCCAATAGTATTAAACAATTATCTCTTTCTGTCACATTAAAAATGGCAATTTGGGGAAAATGGTTCAAGAGGCATCATGCCCGATGGTGTCAAATGTTGCTCTTCCTTCCTTCCTTCCTTCCTTCCTTCCTTCCTTCCTTCCTTCCTTCCTTCCTTCCTTCCTTCCTTCCTTCCTTCCTTCCTCTACCTTCCTTCCTCCCTCCCTCCCTCCCTTTTTCACTTTCTCTCTCTATCTCCATTATGGAACAACCTTTGACCCATCAGCATTAGACTTTTCACTGACATTTTTAGTCCCAGAAATGGAAAAGGTAGAAAGAGAGAAGTTTCAACTAGATCTGGATACTGCCCTAGAAGAAGGGAAAACAAAAAACAAATTTGCTCTACCATTGGTTGAAGCAAATCTGCAAGAAGTGGGCAAATCTCTTGGCTGGGATGCTAAATATCCCTAACAAAATGAAACGCACAATGCTTTCGTGTTTAATGAGACAGCAGGGAGCTAAAAAATGGACAGCATACATATGTATCTGTGCTAAGGACAGTGGCAGATTCCTGCAATTTTGGAGAGATTAATGACTCTTTCATTGGGGACTATTACGTGAAGCCGAGTTAACATTTCATCACTGCCTGGAAGGTGTTACAGCAATAGATTTTTATCAAGACTATGTTAGCCGATCCATAGGCTAGAAGGGTAAGGATAACTTGTAAAGGACCAGGGAGAGTCCCACCATAAGCATTTTGGGGTCAGGACACTTATAATACATTACTTATATTGTGGAAAGCAACATAAAAAGTGAAAAGAGCCGAGGTGGCGCAGCGGTTAGAGGCAGTTACTGCAGGCCACTTTAGCTGACTGTGATCCGCAGGTCAGCGGTTCAAATCTCACCGGCTCAAGGTTGACTCAGCCTTCCATCCTTCCGAGGTAGGTAAAATGAGGACCCAGATTGTTGGGGTCAATGTAGATATACATTGCTTACTGGTGTAAACCGCTTAGAGAGTGCTTGCACTATGAGGCGGTATATAAATCTCACAAAATAAATAAATAATAAATAAATAAATGATAGAAGTCCTGCATATGAATAATAGGGCAAAGGATATGGTAAGTCTAGCAAGCCCTATAAGTTAGACCAGACTAAGAAACAGATCCTGTGTGGACCTAAAACTACTTTTATTAGAACAAATATAATAACAAAATTTTGCAAGTCTGAATGTACTTCCTTTCTTTCCTCTTTTATCTTCACGTGAATTGGATAGGGGCTGACTGAAATATTTTCATAAGCCACTTTCTTGGTCTGGGCTCAAGTTTCATTGGTCTAATCGTTGTCTTGGTGGCAGATCTTCCCTCTGTCCTTCAAGGCCATCCTTTTATTCACTGCCGAGCCAAACCACTTTCAAAATCATTGCAGTAGTATGAAAATTCATCAGGGCATGAAATAAAATGGTTTGGGTGAATGCTGTTGTGACAATGTCCAAAGACTGATCACAATGTATACTGAGAAAATAGATATACACCCCAATCTCTTGCTTGCAGTGATGTAGATGAATGATTGCTGGATTCTGGGGTCACCAGCAATGTGCTTCCATTACGTCATAGCCTTCTTTCTCTTCAGGGACAAATACTATATTTCTCTATGCTGCCAAGTACCTTTTATCATAACAAATCTGTTCTTAAAATAATGGGTAAATGCAGAATTAAAAGATGCAACTGAAAAAAAGCTATAAACTCTATTGGTTGGGCAGTGGAAGAAGCCCTTTTACCTGTGAAGGGATAGAGCAGAACAGTGCAGGCCATGAAATCAGTGAAGGCCATGAAATTGTTGCAGTGCAAATATCATCATATAATTCATGCTATGTTATCCTGTGAATATAATTGCCTGGATCAAAAAAATACTGCAAGAGTTTGGGATATGTTTTGGGGAAAAGGACATTTAATTTAAAAAATAACCTAAAATTTGAAATAGATGTGTAGAAAGTTAGCACCCATCCCACTTCTAGAAGAATGAAATACTTTAGGAAATATTAAAAAGGCAGAATATTTCCCCTAAGAGAGAAATAGAAATCTTAAGGGAGACAGAAACTCAGCGCTTCAGCTCCCTTCCCCCAGCAGATATTTGCTGCTATCTACAAGACAATTAGACCTTCAGCTCCAAGGTGATGGGATTAAGACATGACCCTCCAGGACATTATAGGATTGTCTAGGAGCAGGGCTCACTGCATTGCGAAATCACCTCAGGACATTACATCAGGCCAAGGCTCAACCAAACTTGATTCAGACAAACATGACTCCACATGGGACAGCCAATAGAATACATATTCTTGCACAGAAACAGGAAGCTCAAGTTTGAAGCCCAAGAGAGGGTATAAATACCTCTCACTCTCCACTCCATGTGTTCAGCTGGTCAGGACCTTAAAACCATGTGGTCCTGTCTATCAATAAACCATCTTTCCAATCAGCCTCCCTGTTTCCAGTGTCTTTCTCTCCACTTGGAACTGAACCCGATGGATATTTCTTCTAACATATGTTATGACATTGGTGGTTCTGTAAAAACGGAAATTAGCTAGTTAGATGTTAAAAGCATAATCAACCAGGATTAGCAGCTGGGTTATAAGGAATAAAATCATCGGGCAGTTACACATCTGTATAGATCCTAAACTCTTGGCCACAGGGTTCCTATCATTGTTCACTGTTTGTCATTAATGACATTGAATGTAACTAACCTTAAACCATGTTTTCTTGATTTTGGATATAAAAGAATGAATGTTGGCATATTGACTTGCACAGAGTCAAACACCTTGTGCACTTTAGCAGTCCTGTTTGGCCAATTTCATTGCATATGCAGGTGGATGAACATCAGCCCAGTATTGGTTCTAACATATATTAAATTAAAAGTGAAAAGACTGTAGGCATCAAAATAATTGCTAATAACATTGTTGGGGAAGGAGATACTGAAATAGAAGCCATAATGGACCATGACAAAAGTTGTCTCTTTTCCTGTGGAGGTATGGCTAAGTGACTTAAATTGGACATCTTTTGACAACAGAGGAGCTATAAAATAATCCTGGGAAATACAAATCAATTTGAAAGAAACTGTGACCTATAGATGTTTTAAAAAGTCCAAAGACTCCTGGGAATACATAACTACCTTGCAAATTTTTGCAAAGATCTGACAGATCACTGTGAATAACATTGCCAACTGACACAAAGGAAGATGAGGAGGAGTGGCTGAAAGTCATCAGCAAGCTTTTGACAAGACTAAGGGCATAATAACGAAGACCCCCTGTACTAAAGTATTACAGAAAAACAATTCATGTTACAGAATGACACATCAGAGGCAAGTCTAAGGGAAGAGGGGGCATGGTCAATGCCGTGGCAACACGACGGATTCTATGGAGCTCCTGAAGAAACGTCGAATCCCAGCTGATTCAGGGTCTTTATTGACCTAAACTGTTCTGGTGGAACAGTGGATACAGAGATACGAGCCGACGCAAACAGGGAAAAGGCAATTTCCTTGAAGAGGCGACTGAAGCCTCAGAAACCGGCAGCTGAGGAAAGCAGCCATTGCGAGTTGCTACGAAGCCAGGGCGGCCACACCGAAAGAAGCAGGAAGAAGAAAATGTGGATTGTCAGGGTATGAAGATTGCTTTGATCTAAGTACTGTGCAGGAGTGGCGAGTGAACAAGATGATGACACTGGGTGAGTGATTGACCAATTTACAGATAAAAGGAAACTTTAAAATGAGACTGTAAGAGAGCCTGGAGCGGAAATTAGCAGCTAATTGGCAACCAGGAGTACTACAAAGGAGGGGGGGAACCGGAGATTATAATATTTAAAGCCCAAAAGGATTGTGATTGTTACAATTGGATTTGGTGAAAATAAGGAGAATAATTAAAAAAGAGAATAAAGAGTAAGAAGAAAACATTTTATATTTGGATTTAAAGTATTTTGAGAAGTTCTAACAGAAAGCTGATTTATGTCTATTGGGAATTTGAGGATGCCATCTGCTGGTGGAAAGAGAACATTATAATTTGGTGGAAGACAAAGGAGGGAAAAAGGAAAAAAGGAAAAATGATGTGCAGCTGTGGATTGACCTTGCTTACAGAAAAATATTTTGGAAACTGTGAAAATTTTCAAGGAGTGATTGCTTTGAACTATAGAATTTGGTCTTGAGTTTAACGTTAGTGGAAGATAATAAAGCTTCGACTTGGAAAGGAGCAGAATAAAACTGGACATTTGGATACTAGAAAATGAAAATTTAAAGACACTATATGGACATTAAGTTTGAATCAAGAAAGTTTTAATAGTATAAACCTAAAGATAGTAAGATGGATAAAATGGAACTGTGGATATATGAAGAATTGATTGAGATCTCAAAAACTATACATGAAGTTTTAAAACTGGTAAAAGGTGATGAGAAACTAGAAGTAATGTTGGATGATACAAAATATGTAGAAAATATAGAGTTGGAGAATCAAGAAAAAAACATAGAAGGACAAAAAATAAAAAGCAAAAAATAGATAAATGATTTCACTGGGATTTACAGTGGTATAGACAGGGGAAAATACATATTGCAAAAAATCAACTAAAAAGTAAAGGGTGTAATAGTGGGAAGATCTTAAGAGGTTGGAGGAAACTTAATCAAACAATATACTTAAAAGGTAACAAAAGAATTAAAAAGAAAAGAAAGTATAGATACAGAAAGAACAGAAAGAAAAAAAAGAAAGAAATCAACAGAGGGGGAAGTTCTGGGAAATGGAATTTTTGAGAGACCAAAAGAAAAAGGTTGAAGAGACATTCTAGTTGACTGAATTGTATTAATGTGATTAATTGTATTTGATCATTTTAAGTGGTTTTCAAATAAGATTGGCATATAAGGTCATAATGTTTAGAAATAAAATGAAATATAGATACTCAAATTAAGAAGAAAAAGATATAAATGTGAAAGATGAAAACTAGTAATATGGCTTACTTTTTAATGATTTAAGATGTGATGAAGAACATAGATATTAGAAAAACTAAATGTATTAATGTGATTAATTGTGTTTAAATAATTATCTTAAATGTTTTTTTATATAAACTATATAGTGTATACTAAATTAGAAATACAGATGTAGAAGGTTTCTACCAGTGGTTAACATCGTAAGAGATGAGAATTTAAGGGCTTGTAGTGATATTGTTTGTATAAAAATAAAATGAGTAAAGATAAAAAATAAGGAAAAGAAAAAATATGGTTGAAATTAAAAGAAGAGACCGGGGCAACATCTTGTTCACAATAAGGTTATGAAGAAGAGGAGAAAGAAGATGAACATTGGAAAACAAGAAGTCATATAAAATTAAATAAAACTGAAAGAAATGAGGATGATTAATATCGTCAATGTAATTTATAATATTAAATATGTTTGTTTTTAGTAATATATCGAGAAATAAATTGTAGATGGTAAATAACTGAAAGTAACATTGGGAAGAATGGAGGAGTGAGGGGATTGGAGGGAAGTAGGGGAGAGGAGAGGAGAAGAGAGGAGAAAGGCCAAAAAAAGAAGAGAGGGTGAAGGACGAAGGAGGTAGAGAGGGAAAAGAAAAGAAAGAAAGGAAGGAAAGAGATGGAAATGGCGAAGGAGAGAAAGGAGAAAGAGAGGAGAAGAGGAGGGAAGTAGGAAGGGAGAGGAGGAGAGGAAAGAGGAAAGAAGGATGGTTTTGATTGTAAAACTGGGGGAAATATGATAAATATGAGAAAGTAAACAGAAAAATAATCCTTTTTTGGTTGATTTGACGACTGTATGATTAATATTAAAATGGAAGATGTTAAAAAGGTTTAAAATATTATTAAATGAATATAATTGAATTTGAAAGTATAATATTGATGTATGTATGTATAAGCACTCTGACAACACATTGTTTAAATTGAAAATGGAATTTTTGTATTATAAAATAAAATAAACAATTTATTAGGGGGGAAAAAGAGGCAAGTCAAAGGAACTGCCTTGTTGTAGAAATAGTAGCATATGTGAGCCAAGCATGATCTGAAATGGAAGAGATGATGTAAGTTTGAAAAATAATTTTGATAAGATTATTTGACATGGAAAGGTTCCATAAATTTATATTTGTCCAGAGAGTATAGGTCTATTTGGACCTTAAATCCCTGGAAACCATGGTGAGGAAAGAAACCATTTTGAAATGGTGGGTAAAATGAGGACCCAGATTGTCGGAGAACAATATGCTGACTCTGTAAACGGCTTAGAGAGGGCTGTAAAGCACTATGAAGCGGTATATAAGTCTAAGTGCTATTGCTAAGTGTCCACAAGAGGCATTAATGGATATTAATCAAATGACAACATTGTAATGAGCCTTGTAAAAAGCATCCATATTCGTAATGCATTTCTTTAGGCCCAGTAAA